>CM038680.1:621685103-621994041 GCA_021605205.1 Aegilops longissima | reverse complement strand
AATTTATGGCAGCTTCAGGATCTTTCTTTGAAAAACTCCTTTGGACACTCCTTTATGCTTTGCGAAATAATTCTGCATTATTTACGATCAACAATATGTCATTCACATATACTTATCGAAATGTTGTAGTGCTCCCACTCACTTTCTTCTAAATACAGGCTTCACCAAGTCTGTATAAAACTATATGCTTTGATCAACTCATCAAAGCGTATATTCCAACTCGAGATGCTTGCACGTCCATAGATGGATCGCTAGAGCTTGCACATTTGTTAGCTCCTTTGGATCGATAAAACCTTCGGTTGCATCATATACAACTCTTCTTCTAGAAATCCATTCAGGAATGCAGTTTTGACATCCATTTGCCAAATTTCATAATCATAAAATCGGCATTGCTAACATGATTCGGACAGGACTTAAGCATCGCTACGGGTGAGAAGGTCTCATCATAGTCAATCCCTTGAACTTGTTGAAAACCTTTCGCGACAAGTCGAGCTTGTGAGCGATAACATTACCGTCGACATCGTCTTCTTCTTGAAGATCCATTTATTCTCAATTGCTTGCCGATCATCGAGGCAAGTCAACCAAAATCCACACTTTGTTCTCATACATGGATCCCATCTCACTTACATGGCTTCAAGCCATTTTGCGAATCTAGGCTCACCATCGCTTCTTCATAGTTAATGGGTTCGTCATGGTCTAGTAACATAACTTCCGAGACAGGATTGCGTACCACTCAGTGCGTATCTTACTCTGGTTGACCTCGAGGTTTAGTAACAACTTGATCTGAAGTTTCATGATCATCATCATTAACTTCCTCACTAATTGGTGTAGTAGTCACGAGGAACAGATTTACTGTGATGAACTACTTTCAATAAGGGAGCAGGTCGATTACCTCATCAAGTTCTACTTTCCTCCCTCACTTCTTTCGAGAGAAACTCCTGTTGGAAATATGCCCTAGAGGCAATAATAAATTAGTTATTATTATATTTCCTTGTTCATGATAATCGTTTATTATCCATGCTATAATTGTATTGATAGGAAACTCGGATACATGTGTGGGTATATAGACAACACCATGTCCTAGTAAGCCTCTAGTTGACTAGCTCGTTGATTAATAGATGGTTACGGTTTCCGACCATGGACATTGGATGTCGTTGATAACGGGATCACATCATTAGGAGAATGATGTGATGGACAAGACCAATCCTAAGCCTAGCACAAAGATCGTAGTTATATGCTAAAGCTTTTCTAATGTCAAGTATCATTTCCTTAGACCATGAGATTGTGCAACTCCGGATACCGTAGGAATGCTTTGGGTGTACCAAGCGTCTGGCGTGGCTGGGTGGCTATAAAGGTGCACTACGGTATCTCCGAAAGTGTCATTGGGTTGCACGAATCGAGGCGGGATTTGTCACTCCGATCGATGGAGAGGTATCTCTGGGCCCACTCGGTAGGACATCATCATAATGTGCACAATGTGACCAAGGGGTTGATCACGGGATGATGTGTTCGACGAGTAAAGAGACTTGGGAAGCGAGATTGAATAAGGTATCGGGATACAAGCGATCGAATCTCGGGCAAGTACAATACCGCTAGACAAAGGGAATTGTACGGGATCGATTGAGTCCTTGACATCGTGGTTCATCCGATGAGATCATCGTGGAATATGTAGGAGCCAACATGGGTATCCAGATCCGGCTGTTGGTTATTGACGGGAAACGTCTCGGTCATGTCTACATGTCTCCGAACCCGTAGGGTCTACAATAAGGTTCGATGGCGCTAGGGTTATAAAGGAAGTTTGTATGTGGTTACGAATGTTGTTGAGTCCGGATGAGATCCCGGACGTCACGAGGAGTTCGGAATGGTCCGGAGGTAAAGATTTATATATGGAAAGTTGTTGTTGGGTTTGGGAAAAAGTTCGGGTTTTTTGGTATTGTCCGGGAAGCTTCGGAAGGTTCAGGATTCGGAGGGGGAGGTGGAAATTTTCCCACCACGTCAATACAGTAGCATGGGCTGTGGGGGCGCCCTAGCCTTAATGGGCCGGGGCACCAGCCCCCAAGGCCCATCCTTGGGAAAGGGAAAACCCTGGGGAGGCCTCCACTTGACTTGGGAGGCCTCCTCCCCCTTGGCCGCCCCTAGATGGGATCTAGGGCTGGCCACACCCCTTGGGGTGGAAAACCCTAAAGGGGCGCAGCCCCTTTCCCCCTATATATAGGGGTTTGGGGCTGCCAACACAGGTTTCTTCCCTCTTGGTGCAGCCACCTCCTCCTCCTCCTCCTCTCCCTTGGTGCTTGGCGAAGCCCTCTGGATTGCCACGCTCCTCCACCACCCCCGCCCGTTGTGCTGCTGCTGGATGGAGTCTTCCTCAACCTCTCCCTTTCTCCTTGCTGGATCAAGGCATGGGAGCGTCCCGGGCTGTCCGTGTGTTGAGCGGAGGTGCCGTCCGTTCGGCACTAGGATCTCCGGTGATTTGGATCACGGCAATCCGACTCCTTCAACCCCGTTCTCATGAGCGCTTCCGCAGCGATCTACAAGGGTATGTAGATGCACTCTCCTTCCCCTCGTTGCTGGTTTCTCCATAGATAGATCTTGGTGATCGTGGGAAAATTTTGACTTTCCTCGTTCACCAACATGGCATCATGAGCTAGGTCTATGCGTAGATTCTTTGCAAGTAGAACACAAAGTAGTTGTGGGCGTTGATGTTGTTCAATATGCTTACCGTTACTAGTCCAATCTTGTTTGACGGTATTGTGGGATGAAGGGCCCGGAACCGACCTTACGTGCTCTTCGTGAGGCAGTTCCACCCGACATGCACTTCATGCATAAGGTGGCTAGCGGGTGCCGTCTCTCCCTTTAGTCGGAACGGATTCGATGAAAAGGGTCCTTATGAAGGGTAAATAGCAATTGGCATATCACGTTGTGGTTTTGGTAGGTAAGAAAGCGTTCTTGCTAGAAACCCCAGCCACGTAAAACATGCAAACAACAATTAGGGCGTCTAACTTGTTTTTTGGGGTATTATGTGATGTGATATGGCCAAGAAGAATGTGATGAATGATATGTGATGTATGAGATTGATCATGTTCTTGTAAAAATTCCGACTTGCATGTCGATGAGTATGACAACCGGGGGAGCCATATGAGTTGTCTTTATTTATTGTATGACCTGCGTGTCATTAAACAACGCCATGTAATTACTTTACTTTATTGCTAAGGTAGCCATAGTAGTAGAAGTAATAGTTGGCGAGACAACTTCATGAAGACACGATGATGGAGATCATGATGATGGAGATCATGGTGTCATGCGGTGACGATGATGATCATGGAGCCCGAAGATGGAGATCAATGGAGCTATATGATATTGGCCATATCATGTCACTACTATATAATTGCATGTGATGTTTATTATGTTTATGCATCTTGTTTACTTAGAAACGGCGGTAGTAAATAAGATGATCCTTACAATTTCAAGTGTTCTCCCTAAGTGTGCACCGTTGCTAAAGTTAAGTGCTTCTAAGCACCACGTGATGATCGGTGTGATGGATTCTTACGTTCACATACAGCGTGTAAGACAGATTTACACGAAAACACTTAGGGTTAACTTGACAAGCCTAGCATGTCGGACATGGCCTCGGAACACGAGACCGAAAGGTCGAGCATGAGTCGTATAGTAGACACGATCAACATGAAGATGTTCACCGATGATGACTAGTCCGTCTCACGTGATGATCGGACCACGGCCTAGTTGACTCGGATCATGTAATCACTTAGATGACTAGAGGATGTCTATCGGTGGGAGTTCACAAGATGAACTTAATTATCTTGAACATAGTCAAAAGACCTTTTGCAAATTATGTAGCTCGCGCTTTAGTTCCTTTGTTTAGATATGTTCCTAGAAAAATATAGTTGAAAGTTGAAAGTAGCGATTATGCAATCGTAGAAAGCTTATGTCCAATGCCGCTCGGTGTCTGAACCCAAGCGTTAAACGTCGATGTTGCGAACGTCGGACATACCGTTTTGATAACTACGTGATAGTTCGGTTAAATGGTTTAAGTAGAGGCACCAAAGGCGTTTTTGAAGCGTCGCGGAACATATGAGATGTTTGAGGGCTGAAATTGGGATTTCGGGCTCGTGCCGTCAAGAGGTATAAGACCTTGACGATTTTCTTAGCCTACAAACTCGGGAGAAAAGCTCAATCGTTGAGCTTGTGCTCGATTGTCAGTGCAACAATCACTTGAATCGAGTGGGAGTTGATCTTCCGGATGAGATAGTGATGTTTCTCCAAAGTCATTGCCACCAAGCTGCTAGAGCTTCGTGATGAACGTAACATATCAAGGATAGAGATGATGATCCTTGAGGTATTCGCGTTGTTTGACATCGCGAGTAAAAATCAAGAAGGAGCATCAATTGTTGATGGTTGGTGAAACCACTAGTTTCAAGAAGGAAAGGGCAAGAAGGGACACTTCAGAAGCAAATCGATTCTTGCTCGGTGAAGAAACAAGGTTGAACCCAAACCCGAGACTAAGTGCTTACGCAATAAGGAGCGATCCTTGGAGCAAATTACCCTAGATACTTGGTAGATAAGAAGGTGGCAAGGTCGATAGAAGTATATTGGATATACATTAAGTTATTGTGTATTTTACTAGTAGTCCTAGTAGCCGGAATTATTAGATACGGTTGGTTGCTAAGTGTTAGTAACTTCGAAATAAAAGGCTACGGAATAACGGAGACTAGCTAAAGGAGAGGCGGCGATATGTGTTGGAAGTGTTTCCAATTTTGATGTGATCAAACATCGACGCTCCCTCTACCATCAAGATTAGTATTAAACCAGAATAATTATCATTTGGTGTTTGCGTTGAGCATAGACATGATTGGATTATGTCTATCATTGTCTGATTATTCATTTAAAGAGAATAATGGTTACTCTATTTATTTGAATAATACCTTCGATGGTCTTGCACCTAAATAAATGGTTTATTGAATCTCGATCGTAGTGATACACATTTTCATGCCAAAAGTATAAGATAGTAATGATAGTACCACTTACTTGTGGCCATGCCATATAAGTCATATTGGTGTAAACGCATGAAGAAGCTCCATGTTGATGGATCTTTGGACTCACTCGTTTTGGAAAATTTGAGACATCGAACCATGTCTATTGGTGTATCGCATGATGAAACTCCATTCGGATGGATAGTTTGGACTCACTTGATTTTGAATCACTTGAGATATGCAAATCATACCACATGGGCAAGATGGGAAAGCCTCGGTTTGATAAGATGGAACAAGATAGCAACTTGTTGAAGTAACACATTTTGATGTGTGCGTTGCAATGAGTCTGAGGCATCGTGAATATCGTTATGTTCTTGCTTCACGGATGATTTAAGTAGATCTTGAGTGTATTTACTTGATGAAACACAAGTCTGAATTATTGAATGGTTCAAGTAATTTCGAGTGAAGTTAAAGATCATCGTGACAAGAGGATAAAATGTATATGATATGATCATAGAAATGAATATCTGAGTTTGAGTTTTGGCACACAATTAAGACATTGTGCAAATTGTTTCACAATTAATACGCTGGAACACCATAGTGTGATGGTGTGTCGAACATCATAGTTGCACTCTATTGGATATGGTGCGTACCATGATATCTCTTATCGAATTACCACTATCGTTCATGGGTTAGGCATTAGAGACAACCGCACTCACTTTAATAGGGTACCACGTAATTCCGTTGAGGCGACACCGATTGGAGAAACCTAAGTTGTCGTTTCTTAAAGGTTTGGGGCTGCGGCCTTATGTGGAAAAGTTTCGGTTGATAAGCTCGAACCGAGCGGATAAAATGCATCTTCATAGGACACCCAAAACAGTTGGGTATACCTCCTAATTCAGATCCAAAGCAATAGGGATTGTTTCTTGAATCGGGCCCTTTCTCGAGGAAAAGTTTGTCTCGAAAAGTTGAGTGGGAGGATGGTGGAGACGATGAGGTTATTGAACCATCACTTCAACTAGTGTGTAGCAGGGCACGGGAAGTTGTTCCGTGGCACCTACACCAATTGAAGTAAAGCTTATGATAGTGATCATGAAGTTTGAGATCAAGTCACTACCGAACCTCGTGGGGCGACAAGGGACGTCTTTGCTTGGTGTGCGGTGATCTGTCTTGAATGTCATCTTGCTAGACAACAATGAACCTCGAGCTATGGAGAAGCAATGGTGGGCCCATATTCCAACAAATGGTTAGAAGCCATGAAATCCGAGATAGTATCCATATATCGAACAAAGCATGGACTTTGGTGGACTTCCCTAATGATCGGCAAGCCATTGAGATAAATGGATCTTTAAGAAGAAGGCAGGACGTGGATGGTAATATCACCATCTATGAAGCTCGACTTGTGGCGAAGAGTTTTTCACAAGTTCAAGGAGTTGACTACGATGAGATTTTCTCATTAAATAGCGATGCTAAAATCCGTCGGAATCATGTTAGCATAAGCTGCATTTATGAAATCTGGCGGATGGATGTCAAAATGAGTTTCCTTACCGGTTTATAAGGAAAGGTTGTATGTGATATAATCGAGAAAGTTTTGTCGATCCTAAGGATGCTAAAAGGTATCTGGCTCCAGTGATCCTTTCTAAGGACTGGAGTAAGCATCTCGGAGTTGGAATGTGCGCTTTGATGAGATGATCAAAGATTTTGGGTTTATACAAAGTTTATGAGAAACTTGTATTTCCAAAGAAGTGAGTGGGAGCACTATAGAATTTCGATGAGTATATGTTGTTGACATATTGTTGATCGAAATGATGTAGAATTCTGGAAAGCATATAGGGTTATTTGAAAAGTGTTTTCAATGGAAAACCTGGATTAAGCTACTTGAACATTGAGCATCAAGATCTATGAGGATAGATCAAAAGCGCTTAATGGTACTTTCGAATGAGCATATACCTTGACATGATCTTGAAGGTGTTCAAGATGGATCGATCAGAAGGAGTTCTTGCACGAGATGTAAGGTATGAAGTTAAGACTTAAAGCTCGACCACGGCGGAAACAGAGAGAAAGGGCGAAGGTCGTCCCTATGCTTGACGTAGGCTCTATAGTATGCTATCTTGTTACCGCTTGGAAGTGTGCCTTGCCATGAGTCGATCAAGGGGTACAAGAATGATCCAGGAATGGATCATTGGACAGTGATCAAAATTGTCCTTGGAGTAAATAAGGACATGTTTCTCGATTATGGAGGTGATAAAGAGTTGGCGTAAAGGGTTACGTCGATGCAAGCTTTAACACATATCCGAATGACTCGAGTAGCAAACCGGATCGTATAGTGGAGCAACCATTTGGAATAGCTTCAAGTGGAGCGTAGAAGCAGCATTTACAATATGACTTAAAGATTTGCGAAGTACATACGAATCTGAATGTTGCAGACCCGTTGACTAAAACTTCTCTCACAAGCAAAACATGATCAAACACCAGAACTCATTGAGTCTTAATCACATGATGATGTGAACTAGTTTACAGACACTAGTAAACTCTTTGGATGTTGGTCACATGGCGATGTGACCTATCAGTGTTAATCACATGACGATGTGAACTAGATTATTGACTCTAGTGCAAGTGGGAGACTGTTGGAAATATGCCTAGAGGCAATAATAAATTAGTTATTATTATATTTCCTTGTTCATGATAATCGTTTATTATCCATGCTATAATTGTATTGATAGGAAACTCAGATACATGTGTGGGTATATAGACAACACCATGTCCTAGTAAGCCTCTAGTTGACTAGCTCGTTGATCAATAGATGGTTACGGTTTCACGACCATGGACATTGGATGTGCGTTGATAACGGGATCACATCATTAGGAGAATGATGTGATGGACAAGACAATCCTAAGCCTAGCACAAAGATCGTGAGTTAGTATGCTAAAGCTTTTCTAATGTCAAGTATCATTTCCTTAGACCATGAGATTGTGCAACTCCGGATACCGTAGGAATGCTTTGGGGTGTACCAAGCGTCCTGCAGTGGCTGGGTGGCTATAAAGGTGCACTACTGGTATCTCCGAAAGTGTCTGTTGGGTTGTACGAATCGAGGCGGGATTTGTCCTCCGGTCGACGGAGAGGTATCTCTGGGCCCACTCGGTAGGACATCATCATAATGTGCACAATGTGACCAAGGGGTTGATCACGGGATGATGTGTTACGGAGCAGTAAAGAGACTTGCGGAAGCGAGATTGAACAAGGTATCGGGATACCGGCGATCGAATCTCGGGCAAGTACAATACCGCTAGACAAAGGGAATTGTATACGGGATCGATTGAGTCCTTGACATCGTGGTTCATCCGATGAGATCATCGTGGAATATGTGGAGCCAACATGGGTATCCAGATCCGCTGTTGGTTATTATGGAGAACGTCTCGGTCATGTCTACATGTCTCCGAACCCGTAGGGTCTACACATAAGGTTCAATGATGCTAGGGTTATAAAGGAAGTTTGTATGTGGTTACGAATGTTGTTGAGTCCGGATGAGATCCCGGACGTCACGAGGAGTTCGGAATGGTCGGAGGTAAAGATTTATATATGGAAAGTTGTTGTTGGGTTAGGAAAAAGTTCGGGTTTTTCGGTATTGTCGGAAGCTTCGGAAGGTTCGGAGGATTCGGAGGGTCGGAGGTCGGAAGTGTTCCACCACGTCCAATACAGTAGCATGGGCTGTAGGGGGCGCCCTAGCCTTAATGGGCCAGGGCACCAGCCCCAAGGCCCATGCGCATGAAAGGGAAAACCCTAAGGGGAGGGCCTCCACTTGACTTGGGAGGCACTCCTCCCCATAGCCGCCCCTAGATGGGATCTAGGGCTGGCCGCACCCTAGGGTGGGAAAACCCTAAAGGGAGCAGCCCCTTTCCCCTATATATACTTGAGGTTTGGGGCTGCCAACACATGAGTTTCTTCCCTCTTGGTGCAGCCACTTCTCCTCCTCCTAAACTATCTTTATATCTGTCAATTATCAAGGAAAAAAATACATGGTACAATGAAAAGACAACAAGACATGAACCCACTAAAATATAAAATTACATCAAAACATACTTTTAGTTAGATACACCTTTTTTGTCGTTTTGATGACAAGTTTTTTTTGGACGGAGTACTACACTGCTTGTTCATTCGATTGTATGTTGTTCACGGAGGTTAAAAACTGCACTGAATCAACAATAAGTGAAAGGGCACCTATAAACGCCTTTGGCTTGCCATGCTTTGAAGGCCACAGTAACCACTCATCACTAATAAAAGCGATGTCTAGTAACCACTGAAGATACATCAGTTGGGGCATCACCCCAGTAGCGAATGCTTGCAATCACGCCGCATAACAACTCGAAAAAGAATTCACTGCACCATGAGCCAGTCTCACTACTTCGTTTGATTCACACACAGATTGGCAAGATCTAAAGGGATCCAACAGCTTTGGACAACTCTTAACCCCTTAAACCCGTTTGTTATTATAAGGCGATTGTCGAGGTAGGGAGTGTTAGAGACCTTGTTCAATGCGCCATCACTGCCACTACATTGTCCATGCCACGGAGAACCAAGACGGCATGACCTAAGAAACAATTAAGAACCTACTAGTAGTAAGAACAATGAAAGGCGGGTCCCCATGCCTCTGGTGGTTTGTCGAACATGACGAAGAAAGGAGGATGTCGAGGCAATGGCGTTGAGGAGACCTTGGTGGCGGCTAATGTTTTAAAACCCAACCTCAACATACCAAGACAGGTCTGGCCCAAAACATTAAGACATAGTCTTTCCCTTGATGTAATTAAATTTATGGAGTGATTAAAAATATATTAAGCATATTGATATATGTATTGTATTTGATGCCATTTGTTTTTTTGAAGTTTAAAAATGTTTAAATAAAAATTAAGAAAATTGATATATGTATTGTGCATATGCATTTCAAGTTTGAATCGAGCTTCGTAAAATAGGAACTCAAGCCTGGCCTACAAGTTGGGCTCGATCCGAACTACCCATGCCCATATTTAGTTCACGTAAAACTTGGAGTTAAGTCTATATACCAGTTGAAAGTATCAAGAGGTCAACTAGAGTAGGGATGAATAGAAACTACAAATTTTAATCTTAACTTTCAAATTTTAGGTTAGCAATTAAGTAGGTCCTCTAAATGTGCAACTAGATGAACACAATGTGTGTGGCAAGCAAGCTCAAAGCAAAAGAAAAGCTAGGAAAAATCTAATTTAGCAAGCCAACAAGCATAGAAAGCAAGTAAAAGGTACAGGAAAGGTTTAACCACCTAATTTAGCAAGCCAACAAGCATAGAAAGCAAGTAGATACGAGAAAGAATTAACCACAAGTGAGTTGAGGACGTGGATTTATCCGTAGTTCACACTCTTTAGTGACTGCTAATTTCCGTTGCAGCGATGACGAAGCCAAAGCTCTGGAACCACAGTACAAAATTAAAAAAGGTGTTTACAAGCCCATAAGAATCAAATAAAAAGGCAAGGGTTTCAATGTTTGCAAGCACATGATCCAAAATGAAACTCTTTTCCTCTTTTGCATCAAGACAGGGTGTGCTAACTCATCAACATTTGAGACATGGGTTGGAGTACTCAGTATTTAATGCCCCTCGCCGGTGTCGCTGGCCCTCCTGAGTTGTGTGGAGTGCCTTTGTTCTCTCCACAACTACTTATATTGATGTCTCGACATGGCGATCATAAGTGGACTTGCATGTGTTGAATATACTGTTAAAACAACGAATGAGCATATTCTTCTCCTTCTTGCAAAACAAAGAAGAAGACACCATATTCTGAGCAAAACCAAAGGGCCGCCCTCATTAGTAGAAGCGGCACATATAACAAATCTATCTCCTTAGTGCCAGCAGCAACCCTAGCAGTGGGTTTCTTGGGCTTCTTTCCAATTTTTGCCGTTGGGTTGGAAGGAAAAACTGCCGGTTTTTATGATACCGTTGAAAGTAATTGTCAACTCAGATTTTCTAAGGGATTTTAAGAAAGGTCATGAATTTGATAAAAGTTCAAGATTTTTTATGAATTTAAAAAAGTTCACGTCCTCGAAAAAAGATTTGCGAACTTGAAAATTATTCATGAATTTCATAAGAAGTTCGTACTCGAAAAAAGTTCATGCAATTTGGAAAAAAGTTTGTGAATTTCAAAATTTCACGAAATTAATTTTTTAAAAAAATCATGTATTTAAAATATATTCCTGGTTTTAAAACTTTCTTGCGGATTTTCAAAATATTCACGAATTAGAAAAATGTTCTGCAAATTTGGCGGAAAACATGAATTTGAAGAGGAACAGGAAAAAAAAAAAATAAGGAAAATAAGAAAAAAACAAAACTTTAAAAGACAGAATAGAAAGCTGGCCAAAATAGAATTTCTAAACACATAAAACCTGGCCCAAAAACCAAGGGAACCTTCTAGAAGGTTCAAGGTTCCCATTAACGTGAGAAGAAAAGAAAAATTGAGCGTGTGGTGCGAAAAGTAAATGGGCCAAGGCCCAAGGTGGAAAGGATGTGCTTTTATACCCAAACAGTGAAAGCGACGCCTTAAGCTGAATAGAGAAATTACTAGTTAAAGGGCCAGATAAGTGATCAAGAGGCCCTTGCAAATGTCACTCCATCTCTCGTGGTGACAAGTGATGCACCCCAGTTGTGACACTTCAACATGAGAGCTTAATGCTTTTCGTACATTCATTTTTTTAATGTTTTATTTTTAAATCGTGCATTCAACTGCGAACTATTATTACCGTTCGTTTCATGAGATCTTTGAAACTAAATCCCATGTTACTAGATTTTTGACGGACTTCTTTTCCCGAAAAAGGACTAACCCAAAATGAAAAGCCCAAAAACAAAAAGGACCAAGAAGAGCAAAAGTTGAAAACCCAGAAAAATTGATAGTCGAAAAAAATGAAGCCAAGCATGTCTACGCCTTTCACTTTTCTGAAAGCGCGTGTGTTCTTTTACTTTTCTGGAAGCACGACTGTGGTTCACCATAAAACAAATTTGTGCTTTTCATCCAAGAAGCACAGCTGTGCTCCATAAACAATTGTGCTTTTTGAAACATAACTGTTTTCACTTTGAGAAGCATATCTCTACTTCACTAGGAAGCACCGTTGTGATTCACCGTGAAACACAACAATGCTTTTTTTACGTCGTGCTTCATGCGACGAAAAAAATGTAACTTACTTTAAAATCCTAAAACATATAAAAACCAAAATATGTGGAAAAACAATACACATGAATGCAGCAGTGTGCGACACATGACGACGACTGGGCGCATTTATTTCAAAAAATAATGCTTGGGAGAAAAGAATGATCGTCTGATGCATGGGAGCACAGGCAGGGGAATATACGGTGCACCATTTGTGGTGCTACCGGTGCACGGATATAAAATATTTTAAAAATCTGAAAAAATTCTAGCATGTTAACACAACATCAATTAATGATGTCACAAGGTTTCGTACAAAATTTGAAATATTTTTGAGATACAAAATGACAAATTTGACATCGATGTGATAATGAAGTGAAACTAAAGCCCAAGTTGTGTTATATACTATTCAGTATTGAATTTGTCATTTTATTTTTCATGTAATGTTTGATTTTTGACTTAAAATTTTGCGACAACCTACATTGATGTTGTTTGAGTGTGCTATTTTTTCAGAATTTTTTGAACATTTTAAAATCATAATGTGAGATCGGTGCAGCACCACCCAAGCTCACAGTGGACGGATATTTTCAGGCGAGTAGGCAAGCCCGTCAGTCTCAGCATGCCCCTCGTGTGGTGTTGGTTGGACGCCAGGCGCTTCCGCCTCCCGTGGATGTCGCCCGATCTCGGCGTCGCCATCGAGGCGACATCGATGTGGGTGCAGGTGGTGCGGCTTCCTCGCCTCGCCTCCGTCTCTCCCGCCACCGTGCAGACGATGGGCCTGCCCATGACCTGCTCTCGACTCTCCGGCAGCGGCCGCGGTGGGGCGCCTCCTGGTGGTCCCCGCTCCAGGCCGCCTCCCCGTCGCCATCTCCTCTGGCGGATGCACCTCCGGCCCGTCGTCTGAGCT
This sequence comes from Aegilops longissima, assembly GCA_021605205.1. Taxonomy (NCBI): domain Eukaryota; kingdom Viridiplantae; phylum Streptophyta; class Magnoliopsida; order Poales; family Poaceae; genus Aegilops; species Aegilops longissima. Next base: position 621,980,986 of record CM038680.1, on the reverse strand, counting down.
GCCTGCAGAGCAGTCTCTCCACCCTGTCGCCGTCCTCACCGATCCTCTCCCACGGGCTCTTCCTCGGTTGTCTTTGGGCAGATGCCTGTCTCCTCCGGCATCTCTGGGGTGGGGCGGCGGATCATCCCCGTGGCGCCCAGCCTCCCCCTCCTCGGTCCGCCGCCTATTCCGTCGCGGTCGGTCGGCCTCCTCCCAGTGGTGGCCTCCCGCGGAGTCTTTCGGTGGATCGGCCCATCCGAGGCAGCCAGCGTTGCCCATCCCGGCGGGCGACTCCGTCTTGCCGCCCGTAACCAGGAGCAGTCGCCCTCCATTCCCCCCTCGCCGTCTTGTTCTTTCTACTGCGCTTGAGTCGCTCCCTGGTCACCTAGCCAAAGTGGCCTCCGACTCATGATCATTTTCATTGAGAGTTGGCCCCCTCTTGCCAGATCGCGGCCATCGGGGCCGTGAGGTCCTCGATGGGAAGCTCGCATTTGGAAGGAAATATGCCCTAGAGGCAATAATAAAGTTATTATTTATTTCCTTATATCATGATAAATGTTTATTATTCATGCTAGAATTGTATTAACGGAAACATAATATGTATGAATACATAGACAAGCAGATAGTCACTAGTATGCCTCTACAAGACTAGCTCATTAATCGAAGATGGTTATGTTTCCTAACCATAGACATGTGTTGTCATTTGATTAATGGGATCACATCATTAGGAGAATGATGTGATTGACATTCCGTTAGCTTAGCGATGATCGTTTAGTATGTTGCTAATGCTTTCTTCATGACCCATACATGTTCTGTAACTATGAATTTGCAACTCCGTTTCCGGGAGAACACTTGGGTACTACGTCCTCACGTAATGGGTGATTATAAAGAGTACTACAGTGTCTCCAAAGGTACTTGTTGGGTTGGCGTATTTGAGATTAGGTTTTGTCCTCCGATTATGGGAGGTATCTCTAGGCCTTCTCGGTGATACATCATAAACCTTGCAATCATTACAACTAATGAGTTAGTTGTGAGATGATGTATTACGGAGCAGTAAAGACTTACGATAGCGAGATTGAACTAGGTATTGGATACCAACGATCGAATCTGGGTAAGTAACTATACGACAAAGGGAACAACATTATGTCGTTATGCGGTTTGACCGATAAAGATCTGTAGAATATGTAGAACAATATGGGCATCCAGTTATTTAGTTATTGACCGAGAATGGTTCTAGTGTTGGGTAGCGTAGTAATTTCAAAAATTCCTCGAACACGCCAGACCATGGTGATGGCATAGCAGCGAGAGGGTATCCGTTCCGTACCCTCGTGAACCCGGCGGAGCGTTAAATCAAGCGGTTGATGTAGTCGTCGTCTTCGATCCGACCGATCCAAGCACCGTTACTCCGGCACCTCCGAGTTCTTGGCACACGTTCATTTCGATGGCGATCCCGGGCTCCGATCGAGAAAAGCGTCGGGGAGGAGTTCCGTCGGCAACTGACGGCGTGGTGGCGATCTTGATGTTCTGTCGCGAGGCCGCCTAAGCACGCTTCAATATGACGAGGTGGAATATGGTGGAGGGGGCCGCTGCGGCTAAGGAGCGATCACGAAGATCAACTTGTGTGTTCTAAGGTGCCCCCTTGTATATAAAGGAGCAAGGGAGGGCCGGCCAGCCCTAAGGCGCGCCAAGGGAGGGAGTCCTCCTCCTAGTAGGAGTGAGTCTCCTTTCCTAGTCCTACTAGGAAGAGGGAAGGGGAAGAAGAGGGAGAGGGAGAGGAAGGGGGCTGCGCCCCCCCTCTAGTCAGTTCGGACTCCCCATGGAGGCACCTCGGTGCAGCCCTCTCTCTCTTCTTTAATAAGGCCCTGCTTCCATTCAGGTAACCTACTCAGTTCTGGCTTCCGGAACCTTTCCGGTGTCGAATATAACCATCAATATATCAATCTTTATGTCTCGACCATTTGAGACTCCTCGTCATCGTGATCACATCAGGGACTCAGAACTCCTTGGTACATCAAAATACATAAACTCATAATATAACCATCATTGAAACTTTAAGCGTGCGGACCCTACGGTTCGAGAACTATGTAGACATGACCTAGAACCATTCTCGGTCAATAACCAATAGCGGAACACTGATGCCCATATTGGTTCCTACATATTCTCTGAAGATCTTTGTCGGTCGAACCGCATAACAACATCGTTGTTCCCTTTGTCATCGGTATGTTACTTACGAGATTCGATCGTGGGTATCAATACCTAGTTTAATCTCGTTACGGAAAGTCTCTTTACTCGTTCCTTAATACATCATCTCACAACTAACTCATTAGTTGCAATGCTACAAAGCTTATGTGATGTGTATTACCGAGAAGGCCTAGAATACCTCTCCGACAATCGGAGTGACAAATCCTAATCTTGATTCATGCCAACTCAACATATACTTTCGAGACACTTGTAGAGTACCTTTATAATCACCCGATTCGTTGTGACGTTTGGTAACACAAAGTGTTCCTCGGTAAGCGGAGTTGCATAATCACATAGTTCGAGGAACTTTGTATAAGTCATGAAGATAGCATAAGCAACATACTAAGCGATCAAGTGCTAAGCTAATGAAATGGGTCATGTCAATCACATCATTCTCCTAATGATGTGATCCCATTAATCAAATGACAACACATGTCTATGGTTAGGAAACATAACCATCTTGATTAATGAGCTAGTCTAGTAGAGGCATACTAGTGACTATCATTTGTCTATGTATTCACACATGTATTATGTTTCCGGTTAATACAATTCTAGCATGAATAATAAACATTTATCATGATATAAAATAAATAATAACTTTATTATGCCTCTAGGGCATATTTCCTTGATCTCCCACTTGCACTAGAGTCAATAATCTAGATTACAGTAATGATTCTAACACCCATGGAGTCTTGGTGCTGATCATGTTTTGCTTTCGTGGAAGAGCTTAGTCAGATTACGCAACATTCAGATCCGTATGTATTTTGCAAATCTCTATGTCTCCTACTTGGACTTGGTCGAATGGAATTGAGCGTCTTTTGATATGCTTGGTCCTCTTGTGAAATCTGGATTCCTTTGCCAAGGCAATTGCACGATATTGTCCAGAAGATCTTCATTGGTCGATGCACTAGGTATGACACCTAGATGGGAAATGAACTCTTTCATCGGACTCCTTCATTTGCTGCTTCGAGCAGCTATGTACTCCGCTTCACATGTAGATCCCTACGGCTTTGTTTAGAACTGCCCAGCGGCTCCACCGTTTAATAAAAATCGTATCCGGTTTGCGATTTAGAATCGTCGGGATCGATGTCAACTTCGCATCGGTAACCATTTACGACCAGCTCTTTGTCACCTCCATATCTGAAACATATCCTTAGTCCTTTTCGGTATTTAGGATGTTCTTGACCGCTGTCGATGATCCTCTGGATGGATTACTTTGGTACCTTCTGCCAAGCTTACAGCTAAGCATATGTCGGTCTGGTACAGCATTGCATACATGATAGAGCCTATGGCTGAAGCATAGGAACATTTTCATTTCTCTCTATCTTCTGCTGTGGTGGGCATTGAGTCGACTCAATCTTACACCTTGTACTACGGGTAAAAACCTTTCTTTGCACGATCCATTTGAACTTCTTCAAAACTTTATCAAGGTATGTGCTTTGTAAAAGTCCTATTAAGCGTCTTGATCTATCTCTATAGATCTTGATGCCCAATATAAGCAACTTCACGAGGTCTTTCATTGAAAACTTTTATTCAAGTATCCTTTTATGCTATCCGGAAATTCTATATCATTTCCAATCAACAATATATAGTCCATATAATATCGAAATGCTCTGAGCTCCCACTCACTTTCTTGTAAATAAGGCTTCTCCAAAGTGTATAAACCATATGCTTTGATCACACTATCAAGCGTTTATTCTAACTCGAGGCTTGCACGGACCATAAATTGATCGTTGGAGCTTGCACACTTTGTTAGCACCCTTTGGATCAACAAAACCCGGTTGCATCATATACTTAGTCTAGAAATCCATTCAAGAATGCAGTTTTACATCCATTTGCCAAATTTCATAATCATAAAATGCGGCAATTGCTAACATGATTGAGACGGACTTAAGCATCGCTACGGGTGAAAAGTCTCATCGTAGTCAACCCCTTGAACTTATCGAAACCTTTTGCAACAAGTCGAGCTTTGTAAACAGTTACATTACCATCGTCGGTCTTCTTCTTAAAGATCCATTTATTCTCAATAGCTTGCGATCATCAGACAAGTCTACCAAAGTCCATACTTTGTTCTCATACATGGATCCCATCTCAGATTTCATGGCTTCAAGCCATTTTGCGAATCTGGGCTCACCATCGCTTCTTCATAGTTAAATAGGTTCACCATGATCTAGTAGCATGACTTCGAATAGGATTACCGTACCACTGCAGTGCGGTTTTATTCTGTTGATCTCTGATTCATTGACAACTTGATCTGAAGTTTCATGATCTTCATCATTATCTTCCTCACTAAGTGGTGTAGGTGTTGAAACTGATTTACGTGACGAACTACTTTCAATAAGGACTGGTACTATTACCTCATCAAGTTCCACTTTCCTCCACTCACTTCTTTGAGAGAAACTCCTTCTCTAGAAAGGATCCATTTTAAAACGAATGTCTTGCCTTGGATCTGTGATAGAAGGTGTACCCAGTCTCTGGGTATCCTATGAAGACACATTTTTCGATTTGGGTTCAAGCTTATCGGGTTGAAGTTTCTTCACATAAGCATCGCAATCCCAAACTTTCGAAAAACTTTGGTTTCTTGCTAAACCATAGTTCATAAGGCGTCGTCTCAGCGGTTTTGATGGTGTCTATTTAGCGTGAATCTGCCGTCTCAAGAGCATAACCCCAAAATGATAGCGGTAAATCTGTAAGAGACATCATAGATCGCACCATATCCGATGAAATCTTGATTCTGACGTTCGGACACACCATTCTTGTGGTGTTTCGGGTGGCGTGTTCTTGAAACTATTCGCATTGTTTCAAATGTAGACCAAACTCTTAACTCAAATATTCGCCTCCACGATCAGATCGTAGAAACTTTATTTTCTTATTACGATGATTTTCAACTTCACTCTGAAATTCTTTGAACTTTTCAAATGTTTAGGACTTATGTTTCATTAAGTAGATATACCCATATCGCTTAAATCATCTGTGAAGGTGAGAAAATACGATATCCATGACTTCAACATTCATCGGACCACATACATCGTATGTATGATTTCCAACAAATCTGTTGCTCTCTCCATAGTACGGAGGTTTTAGTCATCTTGCCCATGAGGCACGGTTACGTGCCAAGTGATTCATAATCAAGTGACTCCAAAAGTACATCGCATGGAGTTTCTTCATGCGCTTTATACCGATATGACCTAAGGCGATTACCACAAATAAGTTACTATCATTATCAACTCTGCATCTTTTGGTTTCAACATTATGAATATGTGTAACACTACTATCGAGATTCATTAAAATAGACCACTCTTCAAGGGTGCATGACCATAAAGATATTATTCATATAAATAGAACAACCATTATTCTCGATTTAAATGAATAACCGTCTCATCAAACAAGATCGAGATATAATGTTCATGCTCAACGCGGCACCAAATAACAATTATTCAGGTCTAAAACTAATCCGAAGGTAGATGTAGAGGTAGCGTGCATTGCGATCACATCGACTTTGGAACCATTTCCAGCGCATAAATCACCTCGTCCTTTGCGGTGTTAAGCAATCCGTAGTCCCTGTTTGAGTTGCAAATATTAGCAGAGAACCCGTATCAAATACCAGGTACTACTGCGAGCTCTAGTAAGGTACACATCAATAACATGTATATCACATATACCTTTGTTCACCTTGCCATCCTTCTTATCCGCCAAATACTTGGGGCAGTTCGCTTCCGGTGACCAGTCGCTTGCGGTAGAAGCACTCAGTTTCGAGTTTAGGTCCAGACTTGGGTTTCTTCTCTGATCAGCAACTTGTTGCTGTTCTTCTTGAAGTTCCCCTTCTTACGCCCTTGCCTCTTGAAACTAGTGGTCTTATTGACCATCAAACTTGATGCTCCTTCTTGATTTCCTCCGCAGCCTTTAGCATTGCGAAGAGCTCGAGCATAGTCTTTACTAACCCTTGCATATTATAGTTCATCTGAAGCCTTTGTAGCTTGGTGGCGGTGATTGAAGAATTACATCAATGACACAATCATCCGGAAGATTAACTCCCGGTTGATTCAAGTGATTGTAATACCCGGACATTTTGAGTATGTGCTCGCTTGTGAACTATTCTCCTCCATCTTGCAGCTATAGAACTTATTGGAACTTCATATCTCTCAATCCGGGCATTACTGTTGAAATAACAACTCCTGGAACATCTCATATGCTCCATGGCGCGTTCAAAGCGTCGTTGAAGACCGGTTCTAAGCCGTAAAGCATGGCACCTTGAACTATATAGTAGTCATCGACTTTGCTCGCGAGACGTTCTTAACGTCGTCGGTTACTGTGACAGGCAGCACCTAGCGGTGCATCGGGGCGTAACTCTTACTGTGGCAATGAGGATAATCCTCGAGTTACGGACCCGATCCGTGTAATTGCTACCATCATCTTTCAACTTTGCTTTCTCAAGAGCGCATTAAAATTCAGCGGAACAACGGCCGAGCCATCTATCTCAGTAAACATAGACAAGCAAAATACTATCGGTACTAAGTTCATGATTTTATTCAATTAATCATATTACTTAAGAACTCCCACTTAGACAGACATCTCTAGTCATCTAAGTGATCCGTGATCAAATCAACTAAACCATAACCGATCATCCGTGAGATGGAGTAGTTTTCATGGTGAACATCTTATGTTGATCATATCTACTATATGATTCACGCTCGACCTTCGGTCTCCGTGTTCGAGGCCATATCTGCATATGCTAGGCTCGTCAAGTATAACCTGAATACTGCGTGTGCAAAACTGGCTTACCCGTTGTAGATGGACGTGAGCTTATCACACGATCATCACGTGGTGTCTCGACACGACGAACTTTGGCAGCGGTGCATACTGGGAGAACACTACTTGATAATTTTGTGAGAGATCATCTTATAATGCTACCGTCAATCAAAGCAAGATAAGATGCATAAAGGATAAACATCACATGCAATCAATATAAGTGATATGATATGGCCATCATCATCTTGTGCTTGTGATCTCCATCTCCAAGCACCGTCATGATCACCATCGTCACCGGTAGCGACACCTTGATCTCCATCGTTAGCATCGTTGTCGTCTAAACCCTATTGCTTCTCGACTATCGCTACCGCTTAGTGATAAAGTAAAGCAATTACATAGCGTTGCATTTCATACAATAAGCGACAACCATATGGCTCCTGCGTTGCCGATAACTCGGTTACAAAACATGATCATCCGCGCCCTACGTACGTGCCCTGGAATTTACACGTACGTACGGAGACCGCCAGTTCACCGGCGCATCAGGCCAGGGCGAAGCGGTCCATGAGCATGCACACCGTGTCCTCAGAGTTGGCGAGGACGGCGCTGTTCCTCCTCCTCCTCTCCTGGATCTGCACCGTCTTCACGGCCTCCACCTCGAGCAGGCCGTCGCCCTGGTGTCGCCGGCCGACGACCTCGGCCTCTGCCTCTGCCGCCGGCGCCGCCTCCCGGCCGAACTTGGCAAACCAGACGCCGACCACCCCAGCCATTGCTCTAACTCTTCGGCCTGCTACGTACACAGCACACTCGCTGGAAAGGAAGGCTCTTGAGGTAGCTCCGGCTCTCTCTCTTTCACTGCTTGGGTGTTGGTGTTGGGTGGGTGTTCCTTTTACTCTGGGTGGCCAGCTCTACTTATACAGCTCGCAGGTGTGAAGGAAAGTGGAGAAACTCGCGAGCTGCTGCCAGTGGGAAAAGTGGAGAAACTGCGCGCGGGGCCGGATGGTAGGCGCCTCCTCGGGCCGGTGTTTTGTTTCGGTGCCGCCGAGTGGCGGGCGAGCGGCCACAGCTTATCGGCTTTGTCCGTTGCGGCGCAGGCCCATGCCGTGCCGTGCATTCGCCATGTGACGCACGGCGCGGCGCGACGGGCGATCGGGGGCCAAGCTAATGAACGTGAGGCTGCCGTCGCGCGCGGTGGAGAGGGGATATCCTCGCGCCGTATGCTCACCGCCGATTGATTCCCCGCGTCGCTGGCCGCTGCCAGGATGCTGCGCGCGCGGTGACTACTGACTACCCCGGGGCGGGTGCAAGTGCAGCGGCCGGCGACGCGGGCCATCGCCCTCACGTACGTGCTCACCGCGCCCCGTGCTCGCATGGTTGTGCCGTCCAGGTTCGCTGCACCACCAGGACGTAGTATTTGATCCGGGGAATCGAAGAATCTGAGCAAGGTTTATGCCCGATCGCGGGGCGCGCCAGAGGCCGGAACGTTTTGTGTGGTGCAGCAGCAGCTAGAACGTTGAGGTTCAGAGGAAACCTTCAGTATGCATGGGCAGGTGAAGTTCAGACTTCGGAGAAAACGTTGCACTGGCTAACACACGATGCATCTTCTGTACTTCATGTCTGAGTTTCTGGTAAGAATTGAAGCAAAATATCTCAGTGAAGCGAGATATTTCTTTATGTCAAGTTTGAGTTTCCCGTCCGTTCCAAAACGTATAAGGAGCAAAAATATCTCAGTGAAGAGAGATATTTCGCTACTACTTTAGCCGCCAGTGGTGGTAATGAATTACAGCTCCTCTCCCACTTGGCTGCACCGTCTCGATCGATCGTACGTACCCACGAAAACGAACTTTCCCCCTCCAGGGACCATCATGAAAACGGACTCGACTGGAGAAGAGATAGGCGTTGATTTGTATTGTAACAGAGACATTCAGAAACTGCCGAACTTGATAATTCAGCAGGCTACAGCAATCACGAAAGACACTTTAGTTGCATTGCATCTAGCCAGAGCTTAGGAACGTGTTACTGCATAGCGTTCGGTGCAATCTACTGACCGAAACAGTCAACCAGGATGGACAAGAAGGCGTCCTCCCGGACGAGCACCGGCGACGACGGCGATCCAGGAGCACCAGCAGCCTGATCCTTGGCCGGCCAAGCCATGGCACCATCAGGTGTTGGCGTTCCATTTCCGTCGCCGGACGGCCGAGCTGCGTGGCCGCCTTCTTGTGCGCGTGCGCGGCCGGGCGAAGCCGTGGGTCTGAACGACCCGCCCGTTCTCCTCATGGCCCGGATCCTGTCCACCTCCACCGTCCAAATATCTATCAGGCTCGACATGGATCGGTCGAGGCTTGCAGGGAACAGAACAACTGAGCCGAGCTACAAGAGAGACAGAGAGTGACAAGCTGAATGCGAGGATTGATCGGGGAGATCTTCAGTGTGATTGGGCAGCAAGGGCGATACAGTTTTGTAGAGGTGCCTGCGGGCTCTCCATGTGCAGATAAATACTAGGCACGATTGACTAGTTGAGGCGCCATGGCCTGGAATGGCTCTTGGAGTTTGTTGGAATCAGGGGATACTTGGTGCTTCAGCACACAGGATTGAAGCCTTGTCACTTTTTTAGAGGAATGTTCTTGTCGCTCTGGAAGCGCGCGCCCACGGGAGCGGGAGGAGGTCGCCGCTTGATCGTTGCTCCGGCTGAGAATACGTGCGTTTTCTGATTGATTGATGGTAGGCGCAGCGGGCCAGCGGCGGCAGGCAGTTGGGCATTACCGTGGGTGGAAAGGCGGTACCGTGGGCTATCTTCTGACTGCGACAACTACGGAGGTATATCAGGGGGACCGTTCTGCTGTTGCCATCGCTCCTGCTGCTGAAATTGACTCTGGCTCCCTCCTCATGTCTCTGCTTACGAACGCCAACTCTGTCTAGAATCTTTTTACAAGGCGGTAATTTTTTTTGTAACTGTGTGAATTATGCTGTTCTCTGTGCAGTTTTGTGAGTTATTTACCCAAAACCACCATATTTGGGGCTAGGGTAACAACTTGGTACCACATTCAAGTCGGTCACAAAACCACCGAAATGAGCTAATGCGTAACGCGAACTGATCTTTGGAATTTAGTCGCGAAAACAATGAAACCGACATGTGGGGCCCGCCTGTCAGGCTGACGTGGGCGTGCTTACGTGGACAATTTGCTGAGTTGGACGAGGTCCCACCTGTCAATGACTCAAGCATTTATCTCTTTTCATTTTTTTCTTTTTCTCGACATTTTCTTCCTGGGCATTTTAACAAGCAGTAACGGGCGCTTATCTACGCCTTTGCCGCCGGCGTCGCTCGCCGCTCTGCTGGTCGACGGTCATCAAGACCTTGCCGCCATTGTCGAACCCACTGGAGCTCGATCGCCGCCGTTCTTTTCCTTCCTCCTGATCTCTCTGTCTCAACGAGAGCCAACTACCATGCCCGCTACCATGGATGAATCGGACATGGCGCGCAGCCCGTTGTCGCCAGCGCTGCCTGTTGTCGCTGCCACATCCTTCGCGCGCTGGATCCGACAAGTTTTGGTCGGCAACTCGTCAGCGCCATGGTGGGCGGCATGGCGCGCCCGCCGGAGGCCCCTGTCGCAGCGCCGTCATGGGCGGCATGGCGCGCCAAGAGAGGCCAGCGCCGCAGCGCCGTCAAGGCGCCATGGCCCGCGCTCGTGCTCGCCCGCCGCCGCTAAGGAGGCCATGGCGGTTAGCGTGCTCAAGCAAGCGGCGAAACACGGGGCGAGTTTTCGATGCTCGTCCTCCATGAACTTCGCGGCTCGTGCGGTGGCGGCGAGGCGGATCTCGCCGGATCCGGGCGGCTTTGGTGCTCGATCTTGCATCCGACTTCATGAAGGTAGATCGAGGTCAGCAGGGCCTCTCGGCCTGAATGGTAGGTCATTGTGGTTGCGGTGGCTCGCCGGTGGTGGGGTGGCTTGCGAGGGTTGGACTCCGCCGTGGCGCGGGATTTGGTGTCGTTTTTTTTGCGGAAGAGAAGAAGAAGATATGCATCGGACATGTGGGGCCTTGGGCCACCTCGGTAATTATCCACATAGGCGAGCCACGTCGGCCAGACGAGTGGGGCCAATTTGTCGGTTTCGCTATTTTCGTAGGCAAATCAAACAATCGATGCTCCGATCGCCGCCGTTTCTTTTCCTTCCTCCTGATCTCTCTCTCTCAACCAGCCAACTACCATGCCGCTACCATGGATGAACCGGACATGGCGCGCAGCCCGTTGTCGCCGCCACATCCTTCGCAGCGCTGGATCAGGCAAGTTTTGGTCGGCAACTCGCGCGCGCCATGGTGGAAGCGGCATGGCGCGCCCGCCGGAGGCCAGTGTCGCCCGTCATGGAGTGGCATGGCGCGCCAGGAAGAGCCCTGGTCACGTCGTCATCATGGGCGGCATGGGCACGCCCGTGCTCATGGCGCCAGCCGGAGGCTCAACGCCGCAGCGCCGTCAAGGCGCCATAGCCCACGCCCGTGCTTTCGCCCGCGACGCTAGGAGGCCATGGCGCGTGCGTGCTCAAGCAAGCAACGAACACACGGGGACGATTTTCGATTACTCGTCCTCCACTTAGACTTCGGCCGGCGCCGGCGAGGGGGCTGGCGGCGGCGGATCTCGCGGGATCCGGGCGGCGGCCGGTGCTCGATCTTGCATCCGACTTCATGAAGGTAGATCGAGGTCAGCCAGGGCCTCTCGGCCTGAGATGGTAGGTCATTGTGGTTGCGGTGGCTCGCCGGTGGTGGGGTGGCTTGCGGGGTTGGACTCCGCCGTGGCGCGAGATTTAGTTGTCGTTTTTTTTGTGCGGAAGAGAGAAGAAGAAGATATGCATCGGACATGTGGGGCCTTGGGCCACCTCAGCGAATTATCCACATAGGCAGGCCACGTCAGCCAGACAGGTGGGGCCAATTTGTCGGTTTCGCTGTTTTCGTAGGCAAATCAAACAATCAGTGTTCGCGTTACGCATTAGGCGCATTTTTGGTGGTTTTTTGTGCCCTGACTTGAATGTGGTACCAAGTTGTTACTCTAGCCCCAAGTGTGGTGGTTTTGGGTAAATAACTCAGTTTTTGTGGTGTTTTTCATGTTCCAAGCTGAAGCCGAGCTAGCCAACCATGGCAGGTCCTACTGCTGTGGTAGACTGGTAGCATGTTTACCAAGCTAGCTGATGACTGCTTTTCTGTGGTATTTGTATTGATCGACTGCTAGTGCAAACTTACCACGAGATGGCAAGGTTCTCTTTTTTGTTTGAGAAAAAGACAGCCAAAAACTATCTTTATATCTGTCAATTATCAAGGAAAAAAATACATGGTACAATGAAAAGACAACAAGACATGAAATGCCCACTAAAATATAAAATTACATCAAAAACATACTTTTAGTTCTAGATACACCTTTTTTGTCGTTTTGATGATGAGTTTTTTGGACGGAGGAGTACTACACTGCTTGTTCATTCGATTGTATGTTGTTCACGGAGGTTAAAAACTGCACTGAATCAACAATAAGTGAAAGGGCACCTATAAACGCCTTTGGCTTGCCATGCTTTGAAGGCCACAGTAACCACTCATCACTAATAAAACGATGTCTAGTAACCACTGAAGATACATCAGTTGGGGCATCACCCCAGTAGCGAATGCTTGCAATCACGCCGCATAACAACTCGAAAAAGAGGTCGAATTCACTGCACCATGAGCCAGTCTCACTACTTCGTTTGATTCACACACAGATTGGCAAGATCTAAAGGGATCCAACAGCTTTGGACAACACTTACCCTCACAAACCCTTCGTCGTTGTATTATAAGGCGGTGTCGAGGTAGGGAGTGTTAGAGACCTTGTTCAATGCGCCATCACTGCCACTACATTGTCCATGCCACCGGAGAACCAAGACGGCATGACCTAAGGGAAACAATTAAGAACCTACTAGTAGTAAGAACAATGAAAGGCGGGTCCCCATGCCTCTGGTGGTTGTCGAACCGCTGACAGAAGAAAGGAGGGTAATCGAGGCAATGGCGTTGAGGAGACCTTGGTGGCGGCTAATGTTTTAAAACCCAACCTCAACATACCAAGACAGGTCTGGCCCAAAACATTAAGACATAGTCTTTCCCTTGATGTAATTAAATTTATGGAGTGATTAAAAATATATTAAGCATATTGATATATGTATTGTATTTGATGCATTTCCATTTGTTTTTATTGAAGTTTAAAATGTTTAAATAAAAATTAAGAAAATTGATATATGTATTGTGCATATGCATTTCAAGTTTGAATCGAGCTTCGGCGTAAAATAGGAACTCAAGCCTGGCCTACAAGTTGGGCTCGATCCGAACTACCCATGCCCATATTTAGTTCACGTAAAACTTGGAGTTAAGTCTATATACCAGTTGAAAGTATCAAGAGGTCAACTAGAGTAGGGATGAATAGAAACTACAAATTTTAATCTTAACTTTCAAATTTTAGGTTAGCAGCGAATTAAGTAGGTCCTCTAAATGTGCAACTAGATGAACACAATGTGTGTGGCAAGCAAGCTCAAAGCAAAGAAAAGCTAGGAAAAATCTAATTTAGCAAGCCAACAAGCATAGAAAGCAAGTAAAGGTACAGGAAAGGTTTAACCACCTAATTTAGCAAGCCAACAAGCATAGAAAGCAAGTAGATACGAGAAAGAATTAACCACAAGTGAGTTGAGGACGTGGATTTATCCCGTAGTTCACACTCTTTAGTGACTGCTAATTTCCGTTGCAGCGATGACGAAGCCAAAGCTCTGGAACCACAGTACAAAATTAAAAAAGGTGTTTACAAGCCCACATAAGAATCAAATAAAAGGCAAGGGTTTCAATGTTTGCAAGCACATGATCCAAAATGAAACTCTTTTCCTCTTTTGGCATCAAGACACCAACATGGGTAAAAGGCGATGCTAACTCATGCTCGCCGTCGAATTTGTATTTGAGACATGGGTTGGAGTACTCAGTAGCGCAACTGTTAATGCCCCCTCGCCGAGGTGTCGCTGGCCCTCCTGAGTTGTGTGGAGTGCCTTTGTTCTCTCCACAACTACTTGCCCATATTGATGTCTCTGACATGGCGATCATAAGTGGACTTGCATGTGTTGAATATACTGTTAAAACAACGAATGAGCATATTCTTCTCCTTCTTGCAAAACAAAGAAGAAGACACCATATTCTGAGCAAAACCAAAGGGGCCGCCCTCATTAGTAGAAGCGGCACATATAACAGAAGTATCTATCTCCTTAGTGCCAGCAGCAACCCTAGCAGTGGGTTTCTTGGGCTTCTTTCCAATTTTTTGCCGTTGGGTTGGAAGGGAAAAACTGACCGGTTTTTTATGATACCGTTGAAAGTAATTGTCAACTCAGATTTTCTAAGGGATTTTAAGAAAGGTCATGAATTTGATAAAAGTTCAAGATTTTTTTTATGAATTTAAAAAAAGTTCACGTCCTCGAAAAAAGATTTGCGAACTTGAAAATTATTCATGAATTTCATAAGAAGTTCACGTACTCGAAAAAAGTTCATGCACGAATTTGGAAAAAAGTTTGTGAATTTCAAAAATTTCACGAAGTTAATTTTTTTCACACATTTAAAAAAAATCATGTATTTAAAATATATTCCTGGTTTTTAAAACTTTCTTGCGGATTTTCAAAATATTCACGAATTAGAAAAATGTTCTGCAAATTTGGCGGAAAACATGAATTTGAAAGAGGAACAGGAAAAAAAGAAAATAAGGAAAATAAGAGAAAAAAACAAAACTTTAAAAGACAGAATAGAAAGCTGGCCAAAATAGAATTTCTAAACACATAAAACCTGGCCCAAAAAACCAAGGGAACCTTCTAGAAGGTTCAAGGTTCCCATTGTAACGTGAGAAGAAAGAAAAAAATTGAGCGTGTGGTGCGAAAAAGTAAATGGGCCAAGGCCCAAGGTGGAAAGGGATGTGCTTTTTATACCCAAACAGTAGAAAGCGACGCCTTAAGCGCTGAATAGAGAAATTACTAGTTAAAGGGCCAGATAAGTGATCAAGAGGCCCTTGCAAATGTCACTCCCATCTCTCGTGGTGACAAGTGATGCACCCCAGTTGTGACACTTCAACATGAGAGCTTAATGCTTTTTTCGTACATTCATTTTTTTAATGTTTTATTTTTTAAATCGTGCATTCAACTGCGAACTATTATTACCGTTGCGTTTCTCGCATCGAGATCTTTGAAACTAAATCCCATGTTACTAGATTTTTGGACGGACTTCTTTTCCCCGAAAAAGGACTAACCCAAAAATGAAAAGCCCAAAAACAAAAAGAAAAGGACCAAGAAGAGCAAAAAGTTGAAAACCCAGAAAAATTGATAGTCGAAAAAAAATGAAGCCAGAAGCATGTCTACGCCTTTCACTTTTCTGAAAGCGCGTGTGTGCTTTTTTTACTTTTCTGGAAGCACGACTGTGGTTCACCATAAAGCAAATTTGTGCTTTTCACTATCCAAGAAGCACAGCTGTGCTCCATGCAAAGCACAATTGTGCTTTTAAGTGAAGCATAACTGTGCTTTTTCACTTTGAGAAGCATATCTCTACTTCACTAGGAAGCACCGTTGTGATTCACCGTGAAACACAACAATGCTTTTTTTACGTCGTGCTTCATGCGACGAAAAAATGTAACTTACTTTTGCGAAAATCCTAAAAACATATAAAAACCCAAAAATATGTGGAAAAACAATACACATGAATGCAGCAGTGTGCGACACATGACGACGACTGGACGCATTTATTTCAAAGGAAATAATGCTTGGGGAGAAAAGAATGATCGTCTGATGCATGGGAGCACAGGCAGGGGAATGTATACGGTGCACCACATTTGTGGTGCTACCGGTGCACGGATGTCATAAAATATTTTAAAAATCTGAAAAATTCTAGCATGTTAACACAACATCAATTAATGATGTCACAAGGTTTCGTACAAAAATTTGAAATATTTTTTGAGATACAAAAATGACAAATTTGACATCAGTGTGATAATGGGGCGAAACTAAAGCCCAAGTTGTGTTATATACTATTCAGTATTGAATTTGTCATTTTTATTTTTCATGTAATGTTTCGATTTTTGACTTAAAATTTTGCGACAACCTACATTGATGTTGTTTGAGTGTGCTATTTTTTTCAGAATTTTTTGAACATTTTAAAATCATAATGTGAGATCGGTGCACCGGTAGCACCACAAGCTCTGGTGGACCAGATATTTTCCCGGGCGAGTAGGCAAGCCCCGTCCAGTCTCAGCATGCCCCTACGTGTGTGTTGGTTCGGGCCGCCAGGCCGCTTCTCGCCTCCCCGTGGATGTCCCGCCGATCTCTGAGGCGTCGCCATCCGAGGGGAGCGACATCTCGATGTGGAGTGCGGTGGTGCGCGCTTCCTCCCTCAGCGCTCCCGCCTCGTCTCCGCCACGGCGCTAGACCCAGTGGGCCTGCCCATGACACTGCTCTCGACTCTCCGGCAGCGGCCGCAGATGGGGGCGCCTCTGTGGTGGTCCCCCGCTCGGTTCGCCTCCCCGTCGCCATCTCCTCCTCATGGCGGATGCACCTCCGGCCCGTCGTCTCCTGGCTGCCACGAGGCGGTCTCTCCGCCCCCTGTCGCCGTCCCTCCCGGCCGATCCTGCTCCCACGGCCCAGGCTCTTCCTCGGTTGTCTTGGGCGGGTCTGCCATTCTCCTCCGGCATCTCACAGGGGTGGGGCGGCCGGATCATCACCCGGGCGGCCCAGCCTCCTCCTCGGTCCGCCGCCTATTCCCGTCGCGGTCGGTCGGCCTCCTCCCGGTGGTGGCCTCACGCCGAGTGCTTTCGGCTGGATCGGCCCATCCGAGGGCAGCCAGCGTTGCCCATCCCGGCGGGCGGCTCCCGTCTTGCCGCCCGTAACACAGGAGCCAGTCGCCTCCATTCCCCTCGCCGTCTTGTTCTTTCTCTGCGGCTTGAGTCGCTCCCTGGGTCACCTAGCCAAAGTGGCCTCCGACTCATGATCATTTTCCATGGGGAAGTTGGCCCCCTCTTGCCAGATCGCGGCCATCGGGGCCCGTGAGGTCCTCGATGGGAAGCTCATGGAGGCCAGGCTGAAGGAAATATGCCCTAGAGGCAATAATAAAGTTATTATTTATTTCCTTATATCATGATAAATGTTTATTATTCATGCTAGAATTGTATTAACGGAAACATAATACATGTATGAATACATAGACAAGCAGATAGTCACTAGTATGCCTCTACAAGACTAGCTCATTAATCGAAGATGGTTATGTTTCCTAACCATAGACATGTGTTGTCATTTGATTAATGGGATCACATCATTAGGAGAATGATGTGATTGACATGACCCATTCCGTTAGCTTAGCACTTGATCGTTTAGTATGTTGCTAATGCTTTCTTCATGACCCATACATGTTCACTGTAACTATGAGATTATGCAACTCCGTTTACGGAGGAACACTTTGGTACTACCAAGCGTCACAACGTAATCGGGTGATTATAAAGGAGTACTGGTGTCTCCAAAGGTACTTGTTGGGTTGGCGTATTTGAGATTAGGTTTTGTCACTCCGATTGTCGGAGAGGTATCTCTAGGCCTTCTCGGTGATACACATCACTTAAGCCTTGCAATCATTACAACTAATGAGTTAGTTGTGAGATGATGTATTACGGAGCGAGTAAAGAGACTTACGATAGCAGATTGAACTAGGTATTGGATACCAACGATCGAATCTCGGTAAGTAACATACCGATGACAAAGGGAACAACGTATGTCGTTATGCGGTTTGACCGATAAAGATCTTCGTAGAATATGTAGGAACCAATATGGGCATCCAGGTTCCGCTATTGGTTATTGACGAGAATGGTTCTAGTGTTGGGTAGCGTAGTAATTTCAAAAAATTCCTCACGAACACGCAAGACCATGGTGATGGCATAGCGAGAGGGAGAGTATCCGTTCACGTACCCTCGTGAACCCGAAAGCGAGGCGTTAAATCAACGCGGTTGATGTAGTCGTGCGTCTTCACGATCCGACCGATCCAAGCACCGTTACTCCGGCACCTCCGAGTTCTTGCACGTTCAGCTCGATGGCGATCCCGGGCTCCGATCCAGAAAAGCGTCGGGAGGAGTTCCGTCGACCGACGGCGTGGTGGCGATCTTGATGTTCTCTTGTCGCGAGGCTTCGCTAAAGCACGCTACAATATGACCGAGGTGGAATATGGTGGAGGGGGCACCGCACACGGCTAAGGAGCGATCACGAAGATCAACTTGTGTGTTCTAGGGTGCCCCCGCCCCGTATATAAAGGAGCAAGGGGAGGGCGGCCAGCCCTAAGGCGCGCCAAGGGAGGAGTCCTCCTCCTAGTAGGAGTAGGAGTCTCCTTTCCTAGTCCTACTAGGAAGAGGGAAGGGGAAGGAAAGAGAGGAGAGGAGAGAGGAAGGGGCTCGCCCCCCTCTAGTCAGTCGGACTCCCCATGGAGGGGCGCGCCACCTCCTGGTGCAGCCCTCTCTCTCCCTCTTGGCCCAATAAGGCCCATAACTTCCCGGGGGTTCGGTAACCCCTCCGCACTCCGGTTTCTCCGAAACTTCCGGAACCTTTCGGTGTCGAATATAACCATCCAATATATCAATCTTTATGTCTCGACCATTTGAGACTCCTCGTCATGTCCGTGATCACATCCGGGACTCGAACTCCTTGGTACATCAAAATACATAAACTCATAATATAACCATCATTGAAACTTTAAGCGTGCGGACCCTACGGTTCGAGAACTATGTAGACATGACCTAGAACCATTCTCGGTCAATAACCAATAGCGGAACCTGGATGCCCATATTGGTTCCTACATATTCTCGAAGATCTTTATCGGTCGAACCGCATAACAACATCGTTGTTCCCTTTGTCATCGGTATGTTACTTACCCGAGATTCGATCGTCGGTATCAATACCTAGTTTAATCTCGTTACGGAAAGTCTCTTTACTCGTTCCTTAATACATCATCTCACAACTAACTCATTAGTTGCAATGCTTACAAGGCTTATGTGATGTGTATTACCGAGAAGGCCTAGAATACCTCTCCGACAATCGGAGTGACAAATCCTAATCTTGATTCATGCCAACTCAACATATACTTTCGGAGACACTTGTAGAGTACCTTTATAATCACCCGATTCGTTGTGACGTTTGGTAGCACACAAAGTGTTCCTCCGGTAAACGGAGTTGCATAATCACATAGTTGCGAGAACTTTGTATAAGTCATGAAGATAGCATAAGCAACATACTAAGCGATCAAGTGCTAAGCTAATGAAATGGGTCATGTCAATCACATCATTCTCCTAATGATGTGATCCCATTAATCAAATGACAACACATGTCTATGGTTAGGAAACATAACCATCTTGATTAATGAGCTAGTCTAGTAGAGGCATACTAGTGACTATCTGTTTGTCTATGTATTCACACATGTATTATGTTTCCGTTAATACAATTCTAGCATGAATAATAAACATTTATCATGATATAAGAAATAAATAATAACTTTATTATTGCCTCTAGGGCATATTTCCTTGATCTCCCACTTGCACTAGAGTCAATAATCTAGATTACACAAATGATTCTAACACCCATGGAGTCTTGGTGCTGATCATGTTTTGCTCGTGGAAGAGGCTTAGTCAGCGGTCTGCAACATTCAGATCCGTATGTATTTTGCAAATCTCTATGTCTCCTACTTGGACTTGGTCCCGAATGGAATTGAAGCGTCTTTTGATATGCTTGGTCCTCTTGTGAAATCTGGATTCCTTTGCCAAGGCAATTGCACGATATTGTCACGAGAAGATCTTCATTGGTCGATGCACTAGGTATGACACCTAGATCGGAAATGAACTCTTTCATCGAGACTCCTTCATTTGCTGCTTCCGAAGCAGCTATGTACTCCGCTTCACATGTAGATCCCGCCACGGCGCTTTGTTTAGAACTGCACCAACCGGCTCCACCGTTTAATAAAAATCGTATCCGGTTTGCGATTTAGAATCGTCCGGATCGATGTCAAAGCTTCGCATCGGCGTAACCATTTACGACTAGCTCTTTGTCACCTCCATATCGAGAAACATATCCTTAGTCCTTTTCGGTATTTCAGGATGTTCTTGACCGCTGTCGATGATCCACTCTGGATTACTTTGGTACCTTCCTGCCAAGCTTACAGCTAAGCATATGTCAGTCTGGTACACAGCATTGCATACATGATAGAGCCTATGGCTGAAGCATAGGAACATTTTCATTTCTCTCTATCTTCTGCTGTGGTGGGGCATTGAGTCGACTCAATCTTACACCTTGTACTACAGGTAAAAACCTTTCTTTGCACGATCCATTTTGAACTTCTTCAAAACTTTATCAAGGTATGTGCTTTGTGAAAGTCCTATTAAGCGTCTTGATCTATCTCTATAGATCTTGATGCCCAATATGTAAGCAGCTTCACGAGGTCTTTCATTGAAAAACTTTTATTCAAGTATCCTTTTATGCTATCCAGAAATTCTATATCATTTCCAATCAACAATATATCGTCCACATATAATATCGAAATGCTCTGAGCTCCCACTCACTTTCTTGTAAATCTGAGCTTCTCCAAAAGTCATGTAAAACCATATGCTTTGATCACACTATCAAAGCGTTTATTCCAACTCGAGAGGCTTGCACGGACCATAAATTGATCGTTGGAGCTTGCACACTTTGTTAGCACCCTTTGGATCAACAAAACCTTCTGGTTGCATCATATACAACTCTTCTTCTAGAAATCCATTCAAGAATGCAGTTTTACATCCATTTGCCAAATTTCATAATCATAAAATGCGGCAATTGCTAACATGATTCGGACGGACTTAAGCATCGCTTCTGGTGAAAAGTCTCATCGTAGTCAACCCCTTGAACTTGTCGAAAACCTTTTGCAACAAGTCGAGCTTTGTAAACAGTTACATTACCATCGTCGATCTTCTTCTTAAAGATCCATTTATTCTCAATAGCTTGCCGATCATCGGGCAAGTCTACCAAAGTCCATACTTTGTTCTCATACATGGATCCCATCTCAGATTTCATGGCTTCAAGCCATTTTGCGAATCTGGGCTCACCATCGCTTCTTCATAGTTCGTAGGTTCACCATGATCTAGTAGCATGACTTCCGAATAGGATTACCGTACCACTCAGTGCGGATTTTATTCTGGTTGATCTCTGATTCGGTGACAACTTGATCTGAAGTTTCATGATCTTCATCATTATCTTCCTCACTAAGCTGGTGTAGGTGTTACGAAACTGATTTACGTGACGAACTACTTTCAATAAGGGAGCTGGTACTATTACCTCATCAAGTTCCACTTTCCTCCCACTCACTTCTTTCGAGAGAAACTCCTTCTCTAGAAAGGATCCATTTTAACAACGAATGTCTTGCCTTCGGATCTGTGATAGAAGGTGTACCCAATTGTCTCCTTTGGGTATCCTATGAAGACACATTTTTCCGATTTGGGTTCAAGCTTATCGGGTTGAAGTTTCTTCACATAAGCATCGCAATCCCAAACTTTCGAAGCGACAACTTTGGTTTCTTGCTAAACCATAGTTCATAAGGCGTCGTCTCAGCGGTTTTGACGGTGTCCTATTTAGCGTGAATGCGGCCGTCTCAAGAGCATAACCCCAAAATGATAGCGGTAAATCTGTAAGAGACATCATAGATCGCACCATATCCATGAAAGTGCGATTCTGACGTTCGGACACACCATTCTTTGTGGTGTTCGGGTGGCGTGAGTTCTTGAAACTATTCGCATTGTTTCAAATGTAGACCAAACTCGTAACTCAAATATTCGCCTCCACGATCAGATCGTAGAAACTTTATTTTCTTATTACGATGATTTTCAACTTCACTCTGAAATTCTTTGAACTTTTCAAATGTTTCAGACTTATGTTTCATTAAGTAGATATACCCATATCTGCTTAAATCATCTGTGAAGGTGAGAAAATAACGATATCCGCCACGAGCTTCAACATTCATCGGACCACATACATCTGTATGTATGATTTCCAACAAATCTGTTGCTCTCTCCATAGTACGGAGAAGCGGGTTTTAGTCATCTTGCCCATGAGGCACGGTTACGCAAGTGCCAAGTGATTCATAATCAAGTGACTCCAAAAGTCCATCAGCATGGAGTTTCTTCATGCGCTTTATACCGATATGACCTAAGCGGCGATTGCCACAAATAAGTTGCACTATCATTATCAACTCTGCATCTTTTGGTTTCAACATTATGAATATGTGTAACACTACTATCGAGATTCATTAAAATAGACCACTCTTCAAGGGTGCATGACCATAAAAGATATTATTCATATAAATAGAACAACCATTATTCTCTGATTTAAATGAATAACCGTCTCGCATCAAACAAGATCCAGATATAATGTTCATGCTCAGCGCGGCACCAAATAACAATTATTCAGGTCTAAAACTAATCCGAAGGTAGATGTAGAGGTAGCGTGCCGATTGCGATCACATCGACTTTGGAACCATTTCCCAGCGCGCCGTCACCTCGTCCTTTGCGGTGTTAAGCAATCCGTAGTCCTGTTTGAGTTGCAAATATTAGCAATGAACCAGTATCAAATACCAGTACTACTGCGAGCTCTAGTAAGGTACACATCAATAACATGTATATCACATATACCTTTGTTCACCTTGCCATCCTTCTTATCCGCCAAATACTTGGGGCAGTTCCGCTTCCGATGACCGACCGCTTGCGGTAGAAGCACTCGATTTCAGGTTTAGGTCCAGACTTGGGTTTCTTCTCTGATCGACAACTTGTTTGCTGTTCTTCTTGAAGTTCCTTCTTCGCCCTTTGCCTTTCTTCTTGAAACTAGTGGTCTTATTGACCATCAACACTTGATGCTCCTTCTTGATTTCTACCTCCGCAGCCTTTAGCATTGCGAAGAGCTCGAGCATAGTCTTTACTAACCCTTGCATATTATAGTTCATCACGAAGCCTTTGTAGCTTGGTGGCGGTGATTGAAGAATTACATCAATGACACAATCATCCGGAAGATTAACTCCCGTTGATTCAAGTGATTGTAATACCGGACATTTTGAGTATGTGCTCAGCAGCGAACTATTCTCCTCCATCTTGCAGCTATAGAACTTATTGGAGACTTCATATCTCTCAATCCGGGCATTACTTTGAAATATCAACTTCAACTCTGGAACATCTCATATGCTCCATGACGTTCAAAAGCGTCGTTGAAGACCGGTTCTAAGCCGTAAAGCATGGCACCTTGAACTATATAGTAGTCATCGACTTTGCTCGCGAGACGTTCTTAACGTCGTCGGTTACATCGGCGACGGGCTGGCACCTAGCGGTGCATCGGGGCGTAACTCTTACGTGCAGCAATGAGGATAATCCTCGAGTTCGGACCCGATCCGTGTAATTGCTACCATCATCTTTCAACTTTGCTTTCTCAAGGAGCGCATTAAAATTCAGCGGAACAACGGCACGAGCCATCTATCTACAGTAAACATAGACAAGCAAAATACTATCGGTACTAAGTTCATGATAAATTTAAGTTCAATTAATCATATTACTTAAGAACTCCCACTTAGGCAGACATCTCTCTAGTCATCTAAGTGATCACGTGATCCAAATCAACTAAACCATAACCGATCATCACGTGAGATGGAGTAGTTTTCAATGGTGAACATCTTATGTTGATCATATCTACTATATGATTCACGCTCGACCTTTCGGTCTCCGTGTTCGAGGCCATATCTGCATATGCTAGGCTCGTCAAGTATAACCTGAATATTCTGCGTGTGCAAAACTGGCTTACACCCGTTGTAGATGGACGTGAGCTTATCACACCGATCATCACGTGGTGTCTCGACACGACGAACTTTGGCAGCGGTGCATACTCGGGAGAACACTACTTGATAATTTTAGTGAGAGATCATCTTATAATGCTACCGTCAATCAAAGCAAGATAAGATGCATAAAGGATAAACATCACATGCAATCAATATAAGTGATATGATATGGCCATCATCATCTTGTGCTTGTGATCTCCATCTCGAAGCACCGTCATGATCACCATCGTCACCGGTAGCGACACCTTGATCTCCATCGTAGCATCGTTGTCGTCTCGCCAACTATTGCTTCTCGACTATCGCTACCGCTTAGTGATAAAGTAAAGCAATTACATGGCGTTGCATTTCATACAATAAGCGACAACCATATGGCTCCTGCCATTGCCGATAACTTCGGTTACAAAACATGATCATCTCATACAATAAAATATAGCATCACGTCTTGACCATATCACATCACAACATGCCTGCAAAAACAAGTTAGGCGTCCTCTACTTTGTTGTTGCAAGTTTTACGTGGCTGCTACGGGCTGAGCAAGAACCGTTCTTACCTCGCATCAAAACCACAGCGATACTTCGTCAAATAGACTCGTTTTAACCTTCTCAAGGACCGGCGTAGCCACACTCAGTTCAACTAAAGTGAGAGAGCAGACACCCGCGGTCACCTTTAAGCAACGAGTGCTCACGGCGGTGAAACCAGTCTCGCGTAAGCGTCTGGCGTAATGTCGGTCGGGCGCTTCATCTCACAATACCGCTGAACCAAAGTATGACATGCTGGTAGGTAGTATGACTTGTATCGCCCACAACTCACTTGTGTTCTACTCGTGCATATGACATCAACGCATAAAACCTGGCTCTGATACCACTGTTGGGTAACGTAGTAATTTCAAAAAATTTCCTACGAACACGCAAGACCATGGTGATGGCATAGCAACGAGAGGGGAGAGTATCCGTTCACGTACCCTCGTAGACCGAAAGCGGAAGTGTTAAATCAACGCGGTTGATGTAGTCGTACGTCTTCACGATCCGACCGATCCAAGCACCGTTACTCCGGCACCTCCGAGTTCTTGGCACACGTTCAGCTCGATGACGATCCCCGGGCTCCGATCCAGAAAAGCGTCGGGGAGGAGTTCCGTCAGCACGACGGCGTGGTGGCGATCTTGATGTTCTCTCGTCGCAGGCTTCGCCTAAGCACCGCTACAATATGACCGAGGTGGAATATGGTGGAGGGGGCACCGCACACAGCTAAGGAACGATCACGAAGATCAACTTGTGTGTTCTAGGGTGCCCCCCTGCCCCGTATATAAAGGAGCAAGGGGAGGCGGCCAGCCCTAGGGGCGCGCCAGGGGAGGGAGTCCTCCTCCTAGTAGGAGTAGGACTCTCCTTTCCTAGTCCTACTAGGAAGAAGGAAGGGGAAGGAAAGAGGGGAGGGAGAGGGAAAGGGGCTGCGCCCCCTCCTAGTCAATCGGACTCCCCATGGAGGGGGCGCGCCACCTCTGGTGCAGCCCTCTCTCAACCCTCTTGGCCCAATAAGGCCCATAACTTCCCGGGGGTTCCGGTAACCCCTCGGCACTCCGGTTTTCTCCGAAACTTCCTAACCTTTCCGGTGTCCGAATATAACCATCCAATATATCAATCTTTATGTCTCGACCATTTGAGACTCCTCGTCATGTCCGTGATCACATCCGGACTCCAAACTCCTTCGTACATCAAAATACATAAACTCATAATATAACCGTCATTGAAACTTTAAGCGTGCGGACCCTACGGTTCGAGAACTATGTAGACATGACCTAGAACCATTCTCGGTCAATAACCAATAGCGGAACCTGGATGCCCATATTGGTTCCTACATATTCTACGAAGATCTTTATCGGTCAAACCGCATAACAACATCGTTGTTCCTTTGTCATCGGTATGTTACTTACCCGAGATTCGATCGTCGGTATCCAATACCTAGTTTAATCTCGTTACCGGAAAGTCTCTTTACTCGTTCCGTAATACATCATCTCACAACTAACTCATTAGTTGCAATGCTTGCGCTTATGTGATGTGTATTACCGAGAAGGCCTAGAGATACCTCTCCGACAATCGGAGTGACAAATCCTAATCTTGATTCATGCCAACTCAACATATACTTTCGGAGACACTTGTAGAGTACCTTTATAATCACCCGATTCGTTGTGACGTTTGGTAGCACACAAAGTGTTCCTCCGTAAACGGAGTTGCATAATCTCATAGTTGCAGGAACTTTGTATAAGTCATGAAGATAGCATAAGCAACATACTAAACGATCAAGTGCTAAGCTAATGAAATGGGTCATGTCAATCACATCATTCTCCTAATGATGTGATCCCATTAGTCAAATGACAACACATGTCTATGGTTAGGAAACATAACCATCTTCGATTAATGAGCTAGTCTAGTAGAGGCATACTAGTGACTATCTGTTTGTCTATGTATTCACACATGTATTATGTTTCCGGTTAATACAATTCTAGCATGAATAATAAACATTTATCATGATATAAGGAAGTAAATAATAACTTTATTATTGCCTCTAGGGCATATTTCCTTCATCTAGGTCATGTCTACATAGTTCTCGAACCCGTAGGGTCCGCATGCTTAACGTTTCGATGACAGTTCATTATGAGTTTATAAGTATTGATGCACGAAGGTTGTTCGAGTCCCGGATGTGATCACGGACATGACGAGGAGTCTCAAATGGTCGAGACATAAAGATTGATATATTGAAGCCTACATTTGGACATCGGAAGTGTTCCGAGTGAAATCGAATTTACCGGAGTACCGGGAGGTTACCGGAACCCCCCGGGAACTACATGGGCCATAGTGGGCCTTGGTGGAAAGGAGAAAGGGCCAGCCCTAGGTGGCCGCGCCCCCTTCCCCTAGTCCTATTAGGACTAGGAAAGGTGGGCCGGCCCCCCTCTCTCTCTTTCCCCCTCCGGGAATCCTAATCCAACTAGGATTGGAGGGAATCCTACCCCGGGGAGTAGGACTCCTCCGGCGCCCCCTCTTGGCCGGCCAGCCCCTCCCCTTGGCTCCTTTATATCACGGGGCAGGGGCACCCTAGAACACACAAGTTGATCTACGGATCGTTCCTTAGCCGTGTCGGTGCCCCTTCCACCATATTCCACTTCGTCATATCGTCAGAGAGCTTAGGCGAAGCCTCTTGGCGGAGAAGTCATATCGTCGCGAGCTTAGGCGAAGCCCTGCGTCGGTGGAGCATCAACATCGCTCCACGCCGTCGTCGTCGACGGAACTCATCCCGACACTTTGCTTTGGATCGAGTCCGGGATCGCCATCGAGCTGAACGTGTGCGTAACTCGGAGGTGCCGTGACGTTCGGTGTTTGGATCGGTCGGATTGTGAAGACGTCGACTACATCAACAGCGTTGTTATAACGCTTCCGCTTTCGGTCTCGAGGGTGCGTGGGCGGACACTCTCCCTCTCGTTGCTATGCCATCACCATGGTCTTGCGTGTTCGTAGGAATTTTTTGAAATTACTACGTTCCCCAACAAATGGCATCCGAGCCTGGTTTTATGCGTTGATGTCATATGCACGAGTAGAACACAAGTGAGTTGTGGGCGATATAAGTCATACTGCTTACTAGCATGTCATACTTTGGTTCAGCGGTATTGTGAGATGAAGCGGCCCGACCGACATTACGCGTGCGCTTACGCCGAGACTGGTTTCACCGCCCGAGCACTCGTTGCTTAAAGGTGACCGGCGGGTGTCTGTCTCTCTCACTTTAGTTGAACTGAGTGTGGCTACGCCCGGTCCTTATGAAGGTTAAAACAGCACCAACTTGACAAACTATCGCTGTGGTTTTGATGCGTAGGTAAGAACGGTTCTTGCTCAGCCCGTAGCAGCCACGTAAAACTTGCAACAACAAAGTAGAGGACGCCTAACTTGTTTTTGCAGGGCATGATGTGATGTGATGTGGTCAAGACGTGATGCTATATTTTATTGTATGAGATGATCATGTTTTGTAACCGAGTTATCGCAATCGGCAGAGCCATATGGTTGTCGCTTATTGTATGAAATGCAACGCCATGTAATTGCTTTACTTTATCACTAAGCAAGAGCGATAGTCGAGAAGCAATAGTTGGCGAGACGACAACGATGCTACGATGGAGATCAAGGTGTCGCGCCCGGTGATTTATGGTGATCATGACGGTGCTTGGCGATGGAGATCACAAGCACAAGATGATGATGACCATATCATATCACTTATATTGATTGCATGTGATGTTTATCCTTTATGCATCTTATCTTGCTTTGATTGACGGTAGCATTATAAGATGATCCTCACTAAAATTATCAAGAAGTGTTCTCCTGAGTATGCACCGTTGCCAAAGTTCGTAGTACCCGACACACCACGTGATGATCGGGTGTGATAAGTTCTACGTCCATCTACAACGGTGCAAAACAGTTGCACGCGCGAATACTCAAAGTTAAACTTGACGAGCCTTGCATATAACAGATATGGCCTCGAACACGGAGACCGAAGGTCGAACGTGAATCATATAGTAGATATGATCAACATAGTGATGTTCACCATTGAAACTACTCCATCTCACGTGATGATCGGACATGGTTTAGTTGATTTGGATCACGTAATCACTTAGATAACTAGAGAGATGTCTGCCTAAGTGGGAGTTTTTAATATGATTAATTAAACTTAAATTTATCATGAGCTTAGTACCGATAGTATTTTGCTTGTCTATGTTTATCGTAGATAGATGGCTCGTCTTTGTTGTTCCGTTGAATTTTAATGCGTTCCTTGAGAAAGCAAAGTTGAAAGATGATGGTAGCAATTACACGGATCGGGTCCGTATTTGAGGATTATCCTCATTGCTGCACGTAAAAATTACGCCCCGAAGCACCTCTGGGTGACAGGCTGCTGCAGGAGCCGAGCGTGGTTGTGAACGTCTGGCAAAGCAAAGCTGATGACTACTCAATAGTTCAAGTGCCATGCTTTACGGCTTAGAACCGGGTCTTCAACGACGTTTTGAACGTCATGGAGCATATGAGATGTTCCAGAGTTGAAGTTAATATTTCAAGCAAATGCCCGGATTGAGAGATATGAAGTCTCCAATAAGTTCTATAGCTGCAAGATGGAGGAGAATAGTTCATCGGTGAACATATACTCAAAATGTCCAGGTATAATAATCACTTGATTCAACCGGAGTTAATCTTCCGGATGATAGTGTCATTGATGAATTCTCCAATCACTGCCACCAAGCTACAAAAGCTTCGTGATGAACTATAATATGCAAGGAATGACTAAGACAATTCCTGAGCTCTTCGCAATGCTAAAAGCCGCGGAGGTAGAAATCAAGAAAGAGCATCAAGTGTTGATGGTCAACAAGACCACTAGTTTCAAGAAAAAGGGCAAAGGGAAGAAGAAGGGAAACTTCAAAAAGAATAGCAAGAAAGTTGCTGATCAAGAGAAGAAACCCAAGTCTGGACCTAAACCTGAAATTGAGTGTTTTACCGCAAGCGGACCGACATCGAAGCGGAACTGCCCCAAGTATTTGGCGGATAAAAAGGATGGCAAGGTGAACAAAGGTATATGTGATATACATGTTATTGATGTGTACCTTACTAGAGCTCGTAGTAGCACCTGGTATTTGATACTGGTTCTGCTAATATTTGCAACTCAAAGCAGGACTACGGAATAGACGAGCACCGCAAAGGACGAGGTGATGATGCGCGTGGAAATGGTTCCAAAGTCAATGTGATCGCGATCGACACGCTACCTCTACATCTACCTTCGGATTAGTTTTAGACCTAAATAATTGTTATTTGGTGCCAGCGTTGAGCATGAACATTATATCTGGATCTTGTTTGATGCGAGACGGTTATTCATTTAAATCAGAGAATAATGGTTGTTCTATTTATATGAGTAATATCTTTTATGGTCATGCACCCTTGAAGAATGGTCTATTCTTGTTGAATCTCGACAAGAGTGATACACATATTCATAATGTCGAAGCCAAAAGATGCAGAGTTGATAATGATAGTGCAACTTATTTGTGGCACTTGCCGCTTAGGTCATATCGATGTAAACGCATGAAGAAACTCCATACGATGGACTTTTGGAATCACTTGATTATGAATCACTTGGTACTTGCGAACCGTGCCTCATGGGCAAGATGACTAAAACACCGTTCTCCGGTTGTATGGAGAGAGCAACAGATTTGTTGGAAATCATACATACAGATGTATGTGGTCCGATGAATGTTGAAGCTCGTGGCGGATATCGTTATTTTCTCACCTTCACAGATGATTTGAGTAGATATGGGTATATCTACTTAATGAAACACAAATCTGAAACATTTGAAAAGTTCAAAGAATTTCAGAGTGAAGTGGAAAATCATCGTAACAAGAAAATAAAGTTTCTACGATCTGATCGTGGAGGAGAATATTTGAGTTACGAGTTTGGTTTACATTTGAAACAATGTGGAATAGTTTCGCAACTCACGCCACCCGGAACACCACAGAGAAATGGTGTGTCCGAACGTCGTAATCGTACTTTACTAGATATGGTGCGATCTATGATGTCTATTTCCGATTTACCGCTATCGTTTTGGGGTTATGCTTTAGAGACGGCCGCATTCACGTTAAATAGGACACCGTCAAAATCCGTTGAGACGACGCCTTATGAACTGTGGTTTGGCAAGAAACCAAAGTTGTCGTTTCTTAAAGTTTGGGGCTGCGATGCTTATGTAAAGAAACTTCAACCAGATAAGCTCGAACCCAAATCGGAAAAATGTGTCTTCATAGGATACCCAAAGGAGACTGTTGGGTACACCTTCTATCACAGATCCGAAGGCAAGATTTTCGTTGCTAAATTCGGATCCTTTCTAGAGAAGGAGTTTCTCTCGAAAGAAGTGAGTGGGAGGAAAGTAGAACTTGATGAGATAATCAGATATCGCTCCCTTATTGGAAAGTAGTTCATCACAAGAAATGGTTCCTGTGACAACTACACCAATTAGCGAGGAAACTAATGATGTCGATCATGAAGCTTCAGATCAAGTTACTACTGAACTTTGTAGGTCAACCAGAGTAAAATACGCACCAGAGTGGTACGGTAATCTTATTCTGGAAGTCATGTTACTTGACCATGGCGAACCTACAAACTATGAAGAAGCGATGGTGAGCCCAGATTCCAAAAATGGTGGAAGCCATGAAATCTGAGATGGGATCCATGTATGAGAACAAAGTATGGACTTTGGTTGACTTGCCGATGATCGGCAAGCCATTGAAAATAAATGGATCTTTAAGAAGAAGACTGACGCCGATGGTAATATAACTGTCTACAAAGCTCGACTTGTTGCGAAAGGTTTTCGACAAGTTCAAGGGGTTGACTACGATGAGACTTTCTCACCAGTAGCGATGCTTAAGTCTGTCCGAATCATGTTAGCAATTGCCGCATTTTATGATTATGAAATTTGGCAAATGGATGTAAAACTGCATTCTTGAATGGATTTCTAGAAGAAGAGTTGTATATGATGCAACCAGAAGGTTTTGTCGATCCAAAGGGTAGTAACAAAGTGTGCAAGCTCCAACGATCAATTTATGGTCCAGTGCAAGCCTCTCGGAGTTGGAATAAACGCTTTGATAGTGTGATCAAAGCATATGGGTTTATACAGACTTTTGAGAAGCTTTGTATTTACAAGAAAGTGAGTGGGAGCTCAGAGCATTTCGAATATTATATGTGGACGACATATTATTGATTGGAAATGATATAGAATTTCTGGATAGCATAAAAGGATACTTGAATAAAAGTTTTTCAATGAAAGACCTCGGTGAAGCTGCTTACATATTGGGCATCAAGATCTATAGAGATAGATCAAACGCTTAATTGGACTTTCACAAAGCACATACCTTGATAAAGTTTTGAAAAAGTTCAAAATGGATCGAGCAAAGAAAGGTTTTTACCAGTATTACAAGGTGTAAGATTGAGTCGACTCAATGCCCGACCACAGCAGAAGATAAAGAGAAAATGAAAGATGTTCCTATGCTTCAGCCATAGGCTCTATCATGTATGCAATGCTGTGTACCAGACCGACGTATGCTTAGCTGTAA
Source organism: Aegilops longissima (assembly GCA_021605205.1). Classification (NCBI taxonomy): domain Eukaryota; kingdom Viridiplantae; phylum Streptophyta; class Magnoliopsida; order Poales; family Poaceae; genus Aegilops; species Aegilops longissima. The sequence continues at coordinate 621,949,022 of CM038680.1, read as the reverse complement.
GCTTGGCAGGAAGGTACCAAAGTAATCCAGAGTGGATCATCGGACAGCGGTCAAGAACATCCCAAATACGAAAAGGACTAAGGATATGTTTCTCGTATATGGAGGTGACAAAGAGCTAGTCGTAAATGGTTACGTCGATGTAAGCTTTGACACCGATCCGGACGATTCTAAATCGCAAACCGGATCGTGTTTTTATTAAGCGGTGGAGCTGTCGGTTGGTGCAGTTCTAAACAAAGCGTCGTGGCGGGATCTACATGTGAAGCGAGTACATAGCTGCTTCGAAGCAGCAAATGAAGGAGTCTGGATGAAAGAGTTCATTTCCGATCTAGGTGTCATACCTAGTGCATCGGGACCGATGAAGATCTTCGTGACAATCTTGGTGCAATTGCCTTGTTAAAGGAATCCAGATTTCACAAGAGGACCAAGCATATCAAGAGACGCTTCAATTCCATTCGGGACCAAGTCCAAGTGGGAGACATAGAGATTTGTAAAATACATACGGATCTGAATGTTGCGCACCGTTGACTAAGCCTCTTCGACGAGCAAAACATGATCAGCACCAAGACTCCATGGGTGTTAGAATCATTACTATGTAATCTAGATTATTGACTCTAGTGCAAGTGGGAGATGAAGGAAATATGCCCTAGAGGCAATAATAAAGTTATTATTTATTTCCTTATATCATGATAAATGTTTATTATTCATGCTAGAATTGTATTAACCGGAAACATAATACATGTATGAATACATAGACAAACAGATAGTCACTAGTATGCCTCTACAAGACTAGCTCATTAATCAAGATGGTTATGTTTCCTAACCATAGACATGTGTTGTCATTTGATTAATGGGATCACATCATTAGGAGAATGATGTGATTGACATGACCCATTCCGTTAGCTTAGCACTTGATCGTTTAGTATGTTGCTAATGCTTTCTTCATGACCCATACATGTTCCTGTAACTATGAGATTATGCAACTCCGTTCTTTCGGAGGAACACTTTGGGTACTACCAAACGTCTGGCGTAATCGGGTGATTATAAAGGAGTACTACAGGTGTCTCCAAAGGTACTTGTTGGGTTGGCGTATTTGAGATTAGGTTTTGTCACTCCGATTGTGGGAGAGGTATCTCTAGGCCTTCTCGGTGATACACATCACTTAAGCCTTGCAAGCATTACAACTAATGAGTTAGTTGTGAGATGATGTATTACGGAACGAGTAAAGAGACTTACCGTAGCGAGATTGAACTAGGTATTGGATACCGACGATCGAATCTCGGGTAAGTAACATACCGATGACAAAGGGAACAACGTATGTCGTTATGCGGTTTGACCGATAAAGATCTTCGTAGAATATGTAGGAACCAATATGGGCATCCAGGTTCGCTATTGGTTATTGACCGAGAATGGTTCTAGGTCATGTCTACATAGTTCTCGAACCCGTAGGGTCCGCACGCTTAACGTTCGATGACAGTTCATTATGAGTTTATAAGTATTGATGCACCGAAGGTTGTTCGGAGTCCCGGATGTGATCACGGACATGACGAGGAGTCTCGAAATGGTCGAGACATAAAGATTGATATATTGGAAGCCTACATTTGGACATCGGAAGTGTTCCGAGTGAAATCGAAATTTACTGGAGTACCGGAGGTTACCGAACCCCAGGAACTACATGGGCCATAGTGGGCCTTGGTGGAAAGGAGAAAGGGCCAGCCCTAGGTGGCGCCCCTTCTTCCCCTAGTCCTATTAGGACTAGGAAAGGTGGGCCGGCCCCCCTCTCTCTCTTTCCCCCTCCGGGAATCCTAATCCAACTAGGATTGGAGGGGGAATCCTACTCCCGGAGGGAGTAGGACTCCTAGCGCGCCCCCTCTGGCCGCCAGCCCCTCCCCTTGGCTCCTTTATATACGAGGCAGGGGCACCCTAGAACACACAAGTTGATCTACGGATCGTTCCTTAGCCGTGTCGGTGCCCCTTCCACCATATTCCACTTCGGTCATATCGTCAGAGAGCTTAGGCGAAGCCTGCTTGCCGAGAAGTCATATCGTCGCGGAGCTTAGGCGAAGCCCTGCGTCGGTGGAGCATCAACATCGTCCTGCACGCCGTCGTCTTGTGGAACTCATCCCGACACTTTGCTGGACCGGAGTCCGGGATCGTCATCGAGCTGAGCGTGTGCGAAACTCGGAGGTGCCGTCGTTCGGTGCTTGGATCGGTCGGATCGTGAAGACGTCGACTACATCAACCGTGTTGTTATAACGCTTCGCTTTCGGTCTCACGAGGGTACGTGGACGGACACTCTCCCCTCTCGTTGCTATGCCATCACCATGGTCTTGCGTGTTCGTAGGAAATTTTTTGAAATTACTACGTTCCCCAACACGGGCGGCCCTCCTAGTTCCCCCACCCGCCTCTACGGCTGGGGGACCTCCCTCTCCACCTTTGCCGCAATCGACGGCCCCCCCTCCCTTGGTGGCCGTGCAGCAGAGATTCGGGTCGCACCCGCTCCCGTCTGGCGGCCCGGGCGATGCGCTTAGCGCTTCCAGTTCGGGGTCAAGCAGCCCCCAATGGCCCCTTAATGGGGCCTCTTCGAACATTCGCGCTTCGCTCATGATAGCCGCCGCCGCCAGTTAGTGGAATATATGCGTGATGAGCACATCGACATCGTGGCGGTGCAAGAGACCATGCGTCGCGAGTTTGCTCTCCCTGAGCTTGATCGGCTGAGCTCTCACCTATTTGCGTTATCGGCTCCCTTCTAGTGGGAGCTTGGGCCACTCGGGTGGCATCCTTTTAGGTGTGGAGGATGCCACCTTTGAGGTGGGTAGCATGGATCGGGGCGAATTCTTCGTCAGCATGGAGCTGTTCGAGAGGTCGCTCAACTTCAAGTGGGAGATCATCATTGTCTATGGGCCGGCGGATCATAGTAGATCGGCCTCCTTCTTGGAGGAGCTCCACCGAAAAATCTCGGCCGCTTCCCTCCCCGTGGTCGTCGGGGGCGACTTCAACCTGCTGCTGCGTTCGGAGGACAAGAACAATGGCAATGTCTGCTTTGCCCGGATGGACATGTTTAACGACTTCATTGCCGACCTCGCCCTCCGGGAGATCGATCGGGTTGGGGCCCGATTTACTTGGACCAACCGTCAGGCCTCCCCGACCCTGTCCTTCCTGGACAGGGTCCTAGTTTCCCCGGACTGGGACCTCCGGTGCCCTCTCGCTTCCCTCCGCGCCATCACCCGGATTGGCTCGGATCACGTCCCCTTGCTCCTTTCCTCCGCGGACGAGCGTCCGCCGACCCCACCTCGGTTTCGCTTTGAGACCTTCTGGCTCTCCCAGGCTGGGTTTACCGACGCCGTATGTCTTCGGTGGATCGCGGCTCGGGCCCACCCCCACCCTCGTCCCCTTCGCTATTGACCGTGGCACTACATGCGGCGTGGCTGGCAATTTATGAAGGGCTGGGGGCCAACTCTGGCCGTGGCGCCAGAGAGCGTGAAAGGCGCTACTCACCGCGATCCAGGCGCTTGACTTGCGGGCTGACGCGGTGGGCCTCTCCCCGGAGGAGTGGCTTTCCCGCTATGATCTCGAAGACCAGCTCTCTATGATTTACACCGATGAGGAAGCCTTTTGGCGCCTTCGGGGCGCGCAGCGTTGGGTCCTGAAGGGTGATGCGAATCGGCTTACTTCGGCGATCGCCAGCGGTGCGCCGTAGATGCAACACCATCCCCGCCGTGGGATGGGGCAGCCCTCCTTGAGATCCCGCGACATTCGCTCCCATGTCGACGGTTTCTATCGGTCCCTCTTCTCTCCGCTGCTCGGGCGGCATCTCCTCGCTCCGGATTGTTGGGCGGCGCCCAACTAGTCTCGACGCAGAAAGAGCGCATTCTGACAGCTCCCTTCTCGAAAGGGAGGTGCAGGAGGCCATCAAGGGATGAACTCCTCCTTCGCTCCGGGGCCGGACGGTCTCCCGGTCATTTTCTTCCAGACCTTCTGGAACGTGATTAAACCAGAGGTCATGGCCATCTTTGATGAGTTCTTTGTGGGTTCTATTGACCTTAGTCGCCTCAACTACGGGACCATCTCCCTCATCCCCAAGGTCCCTGGGGCGACTGACATTCGCCAGTTCCGCCCGATCACGGTCATTAACGTGATCTTCCGGATCTTGGCCAAGGGTTCGCCAATAGGGTGACCCTGCTTGCGGATCGGATTACCCACCTAACCACCGGCCTTCATTAAGGGCCGTCATATCTGGATGGTGTCCCGGTGCTTCATGAGGTCCTTCATGAGGTCCGGCCACGCTGAAAGCGGTCTTCTTTGAAGATTGATTTCCATAAGGCCTATGATACGGTTAGCTGGCCCTTCCTTAGGGAAGTCCTTCTTGGAAGGGCTTCGACGACGATGGATCACAAGAGTCATGCAAATGGTCTCTTGCGGTGCACGGCGGTCAATATCAACGGCGAGATCGGCCCTTCTTCCCTACCCTATGTGGGGTTCGCCAAAGCGACCCTTCTCTCGTTCCTCTTCAATACGGTCGTTGGCGCTTTGGCCGCCATTCGGATAAGGCGAAGCCGCTAGCCACATCCGGGATTACCCCCACCTCTCTGGGGGCTCGGGATCTCCGTCCTCCAATATCTTGACGACACGATCATCATGGTGAAGGCTCGGAGTTGGACATCACCAACCTCAAGTTCCTCCTTCTCTGCTTCCAACAGATGTCGGGCCTCAAGATCAACTTCGATAAGAGTGACGTTATGGTGATGGGGTACTCCCCTCGAGTCGGTGGCCATTGCCAACCGGCAATTTCCGCTTTGGGCTCTTTCCCCACTACCTATCTGGGGACGCCCATTAGTGACTCGCGTCTCTCTGTCGCTGACTTGCGCCCTCGTGACCAAGCTCGGACAGGATCACGAGCCTGGCGGGAGGTGGCTCTCTAAGGCGGCCCGGACTATCCTTCTCAACTCATCCCTATCCAGCCTCCTCTTGTTTCTTATGAGCTTCTACAGCCTCCATGAATCTCTCCATAAGGAGATCGCCAAGATTCAGTCCCGATTCTCTTGGTCATGGCGATCGTGAAAGCGCGTATATCACATGGTCAGCTGGCGGACATCCGCAAGCCCGGGGAGCAGGGTGGATTAGGCATCATGTGCTCTAAGCGGATGAATATCGCCCTTCTCTCCGGTGGTGTAGCGACTGACCCAAAATCGGTCAAATCTACGTATGCATGCCATCCCAAGATCATCTTTGGTACTCATAGTACATCGATAAAGTAATCAAAGTTCAATCACACCTGATTATCATTAAACGATTCTCATATAGAGTCTTTATTACAAGGGAATAAATTCGGCTCAAGGCCAACTCATGAGAAATAAACTAAAAACAACTGAGCGTCGAAGATAAGCGAGTCCATCCGACTCCAAAGGGCAATCGCCAAGCGAGGGCGTAGCCTCACTCTGATCGGAATATATCTCTGCAACATAATACGTTGCAGCCATGTAGGTCAGCTTTTGGAATAAGTGGCAAGTCAAGAAGAATAACAATATTAAAGTTACTAACACTATATGCATTTTGGTGTGGAGCTCTAAGTTTCACCATTTTGCGAAAAGCAAATTTTATCCTACTACAAAGGGACTTGCTTGCAAATTACTACAATTGTTGGTAGTTATTGAGATGGTTCCGCCAACCAATATCTCGTTCCCAAATTATTATTAAGTCATCAACCCTCAAATTAATTCATTAGTTTTAAGTGTTGAGATATCCGAATACTTCCAAGTTCGAGGCTCAAATGTCCGTAACAGGGACACGGCTAATCGATTAGGTTATAACACTCTGCAGAGGTTTATGCACTTTCCCATAAGAATCATTCCCTCCTTTAAAGTCTTAGCACTTCATGGTGTTTGAAGGCGGGACGAATAAACAGGGTCTTCAAAGAGTTCTTCGGCCACCGCGGTACCCATCCAATCCTACCGTTCGTCTACTTCTCGTAGTACCGTCCCAGCCAGCGTCACTACTAGGGTCAACCCAGCCAGAGCCCATAATGGCTTGCGGCTGCACAGTAAGCTTCGGTCATGGGGCATCCATCCTTCTCTTCGTGGCTGGGTGAAGCTTTCCGCAGGATGTCATGGCGCTTCTCCATGCATCCCGCCACCACTGGTGCTCGGGGTGCCCGTCAACCGCCCTCCACCCAAAGAGTGATTTTCCAAGTCCATCTTGATCATTGTAGTCCATGGGTTGTCATCATCATTGACTCTCATCTTGCTTATGAATTTCACTCATCCCAAATCCGTCTCGAGCATAGCAAAATAACTACTACGTCCGGGGTCATGGTAACAAGGGATTGGTTCATCCTACCACATGATACTACTCAAGTTTAATGACTTCAAGATTTCACTACTGCATGCAATGGTGGGGTGGTGACAACTACTAATGCACAAAACATAGGTATAGAGATAACATGATCAAAACTTGCCTTGCCGATGATCCTCGTAAGCTAAAGAGTCGTAGTAGCAGGCTTAGACTCAGGAAACTCTACCGAGACAAACAATAACACAATAAGCATAAAGCAAGAGGATCACACAAGATAACAATGGTAACATAGCACAACAAAACAATCAAAACCAAATCCAAAAGAAAACTCAAAGAAACCAACTCAAAGTTTTTCCCTACACCAAACAATAGCAAAAATAGTTTTATATAACAAAATTCCTTAATTTAACCTAATCATGGTTTTAGGTTAACTTAACAGAAAAGGATTCACTAAGCAACTAGGAGCAAAAAGAATTAATTAAAAGCTATTATAAAACTCATTTTAGGCCTAATCCAATTTCTATTAAGAAAATTAATTTAAAACTTTTATTAATTATAAATAAAAGTTCATCTAATGGAGTGACAGAAACTAACCTAGAATAACTAATCACAAGTTAAAAATAAATTAATTTACTAATTAATTAATTAGGAAAACAGGAACTAGTCAATTAATTAGGATTAATAGGATTCTGTCTAAAATTAATTGTTTATTAATCCTAAAATACCCAAATTAATTTCTAGGGTTTGACAATATCAAAATAAAGTGATGGCAAAAGAATCATGCAAAATAATTTTCTAACTAAAGTTATAGCAGATTTGCTATTCTGACTAAAACAATATTAAGGCATTTTAAATATTTTAACATAGCTAAATATATATTTTTCAGAAACTACATAAAATTTGCAATCCAACAAAAAAGAATCACTCAAAAATATTAAACAGAATAAAAGATATACATTTTGAAATTTGAAACAATTAAACTAAAACAGAAAATCAAAATAAAAGAAAAAAGGCCTAATGGGCCTAAACGTATACAATATGTTAGATAGGCTAAATGGGCCCTAGGTTTAAACTAAAAGAACCGGCCTAAGAATAAAACCTAACTAATAAATAAACCGATCGGGCCGGCGGTTTTCTAACTAAAACCTACCCTTTGGGGCTTCTAATCCTAACCCTAGATCTAGGATCGAGCGGTGGAGGGATGCAGGGGCTTACGGACTCCGACGGCGGCGGGCGGCGATAGTCGTCCGGGCGTCCGGGCGTCATGCGAGCTTCAGCGAGTCGTCGGGAAGACGCGCACGGGTCCGGGGTGGTTCGGTGGTGTTGGGGAGGTCGGGGTGGACGAGGTGGCGTCGGCGCGACTTTGGCGGCGGGGAGGGGTTCGTGCTCGGTGAGCTCGGGAGGAGAGGAAAGGGGTCCGGCGAGGCTAGGGGAATGGGGTGCGGAGGGTCGGCTTTATAGCTCGGGGTCGGGATGCTTGGAAGGGCATCGGGGTGGTCGGGGATCCGGATCCTTGGGATCCGGTGGATCTCCCATGCGGCGTGGCGTGGGCGAGGGAAGAAGACAGGCGGGGCCATGGTCGATGAGAGAGAGAGGGGAGGAACAGGCGGTCGATCAAGCCTCGGGGTTTCAAGGCGAGGTGGTGGGCTGGCTGGTGGCTCTGGCTGGCTGGGCCAGGGCTACTTCAGTGAAGCTGGGCCGAGGCGAGGGTGGCGCTGGCTGGCCTCAGGGTGGCTCGGCTGGCGCCCAGGGTTTTTTTCTTTATTTTTTAATTAAAACAAAAACAAAAATAAAACCTAAACTATAAATAATTTATATAGGGTATATATATACCAAAATGATCAGGGAATATTCCTTTCATTTGAACATTTTTCAAAGGCAAAATCCAAACTTTATGAAAATCTATTTTTTCAAATTCAAATAAAATTCAGATTTGAATTCCAAAACTTTGGCATTGTTTCCTCTGATATTTTGGAGTGTCATGTTTGCTCCTCTCATACTTTTGATCAAGTATTTATCGGGCTTAGTTTTGAATTGTTTCCCACATGCCAAAGCTTGAAATTCAAATTCAAAACTCAACTTGCTCTGAAACTTCAAATGGCATTCAAATTCAAACAGGATGCATAGGATGTTAGCTATAATTGTAAAACATTCCAAATAGGAAATTTGGGATGTTACAATTAACTTTAGGCGTGTCGCCTTGGTCGTCAGGTGGCCTCTGGCCGGACATTATCCGAGTAAATACTGCGTGGTCAACCCCTTGCCTTCGCGCCGAAATCGGGCGGATCTCAGTTTTGGCGATCTCTCGTCCAACTCCTACCGGTGCTCGCATTGGTACCTCTATCTCGGTGGGGTCCGGCCTCTCGGCGCTTTTTGGTTTGACCGTTGGGCGGAGACTCTCCCTTCGCGCCCGCTTCCCCACCCTCTTCTCTATCTCTGTCGACCCTATGATTTCTGTTGATAGGGCCCTCAGTGACTTAGGGCGCCTTGCTTTCCGCCGTCCTTTTGGGCCGGCGGAATCCGCTACTGGCGTGAGTTACTTGATTGCGTTGCTCTTCACGAGCCGTTGGTGGATGGCGACCAAGACCTTATCTTGTTGGCGGCCGGAGCCGTCTGGCCAGTTCTCCACCAAATCGCTTTACTTGGCCATTGCCCCCTCATCCGCCCCCCTCCCCCTTTCGATGGTGTGGTCCGTCCGCGTCCCACTGAAGATTCGCATCTTCATGTGGCAGTAGATCCGTGGTCGGGTCCCGTCCGGCGTGGAGGTCCATAGCGAAATGGCCCGCACTGGTATCTGCCCCTCTGCGATGTTCTGAAGACTCAATCACATTTTCTTCGCTTGCGTTTCCGCCTGGTTCCTTTGGAGCTGCTTTGCGAGATTGTCGGTGGGAGTTGGTGCCACACCAATTTCCGGACCTTTTGCTGAACTTCAAGTGTCCCCTCGACCTCTCGCCACATTAGGTGGCTGGAGGTTGGGGTCCTTGCTCGACGCTGTGGACCGTTCGCAATAAGCTTGTGATCAACATTCTCCTCCGTCGCCTCTTGATGCTCTCTACAAATTCTCGGGTTTCTTGCAGCTTTAGCGGCCGCTTAGCCGCCCGGATCGGGGCGCCATCTCAGCCTTCATCACCGATCTTCGCTCGATGGCCGTCACTTTATCGCCGCTGCCCGCCGCCGCCCGCCCATGGAGCAGACTAGATCTCTCTGCTTGGGCAGGCTTTGCTGTGTTGTGTTTTCTTTTCTCTTTCTTACAGGCTTGTTGAGCTGTGCCTCGTGAGAACCTCTGTACTTTGTTTGTGGTACTTGGGTGGTGTGTGTGTGAACCTGCTTTGGTTGTATGTCTTGTGGCGGTTTGCTTTATTTATAAAGCGGGGCGAAAGCCTTTTTCAGTAGGGGGGTGCCCGCTGAATAGGGTTTGGCTTTGGCTGCAAGCCTCTCCTATTTACTCATCTTTCTTCCTTTGCGTGTAGGCTGGACCCTGCAAGCTATTATGGGCTGGTTATAAGATTTCGAGAAGGAAAAAAAATGGATAGGAGCTCTTTTCTCTAGCTAGAGGGACATTCGTCTCGCCTCAAGAAGACTCTGTAGTGTCTCAGTTCGTTAATTGTTGTGTTTGCTAGTTTCTTCGTATCTTTGCTTCGCTTTTTTGGTTATAATTCTTTTATAGACCGAAATATTTTAACTATACAATCACATATTAAATAAAGTTCCTATAATATGAATAATTTCTCAAGTAATTTTGAAGACTGTTCATACCATTCAAAAAAAGCCTGTGTCATTTAAAAAAGGTTTACACATTTAAATATACGTTCATGACATTTTCTCAAAGTGGTCAAGAAAACGTATACAAATTGTTCCCGTAACATGTAAAATATGTTAGTGACATTCAAAATGGTTCATGACATTTAAAAATGTTCACACATGTTTTAAAAATCATCAATTTTTTAAAAATTGTTCAACTTGTGTCTAAAAATGTTCATTTGTGTCTAAACATGTTTGACATGTATTCGCATAAATTTTATAGCGTGTTTTATAAAATATTCAACGTGTATCTACTATCTAGAAAAATCATCAACTTGTGTATGAGAAAAAAACGCTCATTGTCTATTTTGAAAAAGTCGACATGTCTTTTAAAAAAGAATAGAAAAAGGAAATAAAAACTAAAAGAATCTGAGGAAAATCGATGTAGAGAAACACAGGAAAAAGAAAAAAAATGCATCAAACTTTCCAAAACTGGATGGAAGGTTCATGTATCACTCACGCACAACTTCTATTTGTTAAACGATGTATTCTGCGGTGTTGTATAAACCGTATAGATAGCCGTATAGGAAGTTGTGGCGTGAGTTTGTTAGGTTGTTGAGATTGTTTCCTTGGAGATCAATCCAACCCTAGCGCATGTATATCTCCTCTGTAACAAACCGGCCTTTGTGCCTATATTAACACGCAGTGCGTCCCTGCTCGATGCATACGCTTAACCTAGTTTTCACATGGTATACAGAGTCCTTTCTCTTCACCACATCTAGCCATGCCGAGCTCTTCCTCCGTTGTCATGGCCGCACCTTCCATCGCTGCTCTCGGCCACACCATCACCGAGAAGCTCACGCGCGAGAACTTCCTCGTTTGGAGGGCGCAAGTCCTGCCGCACATCAAGGCGGCAGGGATGATGGGCTACATCGACAGCTCCGTTCGGGAGCCCCCCGCTGTGATCACCACGGAGAAAGATGTCTCCGGCAAGAAGGAGGTCACCTCCGCGCCCAACCCCGAGCATGCCGTGTGGGTCACCCAGGATCAGCAGGTTCTTACTTTTTTGATCGCATCTCTGTCTCGGGAGGTCCTGATGCAGGTTAGCACATGCACCACCGCGGCGAATCTCTGGACGGCGCTCCTCCAGAGTTTCTCATCGCAATCCAGGGCAAGGGTGATCCAGCTCCGCTCACAGCTCGAGCACACCCGCAAGGGTGATCTTCCGGCTGCGGCCTACTTCACCAAGATGAAGGGCATCGCCGACGAACTTGCAGCCACCGGCAAGCCACTTGATGAGGACGACGTGGTCGACCACATCCTGCAAGGCCTTCTGCATGAGCCCGACTACAACGGGTTCTTCTCCGCCATCTCCACCCGAACGACAACCGAGTAGCCGATCGGCCTTAGCGAGCTTTTCTCGTTGCTACTTGCGGCAGAGGCCCGCATCACCGCCCAGACCGCCTCCTACTATGCGAACCTCGCGGCCAGGGGCGGTGGTCGCGGCAGCGGCAACTACAGCCGCTTTGGTGGCGGCAACGACAGTGGCGGCGGCGGCTCCCGCGGCCCCAACAACAACAGCGCGGGTGGCCATCGCTACCCCGACAACTCCGGCAGCGGCGGTTTTGGAGGTGCGCCGCGACAAGGTGGTGGTGACCGCGAGAAGTGTCAGATCTGCAAGGTGGAGGGGCATGGAGCTTGGCGCTGCAAGAAGTGCTATGATCGCAACTACAACAACAATGTCCACAACCCAGCGGGTGGACGTCGTGGCGGCGGAAACCATTCGACCAATGTCGTTCACTCCTATGGAGTGGACACAAATTGGTACCTCGACACCGGTGCAACCGATCACGTGACGGAGGAGTTGGAGAAACTTGCTGTTCGCGATCGCTACACCAGCACGGAACAAATCCACACTGCAAGTGGTCAAGGTATGAACATTGCCCACATTGGTCATTCGGTTCTTACTACCCCTCATGGCTCCTTAAATTTGAACAATATCTTCCATGCTCCACAATCTGATCAAAGTTTACTCTCTGCCTATAAGTTTATTAAAGATAATAAAGCTTTCCTCGAAGTTTACCCTGAATTTTTCTTTGTTAAGGATCGAGCCACCCGGAGAACCGTACTTCAAAGCAAGAGTACAGGTCGCTTGTTTCCTATTTCTGGCCGCCATGATGCTCCTCCTCGACAAGCTCTCAGTGTGGTTAAGCCATCTAAGTCAAGATGGCACAAACGCCTAGGGCATCCTGCTCTCCCGGTGGTCCAGAAAATTCTTCGAGATTTTAGTATTCCAGTATCAAATAAAAAAGATCATCTTCTTGTGTGTGATTCATGTCGGATGGCGAAGATCCATCAACTTCCTTATTCCCGTTCTACTAGTGAATCAAAGGCTCCTTTAGAGCTATTTTTTTCGGATGTTTGGGGTCCTGGACTCGTCTCTGTTGGCAGACAGAAGTATTATGTCAGTTTTATTGATGATTTTAGTAAGTTCAGTTGGATCTATTTGCTTAAGAATAAATCTGATGTGTTTGAGAAGTTCCACCTTTTTCAGCAACATGCTAAACGCCTCTGATCGCAAAATTCTTGCCATGCAAACGGATTGGGGTGGTGAATACCAAAAACTCCATTCATTTTTTGAGCGCATAGGCATCACGCATCATGTTTCTTGCCCCCATGCTCATCAACAGAATGGACCCGCTGAACGAAAACATAGGCACATAGTGGAGGTTGGTCTCTCCCTTCTTGCTCATGCCTATATGCCTTTGAAATTTTGGGACGAGGCTTTTCTCACCGATGTCTATCTTATCAATCGTGTTCCTAGTAGAGTCATCCATAATCAAACCCCTCTTGAACGTTTGTTTGGCACTAAACCAAACTACACCTTCCTTTGTATTTTTGGTTGTGCCGTTTGGCAAAATTTACGCCCCTTCAACAAGCACAAGCACGAGTTTCGTTCCAAACAGTGCATGTTCTTAGGGTACAGTAGTCTTCACAAAGGTTACAAATGTTTGGACATCATCACTAGTCGTGTTTATGTTTCCCGCGATGTGGTATTTGACGAACAAGTTTTTCCATTTGCAAAACTCCACCCAAACGTCGGCGCCCAACTACGCAAAGAACTTGTGCTACTTCCCTCCCATCTTCTCCCATCCCCACACTTTGTCCCCGGGGACGCAGTTGTGATGCCCCCAATTTAATCGTACACTAATCATACACGCAAACGTGTACAATCAAGATCAGATCTCGCGGGAAGATATCACAACACAACTCTAGAAATAAAATAAGTCATACAAGCATCATATTACAAGCCAGGGCCTTGAGGGCTCGAATACAAGTGCTCGATCATAGACGAGTCAGCGGAAGCAACAATATCTGAGTACAGACATAAGTTAAACAAGTTTGCCTTAAGAAGGCTAGCACAAACTGGGATACAGATTGAAAGAGGCGCAGGCCTCCTGCCTGGGATCCTCCTAAACTACTCTTGGTCGTCGGCGGTGGCCAGCATATAGTAGTAAGCACCTCCGGTGTAGTAGGAGTCGTCGTCAACGGTGGCGTCTGGCTCCTGGGCTCCAACATCTGGTTGCGACAACCAGGTAGAATGGAAAGGGGGAAAAGAGGGAGAAAAGCAACCGTGAGTACTCATCCAAAGTACTCGCAAGCAAGGATCTACACTACATATGCATGGGTATATGTGTAAAGGGGCTATATCGGTGGACTGAACTGCAGAATGTTAGAATAAGAGGGGGATAGCTAATCCTATTGAGGACTACGCTTCAAGCCATCTCCATCTTGCAGCATGTAGAAGAGAGTAGATGGTAAGTTCACCAAGTAGCATCGTATAGCATACTCCTACCCGGCGATCCTCTCCTCGTCGCCCTGTTAGAGAGCGACCAACGGGTTGTATCTGGCACTTGGAAGGGTGTGTTTTATTAAGTATCCGGTTCTAGTTGTCATAAGGTCAAGGTACAACTCCAAGTCGTCCTGTTACCGAAGATCACGGCTATTCGACTAGATAAACTTCCCTGCAGGGGTGCACCACATAACCCAACACGCTCGATCCCATTTGGCCGGACACACTTTCCTGGGTTATGCCCGGCCTCGGAAGATCAACACGTCGCAGCCCTACCTAGGCACAACAGAGAGGTCAAGACCGGTCTAAATCCTATGGCGCAGGGTGCAGGCCCATCGCCCATTGCACACCTGCACGTTGCGAACTCGGCCGGAAGCAGACCTAGCCTAGCAGGCGTTCCAGTCTAATCCGGCGCGCGCCGCTCAGTCGCTGATGTCACGAAGGCTTCGGCTGATACCACGACGTCGAGTGCCCATAACTGTTCCCGTGTAGTTGGTTAGTGCGTATAGGACAGTGGCCAGACTCAGATCAAATACCAAGATCTCGTTAAGCGTGTTAAGTATCCACGAATGCCGACCAGGGCCAGGCCCACCTCTCTCCTAGGTGGTCTCAACCTGCCCTATCGCTCCGCCACAAAGTAAGAGCCACGGGGCCGTCGGAACCTGCACCCACCTCTACCAGATGGAGCCACCTGCCCCAAACCCCATCTCCGAACAGTATCATAAGTAAGGTAACAGTATAAAGTATATAGCATATGCCCGAGATCACCTCCCGAAGTGATCACAGCCCAGTAGTATAACATGGTAGACGGAAAAGAGTGTAGGGCCACTAATGGAACACTAGCATCCTATACTAAGCATTTAGGATTGCAGGTAAGGGTAACAACTGTAGTAACAATGACAGGCTATGCAACAGAATAGGATTAACCGAAAGCAGTAACATGCTACACTACTCTAATGCAAGCAGAAGAGAGAAGAAATAGGCGATATCTGGTGATCAAGGGGGGGCTTGCCTGGTTGCTCTGGCAAGAAGGAGGGGTCGTCGTCGATGTAGTCGAACACGGGGGTATCGGCGGCGGTCTCGAGGTCTACCGGAAAGAAGTAATGGAGGGGAAACACAAATAAATAAAAGAGCAACTGTCACAACCGGTTTTTCAATAAAAATATTTATTGAACAACCGACCTATGAATTCCAATATGAGGAAAAATCCTCCATATCGGTAGACAAAACTTTGATACGAGAAGCCAAGAGCATTACAAGATTATAGGGTTGGATTGAAGCTGCCCAACCAATTATTACAACACGCCAATAATATTACATGATGGCGGATATGGCACAAAGGTGCGGGTAGAAATACTCTTGACTCGAGTATGCGTGGTTGGTGGAATAACACAATGGAGTGGATAATAAATCTCTCAGATCGGCGGCTCATCGGCGTCGAGGAGAGGCTCGATGAATTTATTTGGGTAGCGAATGGATATATCACAATGACTAATCCCGGGGTCGTACGAGACTCACTGGGATTCCTCTAGGCGTCGGACTCGCTATCGAACTCTTCATCCATGAGATCGCCTTCGTCAGCATCTGGCCAAATCAACAAGCCAGGTGAGTACTATGAAAGTACTCGCAAGACAGTTCGGACAAAAGATATAACAAATGAATGCATGAATGCGACAAGGTTAATCTTAACAATGCTCAATTAAAACAGTATGGTAAAATAATTAAGATGGGAATCGGCGGTAGTCCGCTCAAAAACCCCATGAAGATAAACTCAAAACCGATCGAATTATCCGGGCGGCGCCTCAAAGGGTGAATAAATAAGCAAAATATACCACGATCGAGGCGTCGAGCGACACCTCATAAAAGGCTTATATTGAAATAAAAATACATCGTGCCCGCACATCGGACGTCGAGCGACATCGCGAAAGGGCTTATAATGAAAGAAATAACAATGCAGCGATCGGACGTCTGAGCGACATCACGAAAAGGGCTTATAATGAAAGTAATAACAATGCCAGCGATCGGACGTCGAGCGACATCACGAAAGGGCTTATAATGAAAGTAATAACAACGCCGCGATCGGACGTCCGAGCGACATCACGAAAAGGGCTTATAATGAAAGTAATAACAATGCATGCGGTTGGACGTCCGGCGACATCACGTAAAGGGCTTATAATGAAAGTAATAACAATGCCGCATCGGACGTCTGAGCGACATCACGAAAAGGGCTTATAATGAAAGTAATAACAATGCATGCGATCGGATGTCCGGCGACATCTCGAAAGGGCTTATAATACATTATTCTGGCTGACAAGATATAGTGCTCACGGAAAATATTCATCACAAGACAATAAGCGGGTTAGTCCATTCACAGGAAAATAAACATTTGATACTCAAATGGTTCTCAGGAGTTCCTGTCATCGAGACTGACACTCGACAAGATGAGATGAACACGGTACTCGGATATGAATAAGATGAATTCAAGAATTTTGACTCTGCAGAGTTTGTACCAAAATTGTCCACAACCAACGGATTTCCGTAGTCACGAAGGACTAGTTCCGTTTACGGTATTTCAGAGGAAACACACCTAGCTAGTACACACCCATCATACCTCACGTTGCCAGGAATCACCCTAGACAACGTTTAAGAAAAACTTTGAGACGGGGAGATCACAATCTCGAATAGCATGGGATCAAATTTATATACGCGCGCTCTAAGGGGTGCCCTCCTCTCGGTCCCAACCGGAAACACCCATGCCCCCTGACCGGATGAAAGGCTTTAATCCAGGGCCATGAAACCTTCATCCCGGCCTCTCAATTTGGTGTGTACCAGGAAGTGGTTTGCGACCTACTAAGCCGTATCCCTTGCGGGAAACAGGTGGTAGTACGGAAGGGAGGACGGACGGGAATCTGACTGACTTATGTTGACACCGGGTCAACGATATGGCATAAGCCTGGCATGCTACAACACTGCCATCTTACCCATACTCATGCCAACTCATGGCCATGCAACAAGTTTCCAACAACTCATGGAATTACCGAGTCCATTTTCCACGATGCTCACGAGATAAACTATCATCGAAATGCTCGTGAACGTGCCATGATACAAAAATAATGCAAACATGCCCAGACACTCATCATATCAAAAGTTCAAACTTTGCTTGCCTGGTTCGGAGTAGTCAGGGTCTAGCTCGGCGAAGTTTGCGGTCCCGTCACCTCCTTCGGTATCTACGGTATAAAGAAAACATACGCGCTAACGTAAATACCGTGAGGCGCACAAAAATTACTCCAAATATTTTTCAAATAAATCTGATAAAAAACTAGACAAATTTTTAAAGAGGACAGAAAAAGAATCAATCAAAAATTCCTTTCTGTTAAAAAGTTATAAGGGTTTTAGCCCAAGGACTCATCTGTAATGAAACATAAAACTTCCAGGGGGCTTTGCAGAAAAATCCAGAAAAACGGTTCAGAGTGGAAGCGTATTTGCCAAAGTACGCTTTCAGAAAACGATTCAAAAAAAAAAAGAGAGGCTGTGGGCGGTCCCACCCGTCAGTTTGAAATTTCAAACGAGGGGGTCGGGGCTCGTCGGCGCCCGAAAGCCGCGGTGGTCGCCGGCGGCGATCCACGGCGAGGCAAGGAGATCGGAAAGTACCTCCGTGCTGAGGGCGCCACTCTGCGTCTGTGGGAGGTGGTGGTGGTCGTCGGCGAGCACCACGTCGATGGCGGCCCTTGCTCCGGCGGACGGTGGTTCGGCTCCGGTCGTGGATTTCGCCGGAGAGAGCTGCGGGGCCAAAATTGAGGTGGGGGTTATCTTACTAGAGGTGGTACGAGGCTACAGGCGAAAGCAGGGCGGCGGAGGAGTTCTCACCGGAGAGAACGATGCCGGAGCCCGAGGCGGACGGAGGTGGTCGGAGTCGAGGAAGAAAGGCCCCTCGAGGCCCTTCCAGGGACTTGGCGAGGTCTGGGGAGGTAGAGGAGGTGTGCGGGGGCGAGAGCAAGATCGGGGTGCTATATATAGCCGCCCCGAGGCGGTTGCCGAGAACGGGGTTCTCCGGCGAGGTGATTACGGCGGCGTTGTGGTTGCACGGGAGGGTTAAGAGCTTGAGCATCGCCTAGGAGGAGTAGTGGTGCCATTTTAGGGTCCAGCTCAGCACGGGAGGAAGGTTTACGGCTTGCCCTCGACGGAACGGCCGCCTGCGCCCGTCGGCGGAGAGAGCTGCTGTCGCGTGCAAGCCACGGCGACGATGCCGCATGCGTCTGGCTGGCAAGGAGGTGGCCACGCGGAGCCACCAGACACTTAGGCGGCGCCGAACGGCGTTGCGCCGCAGTTTTGCCTCCTCGTCGCCGTTCTGATGGTACAGCCGCCAAGAAACACGCCGCGCGCGGGCTGTGGCGCCACCGACGCGAGAACGCGCCAAGCCGTGTGGAGCTTCGGACAAGCGGGGCAGGCTGCGAGCAGCGTGCCATGGGCACTGTGGACTCGTGATGAAGTTCTTGACGGAGATCGACAATCGAACTTCTGAATTTTCTCGAAAGTGAATGAGCGATTGCATGCGGTGTTCGACAAAATGATTCGGTATCCGAGGATTTTTCCTTGAGCTGATTTTTGGTGGAGTGGTCTCTCATTGCAACTAAGGTTGCCTGAATTTTGGTGGAATTTTTGGAGAAGTGTAGATATGAATTTCACCAAATTTGGCAAATCTGGTCCAAACTTGCAAAGGAGTGAAATTTGAAATATTTGAAAAGAAGAAGAGTGGATCAAGATGGTTCTGGGTTGTGGATACCAAGGACTATCCAGGGGTGTGGAGTTGAGGTCAAAAATCAAAAGCATTAGGGTACTTGCTTTGCAAATCACCTAGGCTCAAAAGAAAAGACAGAATTATTTTGGGAAGAGAAATAATTGGAATAAAATCCAAAAATGGATTTTATTAGTTTGGACAGAATGTTTGAGTTGTACCAAAGTGGATGGAGAGATTTTTGGGAAGGTTTTACCATGTGGTGCATGGAAGAATCATGAATAGTTTCAAATATGGGAGAGGATGAAAAACTCCTAGAGTTTTTTTTTGAAATAAAATAAATTCCAAAGATTTTTCTTGAAATTTTGAGAAGAGGGCAATCAGAAGAAAATTTAAAACCAAACACTAGAGTTGAAGGAGATGCAAAAATAAAATATTTGCCAGAGGGAAAAAGCTTTTGATAGAGATTTTTGGAAGGGTTTTGGTGACCTCCTTCAAATCCTACAAAATTTTGAAGAGAACCAAAGGGAAAATTTTTGGAGTGTCACAACACCTACCCCCTTAGGAAAAATCTCGTCCCCGAGATTCCAGTTGATCCTCAAATAATTGTGGATGCTCCGCTCGAAGGAAATCCTCTCTTTCCCAAGTGGCTTCACTCTCGGTGTGGTTGCTCCACTGAACTTTGAAGAATTTGATGGTTTTCTGTCGGGTTCTCCTTTCTGACTCCTCCAAGATTTTTATCGGATGCTCCCGATACGTAAGGTCTGGTTGCACGTCAATGTTTTTATGGGGTACCTGTTTCTCTGGGTTGCTTACGCACTTCCTCAATTGGGAGACGTGGAATACGTCGTGGATGTCGGATAATTCTTCGGGTAAGTCTAGCTGGTAGGCCACCGTGCCTCTTCGTGCTACTATGCAGAATGGTCCGATGAATCTTGGTGCTAGCTTCCCTTTAATCTTGAATCGGTGCAGGCCTCTCATGGGTGATACTCGTGGTACACAAATTCACCGGTTCAAAATGGACTCCACGATGCTTCTGATCGTAAATAACTCTTTTGTCGACTTTGGGCTGTCTTGAGTCGGTCCTTAATTACCTTGACTTTATCTTCACCTCTTTGAGCAGGTCTGGGCGAAGATATGACTGTCTCCGGTTTCCGACCAATTTAGCGGGTACGACATCTTCGTCTGTCTGAGCTTCAAATGGTGCCATTTGCAGGCTGGACTGATAGCTGTTGTTATATGCGAATTCTGCGTGTGGTAAGCTCTCCTCCCAAGCTGGTCCCATAGGTGAGGACACATGCTCTCAAAGATATCTTCTAGAATCTGGTTTACTCGCTCACCGCCCATCTGTCTGGGGTGGTATGCGTCTTGAATGCCAGCTGAGTTCCCGAGCTTGTTGTAAGTGATCCCAAAACCGGAGACGATTTGAGTCCCTCCGTCCGAGATTATTTTCTTTGGGACTCCATGTAGGCAAACGATACGGAGAGGTAGAGCCTAGCAAGCTTCGAGTGGTGTGTGTTGTCTTCACGGGATGAAGTGAGCTACTTTAGTCAGTCTATCTGTGATTACCCATATGGCATCATGTCCGTGCCGCGACCGAGGTAGTCCAACAATAAAATCCATTCCAATCTCGTCCCATTTCCATTCGGGTATCTTATTCGGTTGCAATAGCCCGGCCGGTTTCTGGTGCTCGGCCTTGATGCGTTGACAAGAGTCGCAACATGCAATAAACGTGGCTATGTCTCTTTTTATACCATGCCACCAAAATGTTTCCTGAAGATCTTTGTACATTTTTGTTCCTCCAGGATGGATTGAATATGGAGCGGTGTGGCCTTCAGCCAGGATTTGCTGTTTAAGGTCATGGATATTTGGTACGCAGAGCCTATTCCCGTACCACAATATTCCTAGCTCATCAATAATGAATTCCGAGGCCTTGCCCAACTTTATCTTCCGTTTTATGCCTTCAATGCTGGGGTGTCCACGTTGAGCCTCTTTAACCTTCTCTATCAGGGTAGGCTGTACTTCTAAGTTTGACACACTGTCTTCGGTGACCACCATCAGGTTGAGCTTTGCGAATTCCTGCTGGTATTCAGGTCTTAAGTCTGACATGCCGTCGTTGTCCGGACTGGGGTTCCGACTCAGAGCATCTGCTACAACATTTGCCTTGCCCGGGTGGTAGTGGATCCCAACATCATAATCCTTTACTAATTCCTACCAGCGTCGCTGCCGTAAATTTAGTTCTGGTTGTGTGAAAATATACTTGAGGCTCTTGTGGTCCGTGTATATTTCACAACGATTACCAAGTAAAAAGTGTCTCCATTCCTTGAGTGCATGAATAACTGCTGCTAATTCTAGGTCATGGGTAGGGTAATTTTCCTCATGCTTGCGAAGCTGTCTGGAAACATATGCGACAACCTTGCCCTCTTGCACCAATACGCACCCGAGGCCCTTTCGAGATGCGTCACAAAATACCTCAAAATTTTTGTGTATATCTGGCACAATTAGTATGGGTGATGTCGTCAGTTTCCTCTTCAGTTCTTGGAAACTTTTCTCGCAAGCTTCCGTCCATTCAAACTTCCTGTCTTTCTTGAGTAGTTGTGTCATTGGCTTTGCTATGGTGGAGAATCCTTCAATAAATCTTCTGTAGTATCCCGCCATACCCAAGAAACTTCGCACATCCGTCTCGCTGGCTGGCGGCTTCCAGCCAAGTAAGGCCTTGACCTTTTCCGGGTCTACGGCGATACCTTCTTGAGTCAGTACGTGGCCCAGAAAACCTACTTGCTTTAGCCAAAATTCACACTTGCTGAATTTAGCGTACAACTGATGTTTCCTGAGTTCTCCTAGTACAATCCGGAGATGTTCAACGTGCTCTTCTGGTGTTTTGGAGTATACCAGAATATCATCGATAAATACCACAACAAACTTATCCATAAACTTCATGAATACTTTGTTCATGAGGTGAACAAAATATGCGGGGGCGTTTGTTAGTCCGAATGGCATTACGGTTGTAACGCCCTCGATGCGGCTATATCTCCCACGTGTCGAGGCACGACTTAGAGGCATAACCGCATTGGAAGCAATGTCGCAAGTGAGGTAATCTTCACACAACCCATGTAATAAATAAGGGAAAGAGATACATAGTTGGCTTACAGTCGCCACTTCACACAATGCATAAATAAACATCCATCATTCAGAGTACACTCAAGGTCCGACTACGGAACCAAAATAAAAGAAGATACCCCAAACTGCTACACAGATCCCCGATCGTCCCAACTGGGCTCCACTACTGATCATCAGGAAAAGACACATAGTAACGACCACGTTCCTCATCTAACTCCCACTTGAGCTCGGTTCGCCACCTGCACCGCATCGTCGGAACCTGCAACTGTTTTGGTAGAATCTGTGAGTCACGGGGACTCAGCAATCTCACACCCGCGAGATCAAGACTATTTAAGCTTATAGGAAGGACAGAGTTGTAAAGTGGAGCTGCTGCAAGCGACTAGCATATATGGTGGCTACTTCGCAAAAGAGAGCGAGAAGAGGAGCAAAGCACGGTCGTGAAGCTAGTAGCGATCAAGAAGTGATCCTGAACTACTTACGCCGACATAACTCCAACACCGTGTTCACTTCCGGACTCCGCCAAGAAGAGACCATCACGGTTACACACGCGGTTGATGTGTATTTTATTTGAGGTCAACTTCGGGTTTTCTACAACCGGACATTAACAAATTCCCATCAGCCTCATAACCGCGGGCACGGCTTTCGAAAGATAATACCCTACAGGGGTGTCCCAACTTAGCCCATTATAAGCTCTCACGGTCAACGAAGGATATTCCTTCTACCAGGAAAACCCGATCAATCTTGGAATCCCGGACTACAAGACATTTCGACAGCAATAAAACAAGACCAGCAAAGCCGCCCGATTGTGCCGACAAATCCCGATAGGAGCTGCACATATCTCGTTCTCAGGGCACATCCGGATAAGTCAAGCTACGAGTAAAACCAAGCCTCGAGTTTCCCGTGGTGGCCCATAGAGGTTGCTCGGTTCGGGCCAGCACTCGAAGGAGCACTGGTCCGGGGTTAAAATAAAGATGACCCTCGGGCTCGCGAAAACCGGGGGAAAAAGGCTTAGGTGGCAAATGGTAAAACCAATGTTGGGCCTTCTTTGGGAGTCTTATTCAAAGCGAACTGTCAAGGGGTCCCATAAATCACCCAACCGTAAGGAACGCAAAATCAAGGAACATAACACGGTATGACGGAAACTAGGGTGGCAAGGTGGAACAAAACACTGGCATAAGGCCGAGCCTTCCACCCTTTACCAAGTATATAGATGCATTAATTATAGCAGATATATATTGTGATATCCCCAACAAGTAAACATGTTCCAATAAGGAACAACATCTCCATGCTCCAACAAGGAACAAACTTCAGCTTCACCTGCAACTAGCAACGCTATAAGAGGGGCTGAGCAAAGCGGTAACATAGCCAATCAACGGTTTGCTAGGAAAGGATGGTTAGGGACTGACATGGCAAAATGGGTGGCATGATATAGCAAGTGGTAGGCATCGCAGCATAGGCGTAGCAAAAGAGCGAGCAACTAGCATAGCAAAGATAGAAGTGATTTCGAGGGTATGGTCATCTTGCCTGCAATGTTCTCAGAGTTGTCGAAAGCTTGATCCTCGTAAGCGTTCTCAACAGGTTCCTCGTTCACGTACTTGTCTCCCAGCTCTACCCAAAGCAAGAACACAAACAAAGGAACCACAATAAATCACGGTGCAATGCACAATCAACATGATGCAAAACATGACATGATATGCGAGATGTGATATGCAATGCGATGCGCTCCGGAAGGAAAATGATGAACCATGCATCAACTTGGCAAACCAAGTATGCCACTGGAAATATGAGATGATTCGGTTGAAATCGATATAAAGATCACCGAATCGGATGCACGGTTTGCAAATGACAAGCAAAACAAGAATGGCACAAATCGCCATTCACAAAGATGATGCCACTTAGCAAGCAACAATAAATTAAGCTACTGCACCCAAACGTATCAACAAAGTATATGGCAGTGATCTACACAAGATGCTTGACAAAAGATGAACACTGAGCTACGGCTAGTTCACATCATAACAGGTTCAAACAAGCATGGCAAAAGTGCACAAAATATCAGGCTGGACATGGCAAAAACAGCATCAGGTAGCAATGTTCAGAGCAACAAAACTACATGCTAAAGGAACTTATAATAGCAAAACATGGCATGGAATGAATCTACTCAAAGCATAGAACAAAAGTCCCTTACTGACCATAAGCCAAAAAGGATCAGAAAATATAGTAACACCCATGTCAATATCGCAAGTTTCGTTAACAGATTCAGCAACATGGCATGTCAAAAACTGATAACGAGTAGGCATGTTTAAGAGCTCGATGCACTCACTACAGAGCCTTCCATGATAAACTAAGCATACATACATCAAGAAGACATGTCATAGAAGATATACATGGCAAGAACAATATCATAGCATACACGGATCAACCACAACAACCTTGGCAAAATTGAATAACATGTAAACAATCTGCCAGGAAACATTTGATAGCAAAAGTAGAGCTCGATTTACTCAAGCTATGGCACTGCATAATTGCAACCAAGGGCATGGATGGATAGAGCAAGATATGTATAACAAAACATCCTTACTGAAGTATCTTAAAATATGCATGGATCTCTCGGTAGCATCAAGTTAACATGGCATCAAAATATCAGCAAAACAGAGCTGAAATCAGCAACATCAGGACACCTACTTTGCATGCTTGTGCTAGTCACCACATAGATCATAAAAATACATGGCATACACCCCTGGAAAGATGGCATGGCATATTACAAAACACATGTAGGGCTCAAATTCATAGGGTGCACACATCAATCATAGCAAAAATAACAAAAGTGCAAGTTACATTAAGAAAGCGAAACTAACATCACATAGCCCTCTTCCAACAGCATTTCGGGCATCAAGATGAGCTCAAATGAAAATGATGCAATGAGATGAAATGATCTACTCTTCAATACGAACATTTTGATATATTATACGCATAAAATGGAGCAACAGATGCAAAGATATGCTACATTGAAAATGCCACAAAATATTAACAGGATTAAAAACTTAGACAATTAGAGGGAAAAGAAAGTCAACGGCTCACTAGATCCGGATCGGCGGATCCGATCGGACGCGGGCGGTCGGCGCCGCGCGAGTTCGCGGCGGGGACGACGGCCGTAGGGGGAGATACGGCCCGGCCGGAAGGGGCCGGAGGAGGGCGCCGGCCGTGGCGCGGCGCGGCGAGAGGCTCGATGGCCGGCCAGGGCCGCGGAGATCCGAAGCGGCGAGGGCCGGTGGCGGCGAGGTCCGCGGCGGCGGGCCGCCGGGCGGGCGGCGGGTGCCGGCCGGTCGGGAGCTCAGGCGCCCATGAGGAGGCGCGGGAGGGGTCGGCCGGGCCGGGCCGCCGTGGCCGTCGCGGCCTGCATGGCCCCATGGCGGCGGCGGCGGGACAGGTGGCACGCGCTGATAGGTGCGGACGCGGCGGCGGTTTCGTCCGGCGGCGGCGGACGTGTCCGTACGGGCGCGGGATGAATTTTAGGGTTTCGGGGGAAGAAGACCCGGATTTGGACGGGGGAGGTGTTTAAATAGGCATAGAGGGAGCTAGGAGAGTCCAAATGAGGTGTAGTTTTCGCCCACACGATCGTGATCGAACGACGGAGAGCATGGAAGTGACTTAGATGGGTTATTGGACTATTTTGGAGGGGTGTTGAGCTGCAACTTAAAAGAGGCCTTTGCGAGAGTGCGGTTAACCGTTGGAGTACCAAACGAGCTCCAAATGGCCCGAAACTTGAACGGTGGTCTACGGGTGGTATACCAAGGCCACTTGACAAACCTCGGTCCATTCCGAGAAGGTTTAGTACCCGCACACGGAAAAACGTAAAAGGGGCCGCCGGGGGAGATAGGAGTGCCGGATTGCAAAACGGACAACGGGAAAAATGCTCGGAATCATGAGACGAACACGTATGCAAATGCGATGCACATGATGACATGATATAAAATGCATGACATGGACAAAATGCAAAATGAAGAAAAACCCAACCACGGAGGGAATATCATATCACAATGCCGAAAATGGCAAGAGTTGGAGTTACAAATATGGAAAGTTACTTCCGGGGTGTTACAACACTCCACCACTACAAGAGGATCTCGTCCCGAGATCTAGGACTGAAAGAACTCCGGATATTCGGAACGGAGGTGATCCTCGCGCTCCCAGGTGGCTTCTCGGTCGGAATGGTGTGACCACTTCACTTTCAGGAATTTGATTGACTTGTTGCGAGTCTTGCGCTCGGTTTCTTCAAGAATAGCAACGGGGTGCTCATGATAAGAGAGATCTTCTTGAAGGTCAATTTCTTCGAAGTTGATAGTGCGTTCAGGAGTCTTGAAGCACTTGAGAAGCTGTGACACGTGAAACACATCATGCACATTCGCGAAGTTGGATGGAAGCTCAAGTTGATAGGCGAGATCGCCTCTTTTTCCAATGATCTTGAAAGGACCCACGTATCTAGGGGCAAGCTTCCCTTTGATACCGAAGCGACGAGTGCCTTTCATTGGAGAGACGCGGAGGTAGACATGGTCTCCGATTTCAAAAGCCACATCACGGTGCTTATCATCATAATAGCTCTTCCGGCGCGATTGCGCGGCTTTGAGATTCTCACGAATGACTTTGCACATTTCTTACGCTACGTGATCAAGTCATTGCCAAGAAGTTGGCGTTCACCTGTCTCGCACCAATTGAGAGGAGTACGCACTTTCGCCATAGAGAATTTCGAATGGGGCCTTGCCCAACTCGCTGGAAGCTGTTGTTGTAGGAGAACTCGGCATATGGAAGACAATCTTCCCACTTCATCCCGAAAGAAATGACACAAGCCCCGAGCATATCTTCAAGGATTTGATTAACTCGCTCAACTTGGCCACTTGTTTGAGGATGGAAAGCTGTCTTTGAAACGAATGTTGGTGCCCATGGCCTTCAAAAGAATCCCAAAACTTGGAGGTAAAGATGCTGCCACGGTCTCAAGAGATCACTTGTGGAATGCCGTGCAAGGAGACAATCTCGAGGTGTATAGCTCGCCAACCGAGCTGCTGTGATAGATTCTTTGATAGGAAGAAAATGAGCCACTTTAGTAAGCTTGTCAATGACAACGAAGATAGCATCATTTCCACGCTTGGACTTAGGAAAACCAGTCACGAAGTCCATTTCAATATGATCAAACTTCCATTCTGGAATAGCAAGAGGTTGGAGGAGACCAGCTGGTCATTGGTGTTCTGCTTTCACTCTTCCGCAGACATCACACTCATTCACGAATTGAGCAATTTCTCGCTTCATTCGAGTCCACCAATATGACTGCTTGAGGTCTGGTACATCTTCGTACTTCGGGATGAATGGATAGAAGCGAATTGTGAGCCTCGTTCATAATGACTTTACGTAGATCACCCTTTGGAACCACAATCCGGTCCTCGAAGAAAAGAGTATCTTTGTCATCAATGTGGAAGCACTTGTACTTGAAATGCCCTTGTCGATACCACGTTTCACCTTTTTCACCATGGTATCCGGGAGTTGAGCCTCACGAATCTGATCTTCCAAAGTAGGAGAGACTATGAGGTTGGCAAGAAAGCCTTGAGGAACATCTTGAAGATTCAGCTTGGAAAGCTTCACAGAGATCCGGTTGGAAGGGCTTGAGGATTAGACTGCATTGCGATAAGCCTTCCTGCTCAAAGCATCTGCAATGACATTGGCCTTGCCGGAGTATATTCAATACTTGGGTTGTACTCTTGAATCATTTCACCCATCGAGTCTGCCTGAGGTTGAGGTTGGGCTGAGTGAAGATATACTTGAGACTCTTGTGATCGGTGAAAATGTCCACTTTCCTTCCCAACAAGAGATGTCTCCATGTTATCAATGCATGGACAATCGCCGCCAACTCAAGATCGTGAGTGGGGTAGTTCTTTTCGTTGAGCTTCAATCTGTCGAGAGGTATAGGCCAAAACTCTCTTCTCTTGCATTAACACAGCACCGAGACCTTGAAGAGAAGCATCACGAAAACTTCAAATGGCTTGGATTCATCAGAGGAGTCAAGACAGAGCTGTGACGAGTTTCTCTTTGAGAGTATTGAAAGCAACATCACACTCGGGAGACCGTACATACTTCACATGCTTCGGAGGAGGTTGGAAAGAGGCTTTGCAATCTTGGAGAAATTCTCAACGAATCTTCGCAATAGCTTGCAAGACCAAGAAAATCATGAGCTGCTTGACATTCCGAGGAGGTTCCCAATTCACAATTGCGTACACCTTCTCGGGATTAACAAATGATGCCCTTGGCGGAGATGATATGACCAAGATAAAGCACTTCATCAAGCCAAAATTCACATTTGGAGAACTTAGCATAGAATTGATGCTCTCTGAGCTTGTCTAGCACCAATCGCAAATGTTTGGCATGATCCTTCTTATTCTTGGAGAAGACCAAAATATCATCAAGATAGACCAAGATGAATTCATTGGTGTAGGGGTTGAAAATGAAGTTCATCATCTGAGAGAAAGTTGGAGGAGCATTGACAAGGCCGAAAGACATGAAAGTATATTCATAAGAACCAAAGCTTGTTCTGAATGCTGTCTTGGGAATATCTTGCTCACGAATGCGAATCTGATGATAACCCATACGAAGGTCAAGCTTGGAGAACACTTTAGCACCTTTGAGTTGCTCGAAAAGCTCATTGATGTTGGGAAGTGGATACTTGTTCTTGATTGTCTTCTTATTCAATGGACGATAATCGACGACAAATCGGTCCGTGCCATCCTTCTTCGGACAAAAGAACACCACAACCCCAAGGAGATGAACTCGGTCCGATCAAACCAGACGCTCTTGTTCATCGAGCTGCTTCTTCAATTCCTTCAGCTCATCAGGTCCAAGCTTGTATGGACGCTTGCAAGCGGGTTCAATGCGGGCTCAAGATCGATAACGAACTCAAGCGGGCGATGAGGAAGCATACCCGAAGCTCTTCGGAAAGACATCTTGGTACTCACAAACGATCGGAATCGAGAGATAGCATCCAATTCGCCCTTCTCATTGAGAGAAAACAACCAATGGTTTCATCACGGCGGCATAGATGATCACATCATTGGAAGAGTGAGTCAATTTAATTTCCTGGCAGCACAATCAAGCTGAGCTTTGTCTTGATAAAGCCATCCATCCCGAGAATAAGATCAATATCCGAGTCACCAAGGACAATAGGTTTAGCAAAATCTATAATCGCCCATCTTGATAGAAACATCCGGAACCACCAAACTGGAGCTCAACCGTTTACCGGAGAAATGACATCCATGGGTTTACCCAAATGAGAAGAAGTGAATTCATGCTTGGCAAAAAACGGTCTCGACATGAAACAATGCGATGCACCAAAGATCAAATAAGACTTTTGCAGAATATCATTAATCGAGAGATTACCCATTATCACATCGAAGATTCCTCCGCTTGAGCTGCATTCATCATATTCACCTTGGCATGCTTTGGATTATGCTTGACCACCGCATTGCTGGAAGATTTCACGGAGGAGGAGGCGGAAGGCGCCTCTGGTTGAAGCACTTGTTAGCATAGTGACCTTCTGCGACATTTGTGGCAAGTCACCTCGAGAGCGGACGGTGGTAAGGAGCACTTGACCTTGGAGCTTGAGAATTAGACTTGTTACGATAGCTTGGTTGGGTGGGTGGGAAGATCCACGCCACCTGAGTTCTTCTGGCGATAAGGCCGACGGAACGGAGGAGGAGGAAGGTAGAACTTCTGCTGCTTAGCTGCCACTTGAGAGGAAGAAGAAGACTGAATCTGCATCCCCGATTCTCTTCTTAGAAGCCTCACATTTGAGCTGGGCAGCTTCTTGCTTCAAAGCCATGTTGTAGAATTCATCATACTTTTCGGCTCAAAAGCACAAGAGCTAATTGCAGATCTTCTCTCGCACCACCTCTGAATTGATAGATCATACTCTTTTCATCGTGGGCGTCTTGCTTAGCAAAGCGAGCGAGTTTACGAACTGGATATTGTATTGATAGACAGACATGTTGCCTTGCTTGAGATTGCGGAACTCCTCACGCTTGCTCTCAACAACACTTTTCGAATGTGGTGAGCTCTGAAATCTCGGCGGAACTCATCCTGTAATGACACGACCTCCTCTGGAATCTTTGTATTGCTGGTACCACTCAAAGAGCTTGGTCCTTGAGTTGAAACGATGCAAACTTGACAAAGTCCTCGTGTCCGACATTGCTACATTCAAAATGCTTGCAGATGTCAACAAGCCAATCGTCGGCGTCGTGGCCTCAACACGTAAACCGAAAGACTTCGCTGATTAGTGAGGAACCGACTGAGAGTAGCAAAGTGCGGCTGGTTTTTGCCTTTACCTTGATTTCCTTGATTGCCTTGCCCTTGAGTACGTTCTTGCAAAAGCTGCAAAATCATCTGAGCATTGGCATTGGTGGCTGCCATGATAGCTTGCCAGGCCTCCGGAGGCGGAGGTGGAGGTGGAGGGTTCGACTGATCCCCATCATTGCGATCCGGATTCAGACGCATTGGCGGAGCCATGCTGAAGAGGGTGACATCCGTTAGTCCTTTGATAGACAAATAGTCAAGTTGAATCAACGGATAGAAATTGCAACATATAGTCTTCACAATAAACATTCGAACAAGAATGAACGAATGAATTCCAAAGTTAACATCACACGTCCATAAAGGTGAGAAGCCACTTGATTAAGGGTTGATGAAAAAAAAAAACAAGGTAAGACTGGAACAAATAAGTGGTAAGGATTACCCAATCACGAACCAAATATCTGCGGGAAGAAATGCTAGGAGCTACTTGAATCCCACCTATAAACTCCCGAAACTTTCTGGTTATGCAATCTGGTGTTGGGGATACAGGACACAAAATATATCACCCAAACTAACAATACCTAGATCCAACTGTATCCATCCGTCAACACATAACTAAGAAACCTTCGGAAATCGTGTACCTCGACCTTCGAAAAACATCCGTTATACGAGTCATGGCAATACTCCCGAGCTCGCCCAAAGATCTTTGGGTTATCGGGTTATCTCACCAACAACTGCACAAAAGAGATTTCGATGTCGGCAAAACTCGTATTCCAGAATCTGCAACGATAAAATTGTGACGACAACACCTCGGAGCTCAACTCCCGGGACACCGCCACAACCCCTAAATGTCGAGGCACCAAGAACAATGTTCTCGTCACAAAACCATCGGAACGATTCCAAGATACCCGCGTGATCCTAATTTTTTTTAGTGAAATTTGAGGAGAGAAGAGTCAAAACTCTACGTCAGGATACCTCACAGAGCAACGAAGGGACTGGGGAGTAAAAGAATCCTACTCTCGATATATATAATCCTAAGACTCAAAACATTTTTCCATTCTAGACTCAACAACGCCAAAGAAACAATCAAGTAGGGGCTCCTAAGTCGGGAAGGCTCGATTACCAACTTGTAACGCCTGGGACACACCCGCCGGTGGTCGTTACTCTGGCGGGATCTAGACCGCCCCACAGATCAATACTAGTCTTTTCTGCACTTTTTGTCCTCACTCGTGCGCACTCGGGAGCAACTTCATGAGTGGGTCACCCATCCCGACACTACTCAAAGCTGAGCACGCTTAACTTTGGAGTTCGTCCAATGGGATCCCGAAAAGAAGGAATTCCTTATTGATATGAGTAGTCTATAATCCCTAATAAGCCAGGCTATTACATACACCCCCACTCGGAGGAACCGACGTCCTCGTCGGGCCACGAAACGTTCCTCTTGGCACAAACGTCTCATGCTTCCAGTCCGGTACATGTGCCATGTCGGGTGCCACGACGGGTCACAAACGTCATGAACAACATGACCACGCACCTGTCCGCAACCATCCGTGTAACATGAGGGTCGGCTCGATACCAACTTAGCGCCCTCGATGCGGCTATATCTCCCACGTGTCGAGGCACGACTTAGAGGCATAACCGCATTGAAAGCAATGTCGCAAGTGAGGTAATCTTCACACAACCCATATAATAAATAAGGAAAGAGATACATAGTTGGCTTACAATGCCACTTCACACAATGCATAAATAAACATCCATCATTCGAGTACACTCAAGGTCCGACTACGGAACCAAAATAAAAGAAGATACCCCAAATGCTACACGGATCCCGATCGTCCCAACTGGCTCCACTACGATCATCGGGAAAAGACACATAGTAACGACCACGTTCCTCATCGAACTCCCACTTGAGCTCGGTTCGCCACCTGACCGCATCGTCGGAACTCTGCAACTGTTTTGGTAGAATCTGTGAGTCACGGGACTCAGCAATCTCACACCCGCGAGATCAAGACTATTTAAGCTTATAGGAAGGACAGAGTTGTAAAGTGGAGCTGCTGCAAGCGACTAGCATATATGGTGGCTACTTCAAAAAGAGAGCGAGAAGAGGAGCAAAGCACGATCGTGAAGCTAGTAGCGATCAAGAAGTGATCCTGAACTACTTACGTCGACATAACTCCAACACCGTGTTCACTTCCGGACTCCACGAGAAGAGACCATCACGTTACACACGCGTTGATGTGTATTTTATTTGAGGTCAACTTCGGTTTTCTACAACCGACATTAACAAATTCCCATCAGCCTCATAACATGGGCACGGCTTTCGAAAGATAATACCCTGCAGGGGTGTCCCAACTTAGCCCATTATAAGCTCTCACGGTCAACGAAGGATATTCCTTCTACCGGGAAAAACCCGATCAATCTCGGAATCCCGGACTACAAGACATTTCGACAGCAATAAAACAAGACCAGCAAAGCCGCCCGATTGTGCCGACAAATCCCGATAGGAGCTGCACATATCTCGTTCTCAGGGCACATCCGGATAAGTCAAGCTACGAGTAAAACCAAGCCTCGAGTTTCCCCGTGGTGGCCCCAAGAAGCTTTCGGTTGGGCCAGACTCAAGGAGCACAGTCCGGGGTTAAAATAAAGATGACCCTCGGGCTCGCGAAAACCGGGGAAAAAAGGCTTAGGTGGCAAATGGTAAAACCAATGTTGGGCCTTCTTTGGACGAGTCTTATTCAAAGCGAACTGTCAAGGGGTCCCATAAATCACCCAACCGTAAGGAACGCAAAATCAAGGAACATAACACGGTATGACGGAAACTAGGGTGGCAAGGTGGAACAAAACACCGGGCATAAGGCCGAGCCTTCCACCCTT
This sequence comes from Aegilops longissima, assembly GCA_021605205.1. Lineage (NCBI taxonomy): Eukaryota > Viridiplantae > Streptophyta > Magnoliopsida > Poales > Poaceae > Aegilops > Aegilops longissima. The sequence goes on along the minus strand of CM038680.1, from coordinate 621,916,089 downwards.
TACCAAGTATATAGATGCATTAATTATAGCAGATATATATTGTGATATCCCCAACAAGTAAACATGTTCCAATAAGGAACAACATCTCCATGTTCCAACAAGGAACAAACTTCAGCTTCACCTGCAACTAGCAACGCTATAAGAGGGGCTGAGCAAAGCGGTAACATAGCCAATCAACGGTTTGCTAGGAAAGGATGGTTAGGGGCTGACATGGCAAAATGGGTGGCATGATATAGCAAGTGGTAGGCATCGCAGCATAGGCATAGCAAAAGAGCGAGCAACTAGCATAGCAAAGATAGAAGTGATTTCGAGGGTATGGTCATCTTGCCTGCAATGTTCTCAGAGTTGTCGAAAGCTTGATCCTCGTAAGCGTTCTCAACAGGTTCCTCGTTCACGTACTCGTCTCCCAGCTCTACCCAAAGCAAGAACACAAACAAAGGAACCACAATAAATCACGGTGCAATGCACAATCAACATGATGCAAAACATGACATGATATGCGAGATGTGATATGCAATGCGTATGCGCGCTCCGGAAGGAAAATGATGAACCAAGCATCAACTTGGCAAACCAAGTATGCCACTGGAAAGATGAGATGATTCCGGTTGAAATCGATATAAAGATCACCGGAATCGGATGCACGGTTTGCAAATGACAAGCAAAACAAGAATGGCACAAATCTTCCATTAACAAAGATGATGCCACTTAGCAAGCAACAATAAATTAAGCTACTGCACCCAAACGTATCAACAAAGTATATGGCAGTGATCTACACAAGATGCTTGACAAAAGATGAACACTGAGCTACGGCAAGTTCACATCATAACAGGTTCAAACAAGCATGGCAAAAGTGCACAAAATATCAGTGGACATGGCAAAAACAACATCGGTAGCAATGTCAGAGCAACAAAACTACATGCTACAGGAAATTATAATAGCAAAACATGGCATGGCATGAATCTACTCAAAGCATAGAACAAAAGTCCCTTACTGACCATAAGCCAAAAATGATCAGAAAATATAGTAACACCCATGTCAATATCGCAAGTTTAGTTATGATTCAGCAACATGGCATGTCAAAACTGATAACAAGTAGGCATGTTTAAGAGCTCAATGCACTCACTACAGAGCCTTACATGATAAACTAAGCATACATACATCAAAAAGACATGGCATAGAAGATATACATGGCAAGAACAATATCATAGCATACACGGATCAACCACAACAACCTTGGCAAAATTGAATAACATGTAAACAATCTGCCAGAAACATTTGATAGCAAAAGTAGAGCTCGATTGACTCAAGCTATGGCACTCCATAATTGCAAACAAGGGCATGGATGGATAGAGCAAGACATGTAGAACAAAACATCCTTACTGAAGTATCTCAAAATATGCATGGATCTCTCGGTAGCATCAAGTTAACATGGCATCAAAATATCAAGAAAAGCAGATGAAATCAGCAACATCAGGACACCTACTTTGCATGCTTGTGCTAGTCACCACATAGATCACAAAAATACATGGCATACACCCTTGGAAAGATGGCATGTCATATTACAAAACACATGTAGGGCTCAAATTCATAGGGTGCACACATCAATCATAGCAAAAATAACAAAAGTGCAAGCTCAGTTAAGAAACAGAAACTAACATCACATAGCCCTCTTCCAACAGCATTTCGGGCATCAAGATGAGCTGAAATGAAAATGATGCAATGAGGTGAAATGATCTACTCTTCGACACGAACATTTCGGTATATTATACGCGCAAAATGGAGCTACAGATGCAAAGATATGCTACGTTGAAATTGCCACAAAATATTAACAGGATTAAAAACTTAGACGAATTAGAGGGGGAAGAAAGTCAACGGGCTCGCTACATCCGGATCGGTCGGATCCGATCGGGACGCGGCGGTGCGACGGCGCCGGAGTTCGCAGCGGGGACGGCGGCCGGTAGGGGGGAGATGATAAGGGCGGAAGGGGCGGAGGAGGCGCCATGGCCGGCGCGCGGGCGGGCTCCGTGGCGGGCCAGGGCCGGCCGGAGATCCGAGCGGCGAGGGCCGTGTGCGCGGCGAGGCGGGCGGCGGCGGGCCGGGCGAGCGGCGTGCCAGCCGCCGGTGGAGAGCTCGGCGCCCATGGGAGGGCGGGAGGTCGGCCGGTCGGCGGCCGGCCGGCCCGTGTGGGCCTCATGCAGACCCGGGCGCGGCCGGCGGCGGGACAGGTGGCACTGTGCTGATAGGTGCGGACGCTGCGCGGCGGTTTCGTCCGGGCGGCGGGCGGACGTCCGTCTGGTAGCGGGATGAATTTTAGGGTTTCGGGGAAGAAGACCCGGTTTTGACGGGGAGGTGTTTAAATAGGCATAGAGGGAGCTAGGAGAGTCCAAATGAGGTGTAGTTTTCGCCCACGATCGTGATCGAACGACGGAGAGCATGGAAGTGACTTAGATGGGTTATTGGACTATTTTGGAGGGTGTTGAGCTGCAACTCAAAAGAGGCCTTTGCGAGAGTGCGGTTAACCGTTGGAGTACCAAACGAGCTCCAAATGACCCAAACTTGAACGGTGGTCTACGGTGGTATACCAAGGCCACTTGACAAACCTCGGTCCATTCCGAGAAGGTTTAGTACCCTTTACACGGAAAAACGTAAAAGGGGCCGCCGGGGAGATAGGAGTGCGGATTGCAAAACGGACAACGGAAAAATGCTCGGAATCATGAGACGAACACGTATGCAAATGCGATGCACATGATGACATGATATAAAATGCATGACATGGACAAAATGCAAAATGAAGAAAACCCAACCACGGAGGGAATATCATATCACAATGCCGAAAATGGCAAGAGTTGGAGTTACAAATATGGAAAGTTACTTCGGGTGTTACAACACTCACCACTACAAGAGGATCTCGTCCGAGATCTAGGACTGAAAGAACTCCGGATATTCGAACGGAGGTGATCCTCGCGCCCCCGGTGGCTTCTCGGTCGAATGGTGTGACCACTTCACTTTCGTGAAGTTGATTGACTTGTTGCGAGTCTTGCGCTCGGTTTCTTCAAGAATAGCAACGGGTGCTCATGATAAGAGAGATCTTCTTGAAGGTCAATTTCTTGAAGTTGATAGTGCGTTCAGGAGTCTTGAAGCACTTGAGAAGCTGTGACACGTGAAACACATCATGCACATTCGCGAAGTTGGATGGAAGCTCAAGTTGATAGGCGAGATCGCCTCTTTTCCAATGATCTTGAAAGGACCCACGTATCTAGGGGCAAGCTTCCCTTTGATACCGGGTTTAACGAGTGCCTTTCATTGGAGAGACGCGGAGGTAGACATGGTCTCCGATTTCAAAAGCCACATCACGGTGCTTATCATCATAATAGCTCTTACGCGATTATGCGGCTTTGAGATTCTCACGAATGACTTTGCACATTTCTTCATTCGTGATCAAGTCATTGCCAAGAAGTTGGCGCTTCACCTGTCTCGCACCAATTGAGAGGAGTACGACACTTTCGCCATAGAGAATTTCGAATGGGGCCTTGCCGAACTCGCTTGGAAGCTGTTGTTGTAGGAGAACTTCGGCATATGGAAGACAATCTTCCCACTTCATCCCGAAAGAAATGACACAAGCCCCGAGCATATCTTCAAGGATTTGATTAACTCTCTCAACTTGGCCACTTGTTTGAGGATGGAAAGCTGTCTTTGAAACGAATGTTGGTGCCCATGGCCTTCAAAAGAATCCCAAAACTTGGAGGTAAAGATGCTGCCACGGTCTCAAGAGATCACTTGTGGAATGCCGTGCAAGGAGACAATCACGGAGGTGTATAGCTCGCCAACCGAGCTGCTATGATAGATTCTTTGATAGGAAGAAAATGAGCCACTTTAGTAAGCTTGTCAATGACAACGAAGAAAGCATCATTTCCACGCTTGGACTTAGGAAAACCAGTCACGAAGTCCATTTCAATATGATCAAACTTCCATTCTGGAATAGCAAGAGGTTGGAGGAGACCAGCTGGTCATTGGTGTTCTGCTTTCACTCTTCTGCAGACATCACACTCATTCATGAATTGAGCAATTTCTCGCTTCATTCGAGTCCACCAATATGATCGCTTGAGGTCTGGTACATCTTCGTACTTCCGGATGAATGGATAGAAGCGAATTGTGAGCCTCGCTCATAATGACTTTACGTAGATCACCCTTTGGAACCACAATCCGTCCTCGAAGAAAAGAGTATCTTTGTCATCAACGTGGAAGCACTTGTACTTGAAATGCCCTTGTCGATACCACGCTTCACCTTTTTCACCATGGTATCCGTGGAGTTGAGCCTCACGAATCTGATCTTCCAAAGTAGGAGAGACTATGAGGTTGGCAAGAAAGCCTTGAGGAACATCTTGAAGATTCAGCTTATGGAAAGCTTCACAGAGATCCGGCCGGAAGGGCTTGAGGATTAGACTGCTGCGATAAGCCTTCCTGCTCAAAGCATCTGCAATGACATTGGCCTTGCCGGAGTATATTTAATACTTGGGTTGTACACTTGAATCATTTCACCCATCGAGTCTGCCTGAGGTTGAGGTTGGGCTGAGTGAAGATATACTTGAGACTCTTGTGATCGGTGAAAATGTCCACTTTCCTTCCCAACAAGAGATGTCTCCATGTTATCAATGCATGGACAACTGCCGCCAACTCAAGATCGTGAGTGGGGTAGTTCTTTTCGTTGGGCTTCAACTGGCGAGAGGTATAGGCCACAACTCTCTTCTCTTGCATTAACACAAAGACCGAGACCTTGAAGAGAAGCATCACGAAAACTTCAAATGGCTTGGATTCATCAGGAGGAGTCAAGACAGGAGCTGTGACGAGTTTCTCTTTGAGAGTATTGAAAGCAACATCACACTCAGGAGACCAGACATACTTCACATGCTTCTGGAGGAGGTTGGAAAGAGGCTTTGCAATCTTGGAGAAATTCTCAATGAATCTTCGGCAATAGCTTGCAAGACCAAGAAAACTGCGGAGCTGCTTGACATTCTGAGGAGGTTCCCAATTCACAATTGCAGACACCTTCTCGGGATTAACAGCGATGCCCTTGGCGGAGATGATATGACCAAGATAAAGCACTTCATCAAGCCAAAATTCACATTTGGAGAACTTAGCATAGAATTGATGCTCTCTGAGCTTGTCTAGCACCAATCGCAAATGTTTGGCATGATCCTTCTTATTCTTGGAGAAGACCAAAATATCATCAAGATAGACCAAGATGAATTCATTGGTGTAGGGGTTGAAAATGAAGTTCATCATCTGAGAGAAAGTTGGAGGAGCATTGACAAGGCCGAAAGACATGACAGTATATTCATAAGAACCAAAGCTTGTTCTGAATGCTGTCTTGGGAATATCTTGCTCACGAATGCGAATCTGATGATAACCCATACGAAGGTCAAGCTTGGAGAACACTTTAGCACCTTTGAGTTGCTCGAAAAGCTCATTGATGTTGGGAAGTGGATACTTGTTCTTGATTGTCTTCTTATTCAATGGACGATAATCGACGCACAGTCGGTCCGTGCCATCCTTCTTCTGGACAAAAAGAACACCACAACCCCAAGGAGATGAACTCGGTCCGATCAAACCAGACGCTCTTGTTCATCGAGCTGCTTCTTCAATTCCTTCAGCTCATCAGGTCCAAGCTTGTATGGACGCTTGCAAACGGGTTCGATGCGTGCTCAAGATCGATAACGAACTCAATCGGCGATGAGGAGGCATACCCGGAAGCTCTTACGGAAAGACATCTTGGTACTCACAAACGATCGGAATCGAGAGATAGCATCCAATTTGCCCTTCTCATTGAGAGAAAACAACCAATGGTTTCATCACGAGCGGCATAGATGATCACATCATTGGAAGAGTGAGTCAATTTAATTTCCAGCAGCACAATCAAGCTGAGCTTTGTCTTGATAAAGCCATCCATCCCGAGAATAAGATCAATATCCGAGTCACCAAGGACAATAGGTTTAGCCGAAATCTATAATCGCCCATCTTGATAGAAACATCCGAACCACCAAACTGGAGCTCAACCGCTTACCCGAGAAATGACATCCATGGGTTTACCCAAATGAGAAGAAGTGAATTCATGCTTGGCAAAAACGGTCTCGACATGAAACAATGCGATGCACCAATCAAATAAGACTTTTGCAGAATATCATTAATCGAGAGATTACCCATTATCACATCAAGATTCCTCCGCTTGAGCTGCATTCATCATATTCACCTTGGCATGCTTTGGATTATGCTTGACCACTGCATTGCTGGAAGATTTCACCGGAGGAGGAGGCGGAAGGCGCCTCTGGTTGAAGCACTTGTTCGCATAGTGACCTTTCTGCTAACATTTGTTGCAAGTCACCTCAGAGAGCGGACGGTGGTATGGAGCACTTGACCTTGGAGCTTGAGAATTAGACTTGTTCGATAGCTTGGGTTGGGTGGGTGGGAAGATCCACGGCCACCGAGTTCTTCTGGCGATAAGGCCGACGGAACGGAGGAGGAGGAAGGTAGAACTTCTGCTGCTTAGCTGCCACTTGAGAGGAAGAAGAAGACTGAACTGCATCCCCGATTCTCTTCTTAGAAGCCTCACATTTGAGCTGGGCAGCTTCTTGCTTCAAAGCCATGTTGTAGAATTCATCATACTTTTCGGCTCAAAAGCACAAGAGCTAATTGCAGATCTTCTCTCGGACCACCTCTGAATTGATAGATCATACTCTTTTCATCGTGGACGTCTTGCTTAGCAAAGCGAGCGAAGTTTCGAACTGGATATTGTATTGATAGACAGACATGTTGCCTTGCTTGAGATTGCGGAACTCCTCACGCTTGCTCTCAACAACACTTTTCGAATGTGGTGAGCTCAAATCTCGGCGGAACTCATCCTGTAATGACACGACCTCCTCTGGAATCTTTGTATTGTGGTACCACTCAGCAGCTTGGTCCTTGAGTTGAAACGATGCAAACTTGACAAAGTCCTCGTGTCCGACATTGCTACATTCAAAATGCTTGCAGATGTCCACAAGCCAATTGTCAGCGTCTGTGGCCTCAACACAGAAACTGAAAGACTTCGGCTGATTAGCGAGGAACTGACTGAGAGTAGCAAAGTGCGGCTGGTTGTTGCCTTGACCTTGATTTCCTTGGCTGCCTTGCCCTTGAGTACGTTCTTGCAAAAGCTGCAAAATCATCTGAGCATTGGCATTGGTGGCTGCCATGATAGCTTGCCAGGCCTCCGGAGGCGGAGGTGGAGGTGGAGGGTTCGACTGATCCCCATCATTGCGATCCGGATTCAGACGCGTTGGCGGAGCCATCCTGAAGAGGGTGACATCCGTTAGTCCTTTGATAGACAAATAGTCAAGTTGAATCAACGGATAGAAATTGCAACATATAGTCTTCACAATAAACATTCGAACAAGAATGAACGAATGAATTCCAAAGTTAACATCACACGTCCATAAAGGTGAGAAGCCACTTGATTAAGGGTTGATGAAAAAAATAACAAGGTAAGACTGGAACAAATAAGTGGTAAGGATTACCCAATCACGAACCAAATATCTGCGGGAAGAAATGCTAGGAGCTACTTGAATCCCACCTATAAACTCCCGAAACTTTCTGGTTATGCAATCTGGTGTTGGGGATACAGGGGACACAAAATATATCACCCAAACTAACAATACCTAGATCCAGCTGTATCCATCCGTCAACACATAACTAAGAAACCTTCGAAATTGTGTACCTCGACCTTGAAAAACATCCGTTATACGAGTCATGGCAATACTCGAGCTCGCCCGATCTTCGGGTTATCGGGTTATCTCACCAACAACTGCACAAAAGAGATTTCGATGTCGGCAAAACTCGGTATTCCGAACTGCAACGATAAAATTGTGACGACAACACCTCGGAGCTCAACTCCCGGGACACTGCCACAACCCCTAAATGTCGAGGCACCAAGAACAATGTTCTCGTCACAAAACCATCGGAACGATTCCAAGATACCAGCGTGATCCTAAATTTTTTAAGTGAAATTTGAGGAGAGAAGAGTCAAAACTCTCGTCGGGATACCTCACAGAGCGACAGAAGGGACCGGGAGTAAAAAGAATCCTACTCTCCGATATATATAATCCTAAGACTCAAAACATTTTCCATTCTAGACTCAACAACGCCAAACAAACAATCAAGTAGGGCTCCTAAGTCGGGAAGGCTCGATTACCAACTTGTAACGCCCAGACACACCCGCCGGTGGTCGTTACTCTGGCGGGATCTAGACGCCCCCACAGATCAATACTAGTCTTTTCTCGCACTTTGTCCTCACTCGTGCGCACCGGAGCAACTTCGGTCGGTCACCCATCGACACTACTCCAAGCTGAGCACGCTTAACTTTGGAGTTCTCGTCCAATGGGATCCGGAAAAGAAGGAATTCCTTATTGATATGAGTAGTCTATCATCCCTAATAAGCCGAGCTATTACATACACCCCACTCGGAGGAACCGACGTCCTCGTCGGCCACGAAACGTTCCCTCTTGGCACAAACGTCTGTGCTTCCAGTCCGCACATGTGCCATGTCGGTGCTACGACGGGTCACAAACGTCATGAACAACATGACCACGCACCTGTCCGCAACCATCCGTGTAACCGCGAGGGTCGGCTCTGATACCAACTTGTAATGCCCTCGATGCGGCTATATCTCCCACGTGTCGAGGCACGACTTAGAGGCATAACCGCATTGGAAGCAATGTCGCAAGTGAGGTAATCTTCACACAACCCATATAATAAATAAGGGAAAGAGATACATAGTTGGCTTACAGTCGCCACTTCACACAATGCATAAATAAACATCCATCATTCAGAGTACACTCAAGGTCCGACTACGGAACCAAAATAAAAGAAGATACCCCAAATGCTACACGATCCCCGATCGTCCCAACTGGCTCCACTATCGATCATCGGAAAAGACACATAGTAACGACCACGTTCCTCATCGAACTCCCACTTGAGCTCGGTTGCGTCACCTGCCGCATCGTCGGAACCTGCAACTGTTTTGGTAGAATCTGTGAGTCACGGGACTCAGCAATCTCACACCAGAGATCAAGACTATTTAAGCTTATAGGAAGGACAGAGTTGTAAAGTGGAGCTGCTGCAAGCGACTAGCATATATGGTGGCTACTTCGCAAAAGAGAGCGAGAAGAGGAGCAAAGCACGGTCGTGAAGCTAGTAGCGATCAAGAAGTGATCTTGAACTACTTACGTCAGACATAACTCCAACACCGTGTTCACTTCCGGACTCCGCGAGAAGAGACCATCACGGTTACACACGCCGTTGATGTGTATTTTATTTGAGGTCAACTTCGGTTTTCTACAACCGACATTAACAAATTCCCATCAGCCTCATAACCGCAGGCACGGCTTTGAAAGATAATACCTGCAGGGTGTCCCAACTTAGCCCATTATAAGCTCTCACGGTCAACGAAGGATATTCCTTCTACCAGAAAACCCGATCAATCTCGAATCCCGGACTACAAGACATTTCGACAGCAATAAAACAAGACCAGCAAAGCCGCCCGATTGTGCCGACAAATCCCGATAGGAGCTGCACATATCTCGTTCTCGTGGCACATCCGGATAAGTCAAGCTACGAGTAAAACCAAGCCTCAAGTTTCCCGTGGTGGCCCTTGAGTTGCTGGTTCGGGCCAGACTCAAGGAGCACTGTCCGGGGTTAAAATAAAGATGACCCTCGGGCTCGCGAAAACCCGGGGAAAAAGGCTTAGGTGGCAAATGGTAAAACCAATGTTGGGCCTTCTGGGCGAGTATTATTCAAAGCGAACTGTCAAGGGGTCCCATAAATCACCCAACCGTAAGGAACGCAAAATCAAGGAACATAACACCGTATGACGGAAACTAGGGTGGCAAGGGTGGAACAAAACACCAGGCATAAGGCCGAGCCTTCCACCCTTTACCAAGTATATAGATGCATTAATTATAGCAGATATATATTGTGATATCCCCAACAAGTAAACATGTTCCAATAAGGAACAACATCTCCATGCTCCAACAAGGAACAAACTTCAGCTTCACCTGCAACTAGCAACGCTATAAGAGGGGCTGAGCAAAGCGGTAACATAGCCAATCAACGGTTTGCTAGGAAAGGATGGTTAGGGACTGACATGGCAAAATGGGTGGCATGATATAGCAAGTGGTAGGCATCGCAGCATAGGAGTAGCAAAAGAGCGAGCAACTAGCATAGCAAAGATAGAAGTGATTTCGAGGGTATGGTCATCTTGCCTTCAATGTTCTCAGAGTTGTCGAAAGCTTGATCCTCGTAAGCGTTCTCAACAGGTTCCTCGTTCACGTACTCGTCTCCCAGCTCTACCCAAAGCAAGAACACAAACAAAGGAACCACAATAAATCATGGTGCAATGCACAATCAACATGATGCAAACCATGACATGATATGCGAGATGTGATATGCAATGCGTATGCGCGCTCCGGAAGGAAAATGATGAACCAGGCATCAACTTGGCAAACCAAGTATGCCACTGGAAAGATGAGATGATTCCGGTTGAAATCGATATAAAGATCACCGGAATCGGATGCACGGTTTGCAAATGACAAGCAAAACAAGAATGGCACAAATCTGCCATTCACAGCATGATACCACTTAGCAAGCAACAATAAATTAAGCTACTGCACCCAAACGTATCAACAAAGTATATGGCAGTGATCTACACAAGATGCTTGACAAAAGATGAACACTGAGCTACGGCTAGTTCACATCATAACAGGTTCAAACAAGCATGGCAAAAGTGCACAAAATATCAGGCTGGACATGGCAAAAACAGCATCAGGTAGCAATGTCCAGAGCAACAAAACTACATGCTACAGGAAATTATAATAGCAAAACATGGCATGGCATGAATCTACTCAAAGCATAGAACAAAAGTCCCTTACTGACCATAAGCCAAAAATGATCAGAAAATATAGTAACACCCATGTCAATATCGCAAGTTTCGTTAACAGATTCAACAACATGGCATGTCAAAAACTGATAACGAGTAGGCATGTTTAAGAGCTCGACGCACTCACTACAGAGCCTTACATGATAAACTAAGCATACATACATCAAGAAGACATGGCATATAAGATATACATGGCAAGAACAATATCATACCATACACGGATCAAGCACAACAACCTTGGCAAAATTGAATAACATGTAAACAATCTGCCAGGAAACATTTGATAGCAAAAGTAGAGCTCGATTGACTCAAGCTATGGCACTCCATAATTGCAACCAAGGGCATGGATGGATAGAGCAAGACATGTAGAACAAAACATCCTTACTGAAGTATCTCAAAATATGCATGGATCTCTCGGTAGCATCAAGTTAACATGGCATCAAAATATCAGCAAAACAGAGCTGAAATCAGCAACATCAGGACACCTACTTTGCATGCTTGTGCTAGTCACCACATAGATCACAAAAATACATGGCATACACCCTGGAAAGATGGCATGTCATATTACAAAACACATGTAGGGCTCAAATTCATAGGGTGCACACATCAATCATAGCAAAAATAACAAAAGTGCAAGTTCTGTTAAGAAACAGAAACTAACATCACATAGCCCTCTTCCAACAGCATTTCGGGCATCAAGATGAGCTCAGATGAAAATGATGCAATGAGATGAAATGATCTACTCTTCGACACGAACATTTCGGTATATTGTACGCGCAAAATGGAGCTACATATGCAAAGATATGCTACGTTGAAAATGCCACAAAATATTAACAGGATTAAAAACTTAGACGAATTAGAGGGGGAAGAAAGTCAACGGGCTCGCTAGATCCGGATCGGCCGGATCCGATCGGGACGCTGGCGGTCTTGGGCGCCGAGTTCGCGGGCGGGACGGCGGCCGTAGGGGGAGATAAGCGCCACGGCCGGAAGGCCGGAGGAGGGCGCCGGGGCCGTGCGCAGCGGGCGGGAGGCTCGATGGCGGGCGGGCCGGCCGGAGATCCGAGCGGCGAGGGTCGGTGGCGGCGAGGTCCGGCGGCGGCGGGCCGGCCGGCGGAGGCGCGCGGGTGCCGCCGGTGCGGGAGCTCGGCGCCCATGGGAGGGGCGCTGGTTCGGCCGTCATGGCCGGGCGGGGCGGCTGTGGCCATGGCGGGTGGCGCGGCGGGACAGGTGGCACGCGCTGATAGGTGCGGACACGGCGGCGGTTTCGTCCGGCGGCGGCGGACGTGTCCGTACGGGCGCGGGATGAATTTTAGGGTTTTGGGGGAAGAAGACCCGGATTTGGACGGGGGAGGTGTTTAAATAGGCATAGAGGGAGCTAGGAGAGTCCAAATGAGGTGTAGTTTTCGCCCACACGATCGTGATCGAACGACGGAGAGCCTGGAAGTGACTTAGATGGGTTATTGGACTATTTTGGAGGGGTGTTGAGCTGCAACTTAAAAGAGGCCTTTGCGAGAGTGCGGTTAACCGTTGGAGTACCAAACGAGCTCCAAATGACCCGAAACTTGACCGGTGGTCTACGGGTGGTATCCCAAGGCCACTTGACAAACCTCGGTCCATTCCAAGAAGGTTTAGTACCCTTTGCGGAAAAACGTAAAAGGGCACCGGGAGATAGGAGTGCCGGATTGCAAAGCGGACAACGGAAAAATGCTCGGAATCATGAGATTAACACGTATGCAAATGCGATGCACATGATGACATGATATAAAATGCATGACTTGGACAAAATGCAAAATGAAGAAAAACCCAACCACGGAGGGAATATCATATCACAATGCCGAAAATGGCAAGAGTTGGAGTTACAAATATGGAAAGTTACTTCCGGGGTGTTACAACGGTGAACTCATACAATCCGTATCTGGAGGTGAAAGCGGTCTTGGGAATATCTTCGGTTCGCACTTTCAGTTGATGGTATCCCGATCTCAAGTCAATCTTTGAGAACACCTTGGCCTTAGCGAGTTGATCGAATAAATCATTTATTCGTGGCATCGGATATTTGTTCTTGATTGTGACCATGTTTAGCGCTGGATAGTCTATGCACAATCTCAGTGTTCCATCCTTCTTTTTGGCAAACAAAATTGGTGAACCCCAAGGTGAGGAACTGGCTCGTATGTACCATTTTTCCAACAGTTCCTTTATTTGCTTCTTCAGTTCTACCAATTCGGATGGTGCCATTCTGTACGGTTTCTTGTATATGGGAGCGGTTCCGGGTGCTAGCTCAATGCTGAATTCTATCTCTCGATCTGGTGGCATGCCTGGTAGTTCTTCGGGAAACACATCTGGAAATTCACACACTACTGGAACCTTGCTCAATTCAGAAATATCTACCTTATTCAATCTCGGTTGCCGGGATATTTTTCTTTCCTTGGCTGAAACCCTTATGGTCTTCCCGTGGTGATGGGTGAGAATTACGGTCCTGTTGAAGCAGTCAATAAAACCTTTGTTGGTGGTTAACCAATCCATCCCTAAGATGACATCCAGTCCTTTATTTTCCAATACGATAAGATTTGTGTGAAACTTCAACCCTTCAAACTCGATAACCACACCACGACAATAATTCAGGTAACTTGCTTAATTCGTGGGACTTGACGATCATAGATTTACCTAAGGGAAGCATCGAAAAATTATTTTGCAAGGCAAAACTTTTCAAACGAAGGAGTGAGAAGCTCGAAATCAAACAAAACCATGGCAGGTATTGTGTTGACAGAAACGACGAGTACGATATCTGGGGCATTTGTGCTTCCTCTTTGGTCACGTGGTTCAGATGACCCTTCCTGTGGCTGTTATTTGGGTTGAAATTGTTGCGCTTTGGCGCGAATTATTACTTCCGTTGTTCGCTTTGGGGTCGAGTTCCTTGGCTTGGGGCACCGCTTGGCATAGTGCCCTTCTTCTCCTAAGCGTAACAGTAACGCCTGGGCGGTATGTGAACTCCTTGTCCCTTGCGTGCAAATTCTTGATTGGGCGTGAGACGCTTGTCGTGGGTTTGGGTGTCCAGTTCTTGAACATCTGTCTTGCTTTGCGGTGGTTGCGGTGTGTTTAGTCTGGTCCTCTTCCGCTTGCAGAAATCTTCTAAGCTACGTCTCTCATTTTCCAAGGTAATGGCCTTATCCACCAACATCTTAAAATCTGGAAATGTGTGTACGACCAATTGACATTTAAGCGCGGGTGTCAGACCGTCTAGGAATTTCTCCATCTTTTTGTTTTTCGACATACGCCTCGTTGGCGTGAAGCGAGACAGCAGGGTAAACTGATCGCTGTATTCTACGACACTGCCATTGTCCTTTGCTTGAGGTCATCAAATTCTCTCTTTTTGATCTTCATAAGACTCTTAGGGATATGTGCCCCACGAAAACCTTCTTTAAATTCCTCCCATGATATATTATTTTCGTTGGGGTGCATGTGTAGGAAATTTTCCCACCACGATGCGGCTGCTCCAGTGAGATAGTGCGGAGCATAAAGCACTTTCTCAAGGTCCGAACACTGGGCGATAATTAATTTTCTCTCTATGTCTCGAAGCCAGTCCTCGGCTTCAAGAGGTTTGTCGGTGTGAGAAAATGTTTGGGGACGTGTCTTCTGTAGCTCAGATAATTTTGATTGCTGCTGATACTGTCCACGGTGATTTCCCATATTGATGACTTGGTTCAGTATTTCCTGATGTTGCTGCTGACTTTGTTCATAAAGACGGCACATTTGGGAAAGTGCCGTTTCACTCTCCTGCTGACTTGTCTGTCCCTGTGTGAAATTGTTGCCTGGAGGTGTGCCATAATTTTCCTCTGTCGGAGTTGGCATGGAACGCGTCCAAGGACGAGACATAGTTCACTCCGGGGATATATTTTGAAACACTCATAAGAAAAGAATTTGAGCCGCAAAAATCAATAATTTCAAGAAGATGCAAAAAGTTGCAAATGATCCAAGATTTTTCAAGAGAAAATACGTTTGCGCACGGAGAAGGACTGTTCATTACATATCTTACACGCAAGCAGTAATTATACAATACATCACTCAGGATATGCGTACATAAATCCTGACATGTTATTTAGTCTAGTGCACTTCTCCAGATCCTACATGATGCACAAACAAACTACTTCTCACAGCCTATCTACATATAAACATATCGAACGAGTCGGTACATTGCAAGGCGGCTAAGCGTACTTAGTCGGAGATGGTAAGGATTTCCCTTGGCCTGCCAAGGTGTTGGGGAACGTAGTAATTTCAAAAAATTTCCTACGATCACGCAAGACCATGGTGATGGCATAGCAACGAGAGGGAGAGTGTCCGCCCACGCACTCGAGACCGAAAGCGAAGCGTTATAACAACGCTGTTGATGTAGTCGTGCGTCTTCACGATCCGACCGATCCAAGCACCGAACGTATGGCACCTCCGAGTTCTGCACACGCTCAGCTCGATGACGATCCCGGACTCGATCCAGCAAAGTGTCGGGATGAGTTCCGTCAGCACGACGGCGTGGTGGACGATGTTGATGCTCCACCGACGCAGGGCTTCGCCTAAGCTCCGCGACGATATGACTTCTCCGCGCGAGGGCTTCGCCTAAGCTCCGCGACGATATGACCGGTGGAATATGGTGGAAGGGGCACCGCACGGCTAAGGAAAGATCCGTGGATCAACTTGTGTGTCATGGGGTGCCCCTGCCCCGTATATAAAGGAGCAAGGGAGGAGGTGGCGGCCTAGGAGGAGGGCGCGCCAAGGGGAGTCCTACTCACCACCGAGTAGGACTCCTTCTTTCCTAGTCCAACTAGGAGAAGGGGAAAGGGGGAAGTGGAGAAGGAAGGGAGAGGTGGGCTGCGCCCAAACCCCTTGTCCACCGGAATGGGCTTGGGAGGCGCACGCCACCTCCTGGCTCCTTCCCACTAAGGCCCATTAAGGCCCAATACTTTTCCCCGTATTCCCGTAACTCCCGGTACTCAAAAATACCGAATCACTCGGAACCTTTCCGAACTCCGAATATAGTCGTCCAATATATCGATCTTTACGCCTCGACCATTTCGAGACTCCTCGTCATGTCCCCGATCTCATCCGGGACTCAACTCCTTCGGTACATCAAAACTCATAAACTCATAATATAACATCATCAAACCTTAAGCGCATGGACCCTACGGGTTCGAGAACTATGTAGACATGACCTAGAACTATTCTTGGTCAATAACCAATAGCGGACCTGGATGCCCATATTGGCTCCTACATATTCTACGAAGATCTTTATCGGTCAAACCGCATAACAACATACGTTGTTCCCTTTGTCATCGGTATGTTACTTGCCCGAGGTTTGATCGTCGGTATCCAATACCTAGTTCAATCTCGCTACGGCAAGTCTCTTTACTCGCTCCATAATGCATCATTCCGTAACTAACTCATTAGCTACATTGCTTGCAAGGCTTATAGTGATGTGCATTACCGAGAGGGCCCAGAGATACCTCTCCGACAATCGGAGGACAAAACCTAATCTCAAATACGCCAACCCAACATGTACCTTTGGAGACACCTGTAGTACTCCTTTATAATCACCCAGCTTACGCTGTGACGCTTGGTAGCACCAAAGTGTTCCTCCGGTAAACGGGAGTTGCATAATCTCATAGTTACAGGAACATGTATAAGTCATGAAGAAAGCAATAGCAACATACTAAACGATCAAGTGCTAGGCTAACGGAATGGGTCAAGTCAATCAGATCATTCTCCTAATGATGTGATCCTGTTAATCAAATGACAACTCATGTCTATGGTTAGGAAACATAACCATCTTTGATTAACGAGCTAGTCAAGTAGAGGCATACTAGTGACACTCTGTTTGTCTATGTATTCACACATGTATTATGTTTCCGGTTAATACAATTCTAGCATGAATAATAAACATTTATCATGAAATAAGGAAATAAATAATAATTTTATTATTGCCTCTAGGGCATATTTCCTTCAGTCTCCCACTTGCACTAGAGTCAATAATCTAGTTCACATCATCATGTGATTCAACACTAATATTCACATCTGTATGTGATTAATACCCATAGTTCACATCACATGTGACCAACACCCAAAGGGTTTACTAGAGTCAATAATCTAGTTCACATCGCTATGTGATTAACACCCAAAGAGTACTAAGGTATGATCATGTTTTGCTCATGAGAGAAGCTTAGTCAACGGGTCTGTCACATTCAGAGCCGTATGCATTTTGCAAATATTCTATGTCTACAATGCTCGCACGGGCTACTCTAGCTAATTGCTCCCACTTACAATATGTATCCAGATTGAGACTTAGAGTCATCTGGATCAGTGTAAAAAGCTTGCATCGATGTTACTCTTTACGACGGGCTCTTTTATCACCTCCATAATCGAGAAATATTTCCTTAGTCCTCACTAAGGATGTTCTTGACCAATGTCCAAAGGATCTACTCCTAGATCACTATTGTATTCCCTTGCCAAATTCAGAGCAAGGTATATAATAGGTCAGTACATAGCATAGCATACTTTATAGAACCTATGATGAGGCATAGGGAATGACTTTCATTCTCTTTTCTATTTTCTGCCGTGGTCGGGATTTGAGTCTCACTCAATTTCACACCTTGCAACACAGGCAAGAACTTTTCTTTGACTGTTCCATTTTGAACTACTTCAAAATATTGACAAGGTATGTATTCATTGAAAAACTTATCAAGCGCCTTGATCTATCTCTATAGATCTTGATGCTCAATATGTAAGCAGCTTCACCGAGGTCTTTCTTTGAAAAACTCCTTTCAAACACTCCTTTATGCTTTGCGAATAATTCTACATTATTTCCGATCAACAATATGTCATTCACATATACTTGTCGAAATGCTGTAGTGCTCCCACTCACTTTCTTGTAAATACAAAGCTTCTCAAAAGTCTCAGAGAAAACCATACGCTTTGATCAACTCATCAAAGCGTATATTCCAACTCCGAGATGCTTTCACCAGTCCATTGATGGATCGCTGAGTTTGCACATTTTGTTAGCTCCTTTAGGATTGACAAAACTTCTGGTTGCATCATATACAACTCTTCTTTAATAAATCCATTAAAGAATGTAGTTTTGACATTCATTTGCCAGATTTCATAAAATGTGGCAATTGCTAACATGATTCAACAGACTTAAGAATCGCTACAGCTTGAGAAAATCTCATTTGTAGTCAACACCTTGAACTTGTCGAAAACCTTTTGCGACAAGTCGAACTTTGTAGATAGTAACACTACTATTATCATCTGTCTTCCTCTTGAAGATCCATTTATATAATATGGCTTGCCGATCATCGGCAACTCCATCAAAGTCCATACTTTGTTCTCATACATGGATCCCATCTCAGATTTCATGGCCTCAAGCCATTTTATGGAATCTGGGCTCATCATCGCTTCCTCATAGTTCGTAGGTTCATCATGGTCTAGTAACATGACTTCCGAAACATGATTACCGTACCACTCAGTGCGGATCTTACTCGAAGACCTACGAGGTTTGGTAGCAACTTGATCTGAAGTTTCATGATCATCATCATTAACTTCCTCACTAATTGGTGTAGGAATCATCGAACTGATTTCGTGATGAACTACTTTCCAATAAGGGAGAAGGTACAATTACCTCATCAAGTTCTACTTTCCTCCCACTCACTTCTTTCGAGAGAAACTTCTTCTAGAAAGGATCCATCTTAGCAACGAAAGACTTGCCTTCAGATCTGTGATAGGAGGTGCACCCAACATTTTCTTTTGGGTAATCTATGAAGACGCATTCTCCGATTTGGGTTCGAGCTTATCGGTGAAAACTTTTTCACATAAGCATCACAACTCCAAACTTTTAAGAAACGACAGCTTAGGTTTATCGTTAAACCATAGTTCATACGGTGTCGCCTCAACGGATTTAGATGGTGCCCTTTTAAATGTGAATGCGGCTGTCTCTAATGCATAACCTCAAAACGATATTGGTAAATTGGTAAGAGACATCATTGATCGCACCATATCAAATAAAGTACGGTTACGACGTTCGGACACACCATAACGCTGTGGTGTTCCAGTGGCATGAGTAGTGAAACTATTTCACATTGTTTAATGAAGGCCAAACTCAGAACTCAAATATTTTTCCTCTGCGATCATATCGTAGAAACTTTTATTTTTCTTGTTACGATGATTCTTCACTTCACTCTGAAATTCTTTGAACTTTTCAAATGTTTCAGAATTGTGTTTCATCAAGTAGATATACCCATATCTGCTCAAATCATCTTGTGAAGGTCAGAAAATAACGATACTTGCCACGAGCTTTAACACTCATCGGACCGCATACATCAAGATGTATTATTTCCAATAAGTCATTTGCTCGCTCCATTGTTCCGGAGAATGAGTCTTTAGTCATCTTGCCCATAAGGCATGGTTCGCAAGCATCAAGTGATTCATAATCAAGTGATCCCAAAATCCCATCAAGATGGAGTTTCTTCATGCGCTTTACACCAATATGACCTAAACGGCAAGTACACAAATAAGTTGCACTATCATTATTAACTTTGCATCTTTTGGTTTCAATATTATGAATATGTGTATCACTATGATCGAGATCCAATGAACCATTTTCATTGGGTGTGTAACCATATAAGGTTTTATGTAAACAGTAACAACAATTTATTCTCTTACTTAAATGAATAACCGATTGCAATAAACATGATCAAATCATATTTATGCTCAATACCAAATAACACTTATTTAGGTTCCACACTAATCCCGAAAGTATAGGGAGTGTGCGATGATGATCATATCAATCTTGGAACTACTTCCAACACTCATCGTCACTTCCTCTTCAACTAGTCTCTGCTTATTCTAAACTCCTGTTTGAGTTACTAATCTTAGCAACCTAACGAGTATCAAATACTCGGGGCTACTATAAACACTAGTAAGTTACACATCAATAACCTGTATATCAAATATAACCTTGTTCACTTTGCCATCCTTCTTATCCACCAAATATTCAGGGGTAGTTCCGCTTCCAAAGACCAGTTCCATTGCAGCAAAAGTACTCGCCTCGTGCTTAGGTCTAGACTTGGGCTTCTTCACCGAGCAGCAACTTGCTTGCCGCTCCTTTTGAAGTTCCCTTATTCCTTTGCCATTTTCCTTGAGACTAATAGTCTTGTCAACCATCAACACTTGATGTTTTTCTTGATTTCTACCTTCGCGATTTTAGCATCGCCAAGAGCTCGAGAATCTTTTTCGTCATCCCTTGCATACTATAGTTCATCACGAAGTTCTACTAACTTAGTGATGGTGACTAGAGAATTCTGTCAATCACTATCTTATCTAGAAGATTAACTCCCACTTGATTCAAGTGATTGAAGTACTCGCATAATCTGAGCACATGCTCACTAGTTGAGCGATTCTCCTCCATCTTTTAGCTATAGAACTTGTTGGAGACTTCATATCTCTCAACTCGGTATTTGCTTAAAATATTAACTTCAATTCCTGGAACATCTCATATGGTCCATGACGCTCAAAACGCCTTTGAAGTCCCGATTCTAAGCCGCTAAGCATGGTGCACTAAACTATCAAGTAGTCATCATATTGAGCTAGCCAAACGCTCATAACGCTCAGATTCGCTCATATTGAGCTAGCCAAAGGTTCATAACGTCGCATCTGCTCCTGCAATAGGTCTGTCACCTAGCGTGCATTAAGGACATAATTCTTCTGCGCAGCAATGAGGATAAACCTCAGATCACGGATCCAATCCGCATCATTGCTACTAACATCTTTCAATACAATTTTCTAGGAACACATATAAAAACATAGGGAAGCAACAACGCGAGCTATTGATCTACAACATAATTTGCAAAATACTACCAGGACTAAGGTCATGATAAATTAAAGTTCAATTAATCATATTACTTAAGAACTCCCACTTAGATAGACATCTCTAGTCATCTAAGTGATTACGTGATCCAAATCAACTAAACCATGTCCGATCATCACGTGAGATGGAGTAGTTTCAATGGTGAACATCACTATGTTGATCATATCTACTATATGATTCACGTTCGACCTTCGGTCTCCGTGTTCCGTGCCATATCTGTTATATGCTAGGCTCGCCAAGTTTAACCCGAGTATTCCGCGTGTGCAACTGTTTTGCACCCGTTGTATTTGAACGTAGAGCCTATCACACCCGATCATCACGTGGTGTCTCAAAGACGAAGAACTTTCGCAACGGTGCATACTCAGGAGAACACTTCTTGATAATTTTAGTGAGAGATCATCTTATAATGCTACCGCCAATCAAAGCAAGATAAGATGCATAAAGGATAAACATCACATGCAATCAATATAAGTGATATGATATGGTCATCATCATCTTGTGCTTGTGATTCCATCTCCGAAGCACCGCCATGATCACCATCGCCACCGCGCGACACCTTGATCTCCATCGTAGCATCGTTGTCGCCTCGCCAACTATTGCTTCTACGACTATCGCTACTGCTTAGTGATAAAGTAAAGCAATTACATGGCGCTTGCATTTCATACAATAAAGCGACAACCATATGGCTCCTGCCATTGCCGATAACTCGGTTACAAAACATGATCATCTCATATAATAAAATATAGCATCACGCCTTGACCATATCACATCACAACATGCCCTGCAAAACAAGTTAGACGCCCTCTACTTTGTTGTTGCAAGTTTTACGTGGCTGCTACGGGCTGAGCAAGAACCGTTCTTACCTACGCATCAAAACCACAACGATATTTCGTCAAATAGACTCCGCTTTAACCTTCTCAAGGACCGGTGTAGCCACACTCGATTCAACTAAAGTGAGAGAGAGACACCCGCCGTCACCTTTAAACGAGTGTGCTCGGAGCGGTGAAACCACTCGCGTAAGCGTCACGCGTAATGTCGGTCCGGCCGCTTCATCTCACAATACCGCTGAACCAAAGTATGACATGCTGGTAGGCAGTATGAATTGTATCGCCCACAACTCACTTGTGTTCTACTCGTGCACATGACATCAACGCATAAAACCAGGCTCGGATGCCATCATGGGGAACGAGTAATTTCAAAAATTTCCTACGATCACGCAAGACCATGGTGATGGCATAGCAACGAGAGGGAGAGTGTCCGTCCACGCACTCGTGAGACCGAAAGCGAAGCGCTATAACAACGCTGTTGATGTAGTCGACGCCTTCACGATCCGACCGATCCAAGCACCGAACGACGGCACCTCCGAAGTTCTGCACACGCTCAGCTCGATGACGATCCCGGACTCCGATCCAGCAAAGTGTCGGGATGAGTTCCACAAGACGACGGCGCAGGACGATGTTGATGCTCCACCGACGCAGGGCTTCGCTTAAGCTCCGCGACGATATGACTTCTCCGGCGCAGGCTTCGCTTAAGCCCGCGACGATATGACCGGGTGGAATATGGTGGAAGGGGCACCGCACACGGCTAAGGAAAGATCCGTGGATCAACTTGTGTGTCATGGGGTGCCCCTGCCCCGTATATAAAGGAGCAAGGAGGAGGTGGCTGCCTAGGAGGAGGGCGCCAGGGGAGTCCTACTCCCACCGGGAGTAGGACTCCTTCTTTCCTAGTCCAACTAGGAGAAGGGGAAAGGGGGAAGTGGAGAAGGAAGGGAGAGGTGGGCTGCGCCCAAACCCCTTGTCCACCTCGGACTGGGCTTGGGAGGCGCACGCCACCTCCTGGCTCCTTCCCACTAAGGCCCATTAAGGCCCAATACTTTTCCCCGTATTCCTGTAACTCCCCGGCACTCAAAAAAATACCCAATCACTCGAACCTTCCGAACTCCAATATAGTCGTCCAATATATCGATCTTTACGCCTCGACCATTTCGAGACTCCTCGTCATGTCCCCGATCTCATCCGGGACTCAAATCCTTCGGTACATCAAAACTCATAAACTCATAATATAACCGCATCGAAACCTTAAGCGCATGGACCCTACGGGTTCGAGAACTATGTAGACATGACCTAGAACTATTCTTGGTCAATAACCAATAGCGGGACCTGGATGCCCATATTGGCTCCTACATATTCTACGAAGATCTTTATCGGTCAAACCGCATAACAACATACGTTGTTCCCTTTGTCATCGGTATGTTACTTGCCCGAGGTTTGATCGCCGTATCCAATACCTAGTTCAATCTCGCTATCGCAAGTCTCTTTACTCGCTCCATAATGCATCATTCCGTAACTAACTCATTAGCTACATTGCTTGCAAGGCTTATAGTGATGTGCATTACCGAGAGGCCCAGAGATACCTCTCCGACAATCGGAGGACAAAACCTAATCTCAAATACGCCAACCCAACATGTACCTTTGGAGACACCTGTAGTACTCCTTTATAATCACCCAGTTACGCCAGGACGCTTTGGTAGCACCAAAGTGTTCCTCCGTAAACGGAGTTGCATAATCTCATAGTTACAGGAACATGTATAAGTCATGAAGAAAGCAATAGCAACATACTAAACGATCAAGTGCTAGGCTAACGGAATGGGTCAAGTCAATCAGATCATTCTCCTAATGATGTGATCCCGTTAATCAAATGACAACTCATGTCTATGGTTAGGAAACATAACCATCTTTGATTAACGAGCTAGTCAAGTAGAGGCATACTAGTGACACTGCTTGTCTATGTATTCACACATGTATTATGTTTCCGTTAATACAATTCTAGCATGAATAATAAACATTTATCATGAAATAAGGAAATAAATAATAACTTTATTATTGCCTCTAGGGCATATTTCCTTCACAAGGGTGAGGCATAGAGAGGCTGGGGACTCAACCTCCTCTTCGGAGATAGGCTCCAAACGAGAGGTGCTGCGCGGAGTGGGTGGAGCAGGTGCCCTGTGTGGGACAACTCGAATCTGAGCGGGCATGAGGGGTGGTGCAGAACGAACCGGAGTAGGCGCAATGACATGGTTGAACTCCTCCGTGGTAGGCAGGCAACGAGTAGCGCTATGGCAGTAGGAGCGAACGATGTTGATGACGAGACAAAAGTCGCTGGCGGTGCGGCGCGCAGCAGAGCTCCCTCCCGTTGGCGGCACAACCATGGACTGAGTCCATGCGGCAGCTACAAAGTCGCCCACCAGGTTGTCGGGCTGCCTCCAAAGCCCGGAGATACTCGGCGAGCATCTCAAATGCTTCGCCCCGCTCTCCTCTCGGGGCAAGAGAACGCGTAGTGGCGGTGTATGGCACGTGACATGGCAGGTAGCGGTAGAGACGAGTCTTCATCAAAGGAAGGATATCCCTGAGACGAGCTATCGCCTCACGGGCTGCCATCTGCAGTGCATGCTTCTCTGTGGGCATGGCTCTCCCCACGAACCGGTAACGCTTAACTCGCCCTCTCTTGAATTCCACCGCGCTTGGTGCATGGTTAGACGGTCATTGACCTTGTGCCGAGAGAGAGAGAAGATCGGGCGCACATCCGCCCCATCGCGACTTGGACGATGAAGGAGAGGAGCTTGATAAACCCATCGGGCATGTTGGCGAACATCTGCGACTCGCAGATCGTTGTTGGCCATCTACAAAAGTAGGCAAAAGTCCTGAGTAGTCAAATCATAAATTTCTCGCCGATCGCCGTAATTGTCTACATTTGTGAGAAAAATAAAATAGCTCTATTATGCTAATAACCGATTAGCGGTCGCACCTAGTGGCTTCCTACAGCTCAACTGGCTCTGGTACTAAGCTTATCACGACCGGTTTTTCAATAAAAATATTTATTGAACAACCGACCTATGAATTCCAATATGAGGAAAAATCCTCCATATCGGTAGACAAAACTTTGATACGAGAAGCCAGTAGCATTACAATATTACAGGGGTCGGACTGAAGCTGCCCAACCAGTTATTACAACACGCCAATAATATTACATGATGGCGGATATGGCACAAAGGTGCGGGGTAGAAATACTACTGACTCGAAGTATGCGTGGTTGGTGGAATAACACAATGGAGTGGATAATAAATCTACTGCACTGGCGGCTCATCGAGCGTCGAGGAGAGGCTCGATGAATTTATTTGGGTAGCGGAAGCGATATATCACAATGACTAATCCGGGGTCGTCGAGACTCACCGATTCCTCTAGGCGCCGGACTCGCTATCGAACTCTTCATCCATGAGATCGCCTTCACAAGATCCGCCAAATCAACAAGCCAGGTGAGTACTATGAAAGTACTCGCAAGACAGTTCGGACAAAAGATATAACAAATGAATGCATGAATGCGACAAGGTTAATCTTAACAATGCTCAATTAAAACAGTATGGCAAAATAATTAAGATGGGAATCGGCGGTAGTCCGCTCAAAAACCCCATGAAGATAAACTCAAAACCGATCGGGTGTCTGAAGCGACGCCTCAAGGGTGAATAAATAAGCAAAACATGCCACAGTCGGGCGTCTGAGCGACACCTCATAAAGGGCTTATATTGAAACAAAACTACATGCGTGCCGCAGTCGGACGTCTGAGCGACATCGCAGAAAGGGCTTATAATGAAAGAAATAACAATGCCGCAGTCGGACGTCTGAGCGACATCACAAAAAGTGCTTATAATGAAAGTAATAACAATGCCGCAGTCGGACGTCTGAGCGAAATCACAGAAAGGGCTTATAATGAAAGTAATAACAATGCCGCAGTCGGACGTCTGAGCGACATCACAGAAAGGGCTTATAATGAAAGTAATAACAATGCCGCAATGGACGTCCCGAGCGACATCATAGAAAGGGCTTATAATGAAAGTAATAACAATGCATGATGGACGTCTGAGCGACATCACAGAAAGGGCTTATAATGAAAGTAATAACAATGCCGCAGTCGGATGTCTGAGCGACATCTCAGAAAGGGCTTATAATACATTATTCACAACTGACAAGATATAGTGCTCACGGAAAATATTCATCACAAGACAATAAGAGGGTTAGTCCATTCACAGGAAAATAAACATTTGATACTTAAATGGTTCTCAGGAGTTCCTGTCACCGAGACTGACACTCGACAAGATGAGATGAACAAGGTACTCGGATATGAATAAGATGAATTCAAGAATTTTGACTCTGCAGAGTTTGTACCAAAATTGTCCACAGCCAACGGATTTCCGTAGTCACGAAGGACTAGTTCCGTTTACGGTATTTCAGAGGAAACACAACTAGCTAGTACACACCCATCATACCTCACGTTGCCAGGAATCACCCTAGACAACGTTTAAGAAAAACTTTGAGACAGGGAGATCACAATCTCGAATAGCATGGGATCAAATTTATATACGCAGCTCTAAGGGTGCCCCTCTCGTCCCAACCGAAACACCCATGCCCCCGACCGGATGAAAGGCTTTAATCCAGGGCCATGGAACCTTCATCCCGGCCTCTCAATTTGGTGTGTACCAGGAAGTGGTTTGCGACCTACTAAGCCGTATCCCTTGCGGAAAACAGGTGGTAGTACGGAAGGGAGGACGGAATGGGAATTTGACTGACTTCTGTTGACACCGGGTCAACGATATGGCATAAGCCTGGCATGCTACAAGCCTACAACACTGCCATCTTTCCCATACTTATGCCAACTCATGGCCATGCAACAAGTTTCCAACAACTCATGGAATTACCGAGTCCATTTGCCACGATGCTCACGAGATAAACTATCATCGAAATGCTCGTGAACGTGCCATGATACAAAAATAATGCAAACATGCCCAGACACTCATCATATCAAAAGTTCAAACTTTGCTTGCCTGGTTCGGAGTAGTCAGGGTCTAGCTCGCGAAGTTTGCGGTCCCGTCACCTCCTTCGGTATCTACGGTATAAAGAAAACATACGCGCTAATGTAAATACCGTGAGGTGCACAAAAATTACTCCAAATATTTTCAAATAAATCTGATAAAAAACTAGACAAAATTTTAAAGAGGACAGAAAAAGAATCAATCAAAAATTCCTTTCTGTTAAAAAGTTATAAGGGTTTTAGCCCAAGGACTCATCTGTAATGAAATAGAAAACTTCCAGGGGGCTTTGCAGAAAAATCCAGAAAAACGGTTCAGAGTGGAAGCGTATTTGCCAAAGTACGCTTTCAGAAAACGATTCAAAAAAAACAAAAGAGAGGCTGACGGGCGGGTCCCACCCATCAGGTTTGAAATTTCAAACGAGGGGGTTGGGGCTCGTCGGCGCCCGAAAGCCGCGGTGGTCGCCGGCGGCGATCCACGGCGAGGCAAGGAGATCGGAGAGTACCTCCGTGCTGAGGGCGCCACTCCGCGTCTGTGGGAGGTGGTGGTGGTCGTCGGCGAGCACCACGTCGACGGCGGCCCTTGCTCTGGCGGATGGTGGTTCGGACGGTCGTGGATTTCGCCGGAGAGAGTTGGGGGGCCAAAATTGAGGTGGGGGTTATCTTACTAGAGGTGGTACGAGGCTACGGGCGAAAGCAGGGCGACAGAGGAGTTCTCACCGTAGAGAACGATGCCGGAGCCCGAGGCGGACGGAGGTGGTCGGAGTCGAGGAAGAAAGGCCCCTCGAGGGCCTTCCAGGGACTTGGCGAGGTCTGGGGAGGTAGAGGAGGTGTGCGGGGGCGAGAGCAAGCTCGGGGTGCTATATATAGCCGCCCCGAGGCGGTTGCCGAGAACGGGGTTCTCCGGCGAGGTGATTACGGGCGCGCTGTGGTTGCACGGGAGGGTTAGGAGCTTGAGCATCGCCTAGGAGGAGTAGTGGTGCCATTTTAGGGTCCAGCTCAGCACGGAGGAAGGTTTACGGCTTGCCCTCGACGGAACGGACGCCGCGGCCCGTCGGCGGCAGAGAGCGCTGCTGCTGCTGCGTGCCAAGCCACGCGACGGTGCCGCATGCGCGGGCTGGCAAGGAGGTGGCCACGCGAGCCACCAGACGCTTAAGGCGGCGCGAACGGCGTTGCGCCGCAGTTTTTCCTCCCGTCGCCGTTGGCGGTGGTACAGCCGCCGCAAAGCACGCCGGCGCAGGCGGGCCAAGGCACCACCGACGCCAGGAACGCGCCAAGCGCGCGTGTTGAGCTTCGGACAAGCAGGCCAGGCTGCGAGCAACGTGCCAAGGGCACTGTGGAGCCGTGACTGAAGTTACTGACGGAGATCGACAATCGAACTTCTGAATTTTCCGAAAGTGAATGTAAGCAAGGCATGCCGTGTTCGACAAAATGATTCTGGTATCCAGGGATTTTTCCTTGAGCTGATTTTTGGTGGAGTGGTCTCTCATTGCAGCTAAAGGTTGCCTGAATTTTGGTGGAATTTTTGGAGAAGTGTAGATATGAATTTCACCAAATTTGGCAAATCTGGTCCAAACTTGCAGTGAGTGAAATTTGAAATATTTGAAAAGAAGAAGAGTGGATCAAGATGGTTCTGGGTTGTGGATACCAAGGACTATCCAGGGGTGTGGAGTTGAGGTCAAAAATCAAAAGCATTAGGGTACTTGCTTTGCAAATCACCTAGGCTCAAAAGAAAAGACAGAATTATTTTGGGAAGAGAATAATTGGAATAAAATCCAAAAATGGATTTTATTAGTTTGGACAGAATGTTTGAGTTGTACCAAAGTGGATGGAGAGATTTTTGGGAAGGTTTTACCATGTGGTGCATGGAAGAATCATGAATAGTTTCAAATATGGGAGAGGATGAAAAACTCCTAGAGTTTCTTTTTGAAATAAAATAAATTCCAAAGATTTTTCTTGAAATTTTGAGAAGAGGGCAATCAGAAGAAAATTTAAAACCAAACACTAGAGTTGAAGGAGATGCAAAAATAAAATATTTGCCAGAGGGAAAAAGCTTTTGATAGAGATTTTTGGAAGGGTTTTGGTGACCTCCTTCAAATCCAACAAAATTTTGAAGAGAACCAAAGGGAAAATTTTTGGAGTGTCACAGCAACCAAAGCAACACAAAGCATAACATGGCAATACGCGGTGCTAGGGGTGACCTAACGCAGGGATAGGTGATACTGGCGAAGGGGGGAAACATCTGGGAAAGTATCCCCGGAGTTTCGTGTTTTCGGACAGATGAACCGGAGGAGGAAAGTTACGTGTTCGCTATGCTAGGGATGTGTGGCAGATGAATGGGCTGCGTATCCGGATCCGTCTCATCGTTCTGAGCAACTTTCATGTACAAAGTCTTTCCATCCGAGTTACGAATTATTTTATATTAATCTTTAAAGTTTTTAAAACACTTTCTAAATTGTTTTAATTCAAAAATTAAATGTTAAATTGCTATGGGTACGCAGAAGTGTACCCACAGAAGGGCTTGTGTGGCTGACCAGTATGCCCAGTTGACTTGGTCAACTTCCCAGTCAGCGGAGACTGACTGGTGGGGCCAGTCAAAGTCAACAGCACAGTCAGCATTGACCGTTGACCTGGTCAACCTGACAAGTGGGTCCCACCATCATTGACTCATAACTTTAGTAGTTTAGGAAAAACTTGCTAATTAACAAAGGAGGCCCATCATCACATCGGGTTATATTATGTTAATTACCTAATTAACTAATTAATTAACATACTAAATATTTTAATTAACACTTATTTTTGTTCATTTGTTTTTCGTTCTTATCCAGAGGCTGGGCCCCGGTGGTGAGGGGCACAACCGGCCACACACACGCACAAGCACACACGGCTGTGGGCGAGGCCGTGGCCGGAGCCTGGTCGGCGGGTGGCATGCAAGGGCCAAGGCGGGCGAACACGGGCATGGAGCGAAGGGAAGGGCGCGGCCGCGGCCAGTGCATGGGTGCGGTGGCGCACGACGTCCAGGCACAGCAGCAGCCTTGTGGACGGGCGAGCACCGGCAGCGGAGGCGCGAAAAGACTGGCGAGACAGGGGAACAGGGGCGGCCGGCGCGCTGAGCGCGGCGATGGACGTGCGGGACGATGGGAAGAGGGAAGCAGGGGGATGGGGTTCTCACCCCCGTTGTAGGGTAGTTCGGCGGTGAGGCGCGATGGCGCCTGCGGGGAGAAGGTCGGGGAAGGCGTCCGTCGGGGAGGTGGAGGACAAGGCGGCGACGGGCGGCGACGCGGTGGTCTGGCGAGGTGGTGACGGTCGGCGGGGCGCGGACGACGGCGAAGGCGACAGCTGGGCGACGGGCGCCGGCTGCCGTCTGGGGAGAGACGAGGTCGGGGGTCGCTGGGCGGCGCTGCAGCAGCCCCGATCCAGATCGGGGTGAGAGGAAGAGGTGGAGGATCGAGTGGATCGTGCGGGGGGAGTGGGTGTGTCGGTGGGCTCTAGGGTTCCAGGGGTGGGAGGTTATGCAGGCGCGGCTGGGCCGGCTGGGGTGGGCTGGCCGGTAGGGGTGGGATGGGCCGAGGCCCATCGGGAGCTGGGGGTCTTCTGTTCTTTCCTTGAATTTTTTTTCTTTAGCCACTAAAAGGCTTTTATAAAAAAACCAACTAGTCCCATAAATGACATTGCAATATGTAGCACTGCCAGAAAAGTTTAGGAGGCATTTGAAAAGCTTTGGAATTTTTTATAATTTCAAAAGCGATTAAGATAATATTTTGGCCCCTGTTTTAACTGTTTTAGGACATTTATTATTTTATAAAAGGTTGTCTCCAACACCAAAATTAGCTAGGGTTTATCTGCCCCATGACGAACATTTTTGTTTTGACAATTGAAAACTTTTAAAGTTTGACTTGAATTTGAATTTGAATTTGAGCGGGGTTTGAATCAACGCGAGTTTATCAACAGTAACAGTGGTGACAAGGCATCATTAACGCGGGATTACTGTAGCCTAATTATCCGGGCGTCACAATTCTCCTCCACTACAAGAAATCGCGCCCCGATATTTAGGAGGGGAGCAAGGGGAAAAGGTCTGGTTACGATATTCTAACGGATCTTCTCGGTCCAGGCTGCTCTTCTTGAAGAAGTTAATCCCTTTCATTGATGTCTTGATTTCTCTGCTTCGGGTCATCATGATGAAGTAGGCATCCTTTCTTCGGGAACTCCATCGTACTTACGAAGGAATAAAGAGGGTATTCCGGGAGAACGAACCTCTGCAAGGTTGATTATCTGGTAGCTAACATTAGGGAAGGTGGCGGAAAGTAACTCTCGAACTGAAACTTAAGAAAATATCGAGAACAAAGTAAGAAGGTACCATGAGAAGTTTCAAGCGGGTAGGCAATCGTTCGATGTCTGAACAAAGTGTAAAAGGGGTCCAGAGCAATGGGAATAAGTTTTGTGTCTGATACCAGAATTGATGATATCTCGGAAGGTGGCTCGTGAATTACATATGAGGCCACGCGCGAGGAATAACTTTGGAAACAGGAGGGTGTACAGGAGAGTCAGGTTCTGATCCTGTGGAACTGTGGGTTATGGGCCCACCAAGTGGGTTAAAGTAGAAAGGGGGCTGACATCTTGCACGGTCACGATAGCAAGGCATGTCAGAGGATAACCTGTCAGTTATGTCAACAACAACATCGATACCAAGGGCGAGGGACGAAGAGAACCATTTTCCTGCTCGTTGAACGAGGCAGACCAATAGGCAAAGTTCTCGTCCATCGGTGGTTACCGGAATGCTATCGACAAATGCAATAGGGTCTTACCGACACGGTAGTACACCAAGGTGTTTACATAAGCAGAAGAATATTACTGCTTAGATCATATGGATCACAAGGAAGGTTAAACAAATCAACGGAAAGGAAAATGTGATCATCAGATCAAATAGAACAATGGAAAGGAAAATGTGTTTGACACATATACCAGGGGTATACCCTTCCCAAGAACAAGCAGAGCATGATATCCATGACATGATAGAAAGTATAAAACCATTTAGGTAAGGGGAGAGGAATTTCATGACATTACCCAAACAATAGTGTTTGGATAATTGATAAAGAAAATTTTAGCATTGGGCTTTAAATGTTCTTATTGAAAATCGAAGTACCACAGACATGCTTCGAGATAGCATTGACATGGTCTTCAAGCAAAGGTCAGACTTCAGATACACGAAGGATCCATCAGGAACAACTTGTAGAATAAGTTTTACAATTTCCTCATGGAAGAATGGATAGCCTTGCTAAAAGGAAAATTATAACAATAGGTCCTCTGGTCAGGTGTGCTAGGCATGACATCACCTTATCGAGTCATATAAAGACCAGTGTTATAACTCTTGGAAATATGTTCCAACCATCATATCTGACCGAGGTTCAGATCCGATTGGTGTCAGGATACCTCCGACATAGGATGCCTGAGAAGAGAAGGTGCAACAAAATTTGACAAGATGACACTGTGAGATTCTCGGAAATGATCTATGGAAGCGAGTTCCAAAACAAGAGTTCATCATTAAACCAAGGAGAGGATGAGGGGGTGGCTGATTGTCGGGGAAGCTGATCCACGAACACCTATGGGACCGCAGGACCGAGCCCCTTTCGGTTCGGCAGGGGGCGGAGATCGCATGAAGAGCAGATCGAGGCGGTTACACGAGCAGTTTACCCAGCTTCGAGCTCTCCTGAGAGATAACACTCCTACCGCTGCATGTCCGAGTGTATTGAGTTCTTGCTCGGGAGCGCTGAGTGCTACAAAGACACACTAGCTGCTAACGAGACCGAAGCGTGAGTGTTTTTCGCCTTTCAACCCCCCTCTCGTTATGCATGGGCCTCCTTTTATATGCTCAAGGGTCTCCGACAGGTGGCAACGTAGACAAGGGTAAAATGGAAAAGGAGTTGCGGTTGGTACAACTACCGTCTGATGTATCATACCTAACCCTGATGGCAGGGGACAAAGGCATTAAATGCCCGCCACGTCGCCCAAACAAAGCAAAAAGGGACCGTCGGGGGCCACCGCTGCCACGATGGCAATCTTGTCGGCGCCGCATCCACAAGACGCACCGCTGGCGACAGACCTCTTGCCACCTTGCGCCGAAAGGTCCTGTGGCGACACGTTGGTGGATGTCTTTGGAGCGCTGGTGCAGAGTGGTAGTTTGCCACGGCAAGCGCCTTGCCGCGTCGTTGTCTTGTCGCGTCCGGAAGCTTGTCGTTCACGGGCCTCGCCGGACGCTGCGTGGCGGCGTCGCGCAAGTTCCTTGAGATGCCTTGGTTGGCCTTCCGGCAAGCTCCTCTTGCCGGGCCTTGTCTCCTTGGCTTAAATGCTTTGGTCATGCCTTGGTTGGCCTTCCCGGCAAGCTCCTCTTGCCGGGGCCTTGTCTCCTTGGCTTAAATACTTTGTTCTTGAATGGCTCCAAAGGAACCACGGAGGACCTTGGCGGTCACCCGGCAAGCCCTGCCGCGGGGTGCTCCAACTGCCCGTGCACAAGTTCGGGATACTAGGGTACCCCTACTCTAGTACACCGACAGGAGCCCCCGGGCCTGGGCCACACACGGTGCCGAGCGCTGTTGGGCCAGGCCCAAAACAGGGCACGGGCACGCGCGGCCTGGGTTACGCTGTATCTCACTCCGTATCCACCGCGCCCTCCACGAACGACACGCGTCGAATGCAGCGTCGTGGGAGAGATCGTGTGTGGTTTCTTTATTCGGAAAGACGGAACGTCTGCCCCCTCCCTCTTTATAAGCAGGGGAAACAGGGGCAGTTCGCCCATCTCGCCGGTTGCTACTCCAATCTCAAAAACTTCCGCCGCTCCCCCCTTCTCCCCAAAGCTGAAAAGAGGGCAGCGCTCCGCCCCCCATCGCCACCAGCATCACCAACGCCGTCGATCTCCCCCACCACCTCCGCCATGGCTCAAAGCCGACATAGGGAAAGGTCGTGAAGTCGGCCGAGGCGCAGCTCATGGCGGGCGCTGCGAAGGAGCGGCAATCTTCCCCTCAGCTCCCCTTGAGGATCCGAGGAGTACTACTACCTCTTCCGGTCGACGGAGACGCGAGCGATCCGCAAGACGAAGGTACTCCCAGCTGCCGCTTGAACTGGCTCAATGGATATCCCTTCTTCGTTGTTCTTCTCTGCGGGCTCGCCCGCCTTTCTCTGAATTTTTCGTGATATCATGAACACCTCACGGGTTCCGCCTCTTGACTTCACCCCAATGCCGTTTCGACCATGGAAGTTTTCGCACATCTCTGCGAAAACTTTGTCGGAGTCTATCCAAACGTAGCTCTTTTCCACCACTTCTTTATGCCCCGAGTTGAGAGAGGGGAGCCTCTTTCCGGCGGAATCGCTTGGATCTCGAGAACCGGCAAGAAGGAAGCTTATCTGGAGGGAGAGCTCCGCAGGAAGTGGGATGAATGGAGAGCAGACTGGTGCTGGATTGTCGAGGAGAACCCGCAGCCGTTTACCGCCCAGCGCCAAGCTCCAGTAGTGCGCGGCAACGATTGGAGCCACGTGGCCCCGGAAGACGCTAGGCTGAAGATTGCCGTCACCCGAATCCTACGCCTCAGGCTTGCCGGGCTCACCGTAGGCGCCGTTGGCGCGGACTTTCTTCGCCGCGCAGACGCTTCGCAGAGAGGAGGAGACCCGCCGGGAGTTCCGTATCACGGCGGATATCATGAGGCTGCGCCGGGCCTCAACTTCAACTTCACTGTCTCGAACTGGGCGCGATGCTTTGGAACTGTTCAAGCACGATCCTGATCATCCCGAAGTGTTCAGGTTGCCGAGGGGTGTCGTTCACTGTGCAACAACTCCTCGCCGACCGCATCCGCGTAATGATGCCTGTGCGATTCGCATGGAATTGTCCCAACTTGGCAAGAGCCTGCAGACGACGTCGTGCGGGAGTTCTTTGATGGCCTGGTAGAAGTGCCGGTCCGCCCCGATGAACAGAAGAGTCTCACCCGCGACACCACCGATGATGAGATGCAGCGACGCCACCAGCCTGGAAGAGGCGGCAGCAACCGCTGCTGCATGGCGCAGTTCGGATTCACCGTGGAGGAGGCAGAGGCGCAGAGGCGGCAAGCCTTGTCGAGCGAGAGGAGCTTGCCGCCAGAAGAGCTTGTCGGGCTGAAGCTGAGTCGAGCGAGGCCGCCGAGGGCGCGAGCGGCTCGTTAAAGATCGACTCCTCCTCTCTCACCTTCGCATACAGCTTGCAAGCGAGCTCCCAGCTCCACCAAGAAGGCGTCTCCAAGGCCGGAGACGAAGCGGGCGACAGACGGGTCAATAGCCGCCCACAAGCAGCGCGCGCGCCACCGCAGCAAGCACTGCTGCAGGAGCACCTCACGCCGCTGCGGCAACCGGAGCGGGTCTTCCCGGCTCACTCACATCGCTCCCGCTAAGCGGCCAAGGGAACCTACCTCCTCCGCCTCGTCGCACCGGAGGCCAGCCGAATTGATCTCTCCGCTCCAGCTCCAACGAGGAAGAAGAAGAGTAAGATTATTTGTTGTACTTGTAATTCTTCAATTTTGTTGCTTTGTCTTGTATCTAATTTGCTTCACTCAACCCATTCCTTTTCGTGACGCTGGCCCAGAGCGCGAAGAGAGCCAAGGTCCCGGTGATTGTCATCGAGGATGAATCCACCGCGACAGCAGGAGGCGTGTCCGAGACCACCTTGCCGGACCCGGCAACCCTTCCTCAAAGCAGCCCCCAGCGCAGCCCCCATCATAAGTATATGGTTTACTTCCTGCTGTTAGGCGTGCATGGGTGCTCTTTCTTTTTGCTGATATCTGACTGTTGGTTTGTGTAGGAGCAGAGCAGCCTCACCAGAGTGCCCTAAGCCGCCTCCCGAAATGCCATCTGCTTGACTACACCGCCAAGGGAGGATTCCCGCAAGGAGCTTTCTCCGGCAAGGAGATTTCTCCAGAAGGGATAGTTCTCCGCAAGGGATAGCACCAACGACCCTTTGGTGGTTGAGACCACGATTGCAGATCCTAGTACAGTAATCCTCTTGCTTGAAAACTTCCCTTGGGTTCTTCTTCTTCTGATTTTCTTTTTGGATATTTGCTTGACTTTTCTTTCTTTTCCGGTCGTCAGATCCATCTGCCATGGAGTCGATGGAAACCGAGGTCGCCGGCGAGGAGAACGCGCGCGGTAATACCGACGGCGCCGCTGTCACCGAAGAAGAAGCCGGCACTGATGATCCCGCCGGCGTAGAGGCCGCCAAAGCTGCCGCCGCAGAAGCTGGTGAGGGGTCCAGCGATCGCACTGGCGGCCCCGAGGCCGCAGGAGCGTCTGGCGCTACGCCGACCGCCGATCCCTCCGCCGCCCCTGCAGCGTCAGGCTCCGAAGAGCCCCAGCCCGGCGCCTATTTAAAGGCCAGCGATGGCATCTTCATCAAGCTCCCCTGGGCGTCGAGCTCCAGGGTGCTGATCGAAGGAGAAGTCTTTGATGAAGAGTTGCTCGCCTCCGCTGGGCTGACGCTGGTCGACGCGCCGAGCAGCAGCAGCGGCGAGCCTGAGGAGGAGCAGCTGCTGTGGAAGCTGTTGTTGCTCTACCGCACCCGATAGGCCAAGCTGGTATCCCGAGAAGCGCTTATCGTGAAGGCGGAGGGACATCGAGAAGCGGAGGAGCTCCGAGGCCTCAACCAGAAGCTCTCCGGTCCTGGCAGAGGAGCGGGAGCAACTCGCCGAGGAGCGCAAAGCCTTCCTCCTCGAGAAGGCTGAAGCTGAAGAGCAACAGCGGCTTGCTGCCGAGAAGCTGTCTGCGTAGGAAGGCGAGTTGGCGCAGCGGAAGGTTAACCTTGACAGCCACGAGGAGGATCTTGCCGCGCGCGAGCAAACATTCGGCGGGGCTCTCAAGGAAGCAAAGGATGCCGCCGCAGCTACCGAGGCCGCTAAGAAGGAGCTGGAGACGAAGGTGGCGCAGTTGGAGGCCGATCTCAAGGCGAGCGGCGGGGAGCTTGCTGTGCTCAAGCGTGAGCGCGAGAAGGACGCCTACACCCTTGGCGAGCTGCAGGGTCGTCTCGCCGAGAGGAGCAAGGAGCTTAGCGCCGCCAAGGACTCCAACGCGGATCTTGAGTTGAAGCTGACTACTTTGACCAAGACGCCGGACGGCGCCAGGAGCGGAGGTGGCCTTGGAAGAGAAGATCAAGGCCGACGAGGCGCTGTCAAGCGAAAGGCTGCCGCCGCCTGAAAAACTTTTAGGGAGAATGTGGAGCACTGGACCGAGGGTCTCGTGGATGTTGCCGCAGCCATCGACAGGGAGCTGGCGCAGCTGGGGATGGATGATCTCGGGTATTCCTCCGATGAGCACCTCCAACCCAGCGCCAAGCTCAGCTTGTTCTTCAAAGGCGTGGCGACGGCTCTCCAATGACTCGGGAGAAGATCCCAAAGCAGCTGGTCGACGAGTCACGCCAGATTCTGTGCTGGAGCTCTTCAAAAGGTGCCGGTGAAGGTGGCCTTCCGCAACCCAGGCCTCAACCTCACCAACGTCCTCAAGACCTTGCCGCCGGATGCTGATCTGGAAGCGCTCAAGACCCTTGTCGCACCCATTGTGGACAAGGTGAGCGGAATCAAGAGGGTTGAGGGCGATCGCGTAGATTAGGCCGCCCGTCTTCTCTTTTTCTTGTCGCTGCTGGTCATGTTATGAGAACAATCTGTTAGAGCCACGACAAGCTATCTTGTAATATAACTCTATTTCGGGTAGCGATTGCTATGTCATTTCCTTTACTTGATTCCCTCCTTTGTATGTTTTTGCTCCACGCTTTTAGGGAACTTGTCGGTGCAGGCACCTTAGCCGCGAGCGCTGAGTGCGGGACGTCAGCAGCCTGCTGGCGATGACGCTGCCGACAAGAAACCTTGTCGCAACTAGTCGCAGCTCAACTTAAGTTGTTGAGCGGACTCGAAACAAAGTAAGGGCACAACTAGCTACGAGTTGGTTCCTCCGCGCACAGGTTTTCCATACAAAGCACGGTCGTTCAAGGAAGATAACTTAAAATTTTTAAAACTGATTGCTCAAACTTTAGCAACTTAGCTTTTCTGTCGTTTGCTTCCCAGTAAGGCGAAACTTTTTCGAACGACGCTTGGTCCACACCATTATCTTCTCCTTTCCCCCCGGCAAACTTGTGGGCGAGGGAACCTTCCTTTCCTTGAGAAAAAGAAAGAAGAGAAAATAAA
The DNA here is from genome assembly GCA_021605205.1 of Aegilops longissima. NCBI lineage: Eukaryota > Viridiplantae > Streptophyta > Magnoliopsida > Poales > Poaceae > Aegilops > Aegilops longissima. Next base: position 621,878,180 of record CM038680.1, on the reverse strand, counting down.
GATATGGAGCCTTATGGCTCGTTATTGCTTACCGGGGGTAGGCGCTGCACAAAATGTCAGATAACGCATGCAAAAATAAAGTAGAAAGCATGAAATTGACAAGATGTGTGGAGCACGTGAGCTTTACTTATGCACGGGGTCTGCGCCCGGCTTTGTACAAAGGATTACATGCAACATCGGCAAGACTTGTACAAAAGGTGGTTGCCGGAACAGGTTCCGGCAACCGCGCTCTGGGTAAAACTTACGAAGATGCTCAATGTTCCAGGAGTTGCTCACCGAATGCCATCTTCGGTCTCAAAGCGGACAGCGCCAGAGCCTAGTGACTCGTTTCACCCGGTAAGGGCCTTCCCACTTCAAGCGCCAACTTGTTGGAATTCTTGGCGGACTGAACGCGCCGAAGAACAAGGTCGCCTTCCTCGAGACTTCTGGCGTTAACTTTGCGGCTATGGTAGCGGCGCAAAGCTTGCTGGTATCGAGCAGCTTGTACAGCAGCCTGAAGACGGTCCTCCTCAAGGAGCAGCGCTTCATCTTGTCGCAACTGCTCTTGCTCAAGCTCATCATAAGCGAGCACTCGAGGTGACCCGTATACGAGTTCCGTGGGGAGTACTGCCTTTGCTCCATAGACTAGAGCGAAAGGTGTCTGGCCAGTGGCTCGATTTGGCATCGTCCTGATCGACCAAAGAACCACCGGCAGCTCCTCAATCCAATTCTTTCCGCACTTGTGCAGCCTGTCGAAAGTCCTGGTCTTGAGCCCGCGCAGCACTTCAAAGATTCGCCCTCTCCGCTTGACCGTTACTTCTGGATGAGCAATGTAGCGAAGCGCACCTTGGCGCCAAGATCTTGGACGTAATGCATGAAGGTGCGGCTCGTGGTGCGTGTCGTTGTCGGTGATGATCCCGTTAGGGATCCCAAACGGCAAACAATCGACCAAGAACTTGATCACGACCGTCTTGTCACCTTCCTCACTGCTTCCACTTCCGACCACTTTGTGAACTTGTCGATTGCAACGCATAAGTACTCAAAGCCCCGACAGCTCGGGGAAAAGGGCCGAGGATGTCGAGCCCCTGCACCAAAATGGCCAGGATAAAGGGATCGCCCGGAGAACTTGAGTTGGCTGGTGTATCTGCTTGGAATGGAACCGCACGCTTCACACTTGGTTACTTGTGCGCTTGCATCACGGAGGGTGTCGGCCAAAAGAAACCTTGCCGAACGCTTTGTCGACAAGTGCTCTTGCGCCAATGTGGTGACCACATATGCCTCCATGTATCTCGCCAACAGCTTTTGTCCGCCTTCCCGTGAATACACTTCAATTTCACACCGTTGAGTCTTCTTCGCATAAAGTGTGTTGTCGACAAACTGGTACATACTTGACTGCCGGGCTACTCTTTCCGCTTCTTCTTGCTCTTCGGGAAGTTCTCCTGTCTGAAGGAAACGGACAATCTGCTGTGCCCATGCTGGAGCTTGCGGCTCGACAACAAGGACTAAAGGAACATCTGCTGCTGCGGGAACATCTGCTCCTACGGCGAGAACCTGCGGCTCAGCCGGAGCTTGACGTTCCCCGGCAAGCTTGCCGGAGCAAAGCTTGTCGGGAGCGTCTGCTTCAATGGAACAAACCCTAGGGCTTGCCGAAGCAGACTGCTCCTCAGCACCCTTGGTGTTGATCTTGAGGACCTTCTTGGCGGCGGCTTCGGGGAGCTCTGCCGGAAAATAGTCACCAGAAATCAACTTCCTCTTCTTGTTTTCTCCAGTTGATGGCGTTACAGACGGTTGAGTCAGTTTGAGAACAAAGATCCCTGGTTCCACAGGTAGCTTAAGTGCGGCGCACTTCGACAGGCCATCGACAATGTCGTTCTGAGCTCTTGGAACATGTTCCATCTGTAGGCCGTCAAAGTGCTCTTCTAGCTTTATCACTTCATCAACGTAAGCTTCCATCAACGGACTCTGATAATTCTTGTTTACTTGGCGGACGACATGTAACACCCCGGAAGTAACTTTCCATATTTGTAACTCCAACTCTTGCCATTTTCGGCATTGTGATATGATATTCCCTCCGTGGTTGGGTTTTTCTTTTTTTTGCATTTTGTCTATGTCATACATTTCATATCATGTCATCATGTGCATCGCATTTGCATACGTGTTCGTCTCATGGTTCCGAGCATTTTTCCCGTTGTCCGTTTTGCAATCCGGCACTCCTATGTCCCCCGGCGTCCCCTTTTACGTTTTTCCGTGAGCGGGTACTAAACCTTCTCGGAATGGACCGAGGTTTGTCAAGTGGCCTCGGTATACCACCGGTAGACCACCGGTCAAGTTTCGGATCATTTGGAGCTCGTTTGGTACTCCAACGGTTAACCGCACTCTCGCAAAGGCCTCTTTTAAGTTGCAGCCCAACACCCTTTCAAAACAGCCCAATAACCCATCTAAGTCACTTCCATGCTCTCCGTCGTTCGATTACAATCGTGTGGGCAAAAACTACACCTCATTTGGACTCTCCTAGCTCCCTCTATGCCTATTTAAACACCTCCCCCGTCAAATCCGGGTCTTCTTCCTCCCGAAACCCTAGCCTTCCTCCCTCCACGCGCCGGACGCAATCGCCGCCGCCCAAGAGCAGCTGGCAGCGCCATGTGGCACGCCGCCCACCGCCGCCGCTGCCCGCTGGAGCCCACGGAGGGCCCACGAGCCAGCGCCCGCCCTGCCCGACGGCTGCTCGGCCTGCTCCCGGCCAGCCACGCTCGCCGGCCGGCCCCATCGCCAGTCATCTCCGCTGCCATCGGGCCCGCACCGGCCGGGTCGCGCCGCCCTCGCCGGCCGGCCGTCGCCGCCTCCCGCCGCCGTCGCCACCGCCCGGCCAAGGCCCCGCCATCACGCGGCCGCCGCCGCCCGCCGCCGCCCCCTGCCCGCCCGCCTCCTCCCCTCCGTGAGCAGCGCCACCGCCGCCGCCGCTTGGATCGGGCGGATCCCGATCTAGCCGAGAGTTGACTTTCCCCCCCTCTATTTCATCTAAGTTTTTAGATCGGGTGATATTTTGTGGCATTTTCAAGGCATCATAACTTTGCATCTGTAGCTCTATTTTGCGCGTGTAATATGTCAAAATGTTCGCCTCGAAGAGTAGATCATTTCATCTCATTGCATAATTTTCATTTGAGCTCATCTTCATGCCGGAAATGCTGTTGGAAGAAGGGTATGTGATGTTAGTTTCTGTTTCTTAACAGAACATGCACTTTTGTTATTTTTGCTATGAATGATGTGTGCACCCTATGAATTTGAGTCCTACATGTGTTTTGTAATATGCCATGCCATCTTTCCAGGGGTGTATGCCATTTATTTTTGTGATCTATGTGGTGACTAGCACAAGCATGCAAAGTAGGCTTCCTGATGTTGCTGATTTCAGCTCTGTTTTGCTGATATTTTGATGTCATGTTAACTTGATGCTACCGAGAGATCCATGCATATTTTGAGATACTTCAGTAAGGATGTTTTGTTCTACATGTCTTGCTCTATCCATCCATGCCCTTGTTTTCAATTATGGAGTGCCATAGATTGAGTCAATCGAGCTCTACTTTTGCTATCAAATGTTTCCTGGCAGATTGTTTACATGTTATTCAATTTTGCCAGAGTTGTTGTGGTTGATCCGTGTATGCTATGATGTTGTTCTTGCCATGTATGTCTTCTATGCCATGTCTTCTTGATGTATGTATGCTTAGTTTATCATATAAGGCTCTGTAGTGAGTGCTTTGAGCTCTTAAACATGCCTACTTGTTATCTGTTTTGACATGCCATGTTGCTGAATCATTAACTAAACTTGCGATATTGACATGGGTGTTACTATATTTTCTGATCCTTTTTGGCTTATGGTCAGTAAGGGACTTTTGTTCTATGCTTTGAGTAGATTCATGACATGCCTTGTTTTGCTATTATAATTTCCTGTAGCATGTAGTTTTCTTGCTCTGAACATTGCTACCTGATGCTGTTTTTGTCATGTCCAGCCTGATATTTTGTGCACTTTTGCCATGCTTGTTTGGACCTGTTATGATGTGATTTAGCCGTAGCTCAGTGTTCATATTTTGTCAAGCATCTTGAGTAGATCACTGCCATATACTTTGTTGGTACTTTTGGGTGCAGTAGCTTAATTTCTTGTTGCTTGCTAAGTGGCATCATGCTGTTAATGGCAGATTTGTGCCATTCTTGTTTTGCTTGTCATTTGCAAACCGTGCATCCGATTCCGGTGATCTTTATATCGATTTCAACCGAAATCATCTCATCTTTCCAGCGGCATACTTGGTTTGCCAAGTTGATGCCTGGTTCATCATTTTCCTTCCGGAGCGCACATACGCATTGCATATCACCTCTCGCATATCATGTCATGTTTTGCATCATGTTGCTTGTGCATTGCACCGTGATTTATTGTGGTTCCTTTGTTTGTGTTCTTGCTTTGGGTAGAGCCGGGAGACAAGTACGTGAACGAGGAACCTGTTGAGAACGCTTACGAGGATCAAGCTTTCGACAACTCTGAGAACATTGCAGGCAAGATGACCATACCCGCGAAATCACTTCTATCTTTGCTATGCTAGTTGCTCGCTCTTTTGCTATGCCTATGCTATGATGCCTATCACTTGCTATATCATGCCACCCATATTGCCATGTCAGCCCCTAACCATGCTTTCCTAGCAAACCGTTGATTGGCTATGTTACCGCTTTGCTCAGCCCCTCTTATAGCGTTGCTAGTTGCAGGTGAAGTTGAAGTTTGTTCCATGTTGGAACATGGAGATGTTGTTCCTTATTGGAACATGTTTACTTGTTGGGGATATCACAATATATATCTGCTATAATTAATGCATCTATATACTTGGTAAAGGGTGGAAGGCTCGGCCTTATGCCTGGTGTTTTGTTCCACTCTTGCCACCCTAGTTTCCGTCATACCGGTGTTATGTTCCTTGATTTCGCGTTCCTTACACGGTTGGGTGATTTATGGGACCCCTTGACAGTTCGCTTTGAATAAGACTCGTCCAAAGAAGGCCCAACTTTGGTTTTACCATTTGCCACCTAAGCCTTTTCCCGGGTTTTCGCGAGCCCGAGGGTCATCTTTATTTTAACCCCGGGCCAGTTCTCCTCGAGTGCTGGTCCAAACCTGTCAGCCGCCAGTGGCCATCAGGGGCAACTCTGAGATGGCCTATCGGAAGTTTGGACAATCAGGTGTGCCCTGAGAACAAGATATGTGCAGCTCCTATCGGGATTTGTCGGCACATTCGGGCGGCTTTGCTGATCTTGTTTTATTGCTTGTCGAAATGTCTTGTAGTCCGGGATTCCGAGATTGATCGGGTCTTCCGGTAGAAGGAATATCCTTCGTTGACCGTGAGAGCTTATAATGGGCTAAGTTGGGACACCCTGCAGGTAATATCTTTCAAGGCCGTGCCCGCAGTTATGAGGCGATGGGAATTTGTTAATGTCCGTTGTAGAAACCCGGTTGACCTCAATTAAAATACACATCAACCGCGTGTGTAACCGTGATGGTCTCTTCTCGGCGGAGTCCGGGAAGTGAACACGGTGTTGGAGTTATGTTTGACGTAAGTAGTTCAGGATCACTTCTTGATCGCTACTAGCTTCACGTCCGTGCTTTGCTTCTCTCCTCGCTCTCTTTTGCGAATGTAGCCACCATATATGCTAGTCGCTTGCTGCAGCTCCACCTTACAACTCTGTCCTTCCTATAAGCTTAAATAGTCTTGATCTCGCGGGTGTGAGATTGCTGAGTCCCCGTGACTCACAGATTCTACCAAAACAGTTGCAGTGCCGACGATGCGGTCAAAGGGTGATACAACCGAGCTCAAGTGGGAGTTCGACGAGGAACGTGGTCGTTACTATGTGTCTTTTCCTCGATGATCGTAGTGGTGCCCAGTTAGCGCGATCGGGGATCCGTGTAGCATTTGGGGTATCTTCTTTATTTTGGTTCCGTAGTCGGACCTTGAGTGTAATCTGAATGATGGATGTTTATTTATGTATTGTGTGAAGTGGCATCAGTAAGCCAACTATGTATCTTTTCCCTTATGTATTACATGGGTTGTGTGAAGATTACCTCACTTGCGACATTGCTTTCAATGCGGTTATGCCTCTAAGTCGTGCCTCGACACGGGAGATATAGCCGCATCGAGGGCGTTATAAGTTGGTATCGAGCCGACCCTCGCGTTACACGGATGGTTGCGACACGGTGCGCGTGGTCATGTTGTTCATGACGCTTGTGACCCGTCGTGGCACCCGACATGGCACATGTACCGCCTGGAAGCACGTACATTTGTGCCAAGAGGAACGTTCGTGGTGGACGAGGACGCCGGTTCCTCCGAGTGGGGGTGTATGTGATAGCTCGGCTTATTAGGGATGATAGACTACTCATATCAATAAGGAATTCCTTCTTTTAAGGAGCCCATTCGGACGTAACTCCAAAGTTAAGCGTGCTCAGCTTGGAGTAGTGTCGGGATGGGTGACCGATCGAAGTTGTTTGCTCCGCGTGCGCACGAGTGAGGACAAAGTGCGCAGTAAAAGACTAGTATTGATCTGTGGGGCCGCCTAGATCCCGCCAGAGTAACGACCACCGGCGGGTGTGTCCGGGCGTTACAAGTTGGTAATCGAGCCTTCCCGACTTAGGAGCCCCTACTTGATTGTTTGGTCGACGTTGTTGAGTCTAGAATGGAAAATGTTTTGAGTCTTAGGATATATATATCGGAGAGTAGGATTCTTTTACTCCCGAGTTGTGACGCCCTCGATTCAATCGTACACTAATCATGCACGCAAATGTGTACGATCAAGATCAAGGACTCACGGAAGATATCACAACACAACTCTACAAATAAAAATAATTCATACAAGCATCATAATACAAGCCAGGGGCCTCGAGGGCTCGAATACAAGTGCTTGATCATAGACGAGTCAGCGGAAGCAACAATATCTGAGTACAGACATAAGTTAAACAAGTTTGCCTTAAGAAGGCTAGCACCAACTGGGATACAGATCGAAAGAGGCGCAGGCCTCCTGCCTAGGATCCTCCTAGGTTACTCCTGGTCGTCGTCAGCGGGCTGCACGTAGTAATAGGCACCTCGGGTGTAGTAGTCGTCATCGAGGGTGGCGTCAGGCTCCTGGGCTCCATCGTCTGGTTGCAGCAATCGAGTATAGATAGGGAAAAAGAGGGAACAAGGCAACCGTGAGTACTCATCCAAAGTACTCGCAAGCAAGGAGCTACACTACATATGCATGGATATATGTGTAAAGGGCCATATCGCGGACTGAATCGCTGAATGCCGTAATAAGAGGGGATAGCTAGTCTTAACGAAGACTACGCTCGACACCTCTTACTTGCAATGTAGGAGGGGACAATCTGAAGTCCTCCAAGAACATCACATAGCAATAATCCTACCCGCGATCCCTCCTCATATCCCCGAGAGAGAGCGACCACCGTTGTATCCGCACTTGGAAGGGTGTGTTTTATCAAGTATCCGGTTCTAGTTGTCATAAGCTCAAGGTACAACTCCAAGTCGTCCCATTATCAAGATCACGGCTATCCGAATAGATTAACTTCACTGCGAGGTGCACCATCTTACCCAAAGACGCTTGATCCCATTTGGCGGACACACTTTCACGGTCATGCCCGCCATGAAGATCAACACGCCGCAGCCCCACCTAGGCACAACAGAGAGGCCAACACGCCGGTCTAAACCTAAGCGCCAGTGGGTCAGGGCCCATCGCCTCGATCACACACTGACGTTGCGTGACGCTGCCGAAGCAGACCTAGCCCAGCAAAAGCGTTCAGTCCAATCCGGCGGCGCGCCAGCCCGTCGCCGACGTCTCAAGTACTTCGGCTGATACCACGACGCGGGATACCCATAACTACTCCCTGTAGATGGTTAGTGCGTATAAGCTCGTAGCCAACTCATATCAAATACCAAGACCTCGTTAAGCGTGTTAAGTAACCGCGAACGCCCGAACAGGCCAGGCCCACCTCTCTCCTAGGCGGTCTCAACCTGCCTGCCGCTCCGCCACAAAGAACCATCCAGAGGGCCGTCGGGACAAAGGTCCTTTCAGCCCCAATCCGTGAATCACTCATGGGTGCTCCACAAGCCGACCGACTTTAGTCACCACATGTATCATGTATAAGTATATAGTATATACCGTGATCACCTCCCGAGTGATCACGGCCCGATAGTATAGCACGCGCACGGACAAGTATGTAGGGCCACAGATGAAAGTACTAGCATCCTATACTAAGCGGATAGGATTGCGTAAGGTAACAATAGAAGTTACAAGGACAAAGCTATGCAAAAAGATAGGAGTATCTCAAAACAGTAATATGCTATACTACTCTAATGCAAGCAGTGTAGATAAGAGTAAGCGATATCCGTGATCGGGGGCTTGCCTGGTTGCTCGGCAAGAGAGAGGGTCGTCAACACCGTAGTCGAACCGGCCAGCAGCAGCTAGCTCGGTCTCGTAGTCTACCGGAGAGAAGAGGGGAAGAAACAATGAATACCAAGTAAACAGATGCATATCGATGCATGACATGTCAAGAAGCGATGCTAGGCGTGCCCTAACATGGTATGAGGGGTACTGGTTAGGGGAAACACCGGGAAAGTATTCCGGTGTTTACGTGTTTTCAGCGAGGGCGGAGGGGAAAGTTGCAGGTTCAATAGGTTAGGGGGTGCAGCGGACGAACGGATGCGCGATCCGGATTCGCCTCGTCGTTCGAGCAACTTTCATGTTGAAAATATTTTAATCCGAAGTTACGGATTAAAAGATATGATTTTCTAAAGATTTTATCGCTTTACGAATTTAATTAATTAATTAATTAATTGAAAAATGGAATTATGACGTCAGCATGAGGTCATGCTGACGTCAGCAGTCAACAGGGTTGACTAGGTCAAACCTGACATGTGGGTCCTGTTAGTCATACTGCTGTTAATTAATTATCTTGGTTAAGTTTAATTAACAGTAGTTAATTAGGTTAATTAGTCATTAGGTTTAATTAATCAGGATTAATTAAATTAATTATTTACTTAATTAATTAATTAATTTTATTCATTTTTATTTTTTTTATTATATTTTTTTTATTACAAAAACGTTCTGCGGTGGGGGCCTTTGTCATAGGCCCCTGGCCTCCTCTTGGTCGGGCATCGGGTGCAATCGCGACCGAATGGGCGACGCCAGTGCAAAGTGACCTGGAGGGTACCGGACTGGCGGAGTCGGTGGCCACAGCATGGCCATGGCAGAGCGGGCGAGGCCGCTGTGGTGCACGGGCGGTCACGGAGGTCGCGGTTGGCAGCCGGAGGCGGTGCTCTGCTGCGGCCAATGAGTCTGCTGGCAATGGCATGAGGGGCTCGGCCGGAGCAGTAGGGGAAAGCGGGTGGTGACCGGAGGCAGCACAGAGGGGCGAGGCCACCGTGGCGATGGGGCGCTGCAGCCCGACTGGTCCCTGGCGCCGGCTGGGGCGAAGGAGGGCGCGGCTGGCGGAGGAGGGCGAAAAGCGGCAACGCAAGCCCCAAAGACGCGGGCACAAAGGATGCGTGCAGGCGTGGAGGTGACAGGGTCGTGGTGAGCGCGGGGGCGAGGGAGAGGGAGGAGGCCGGGGGGGGGGCCTCACCAGCGTTGGAGAGCAGGGGGGCGTCGAGGCGTGGGGGCTCCCGATGGGGAGGAGGACGAAGACGAGGCGACGCCGACGAGGTGGTGGTGAGCAGCGGTGGCACGGCGTCAAGGCTCGAGGCGCCGCGGCGTCGAGCCGCCGATCCAGTCCGCGTCGAGGGGAGGCACCGCACGGGAGGAGGATGGGGCGTCCGGCGTGGCGACGGGGATGGGGCGGCGCTCGGCGAGGTGGCGGGGGAAGGCGTGGTCGCCGGGGAGAGGCGACGGGCGACGATGACGCTGTCGCCGTAGTTAGCCCCCGATCTGGATCGGGGGAGGGAGCGAGACGTGGGGGATCGAGGGGAGTGACGGGGGAGGGAGGGTTGGTCGACGGGGTCGGCAGCGGTCGCCGGGCGTCGAGGTCGCTGCCCCGATCCAGAGGGGATCGGGGAGGGGGGCGAGAGGAGTGGGGGGAGTGGGTTAGGGTTTCCCCCTCCTGGGGATAAGGCGGGGTGGGTCACCGGCTGGTAGGCATTGGCTGGGCCGGGCAGGCCCAGATGGGGGTGTCTCCTTTTCCCTTTTCCTTTTTTTTGTCTTTTCTTTTATTTCTTCTTTTCGGTTTTATTAAAGTTTTAATTTATTTCAATTTTGAAAAATGTGAGAACAACACCTAAATATGGTATGTTAAAGGTACCACTGCCACATTAATTTGGACAGTTAAATAAAATAGTTTATTATTTTACAAAATACAAAAGGCTTTTAATTACTTTCCTTTTGCTGCTGTTTTATTTTCCTTTGAGCATTTAAACATTTTATAAAAATGTGGTTTCACCTCCATAATCACCTATGTATTATTTGGTTCACTTCGAACATTTAAATTTTAATATTTGAAAACTTTTATTGTTTGCTCGATTTTGAATTTGAAATTCGAACCGGTTTTTGAACTAACCCGAGATTAACTACAGTGACAAAGGTGACGTGGCATCATTAGTGGGGATTACTGTAGCTTAATTACCCGGGCGTCACACCAGTCCCTTCGTCGCTCTGTGAGGTCTCCTGACGTAGAAGTTTTGACTCTCCTCTCCTCAAATTTCACTAAAAATTTTTTTAGAATCATGCGGGTATCTTGGGATCGTTCCGATGGTTTTGTGACGAGAACATTGTTCTTGGTGCCTCCTGACATTGAGGGTTGTGGCGGTGTCCCGGGAGTTGAGCTCCGAGCTGTTGTCGTCACAATTTTATCGTTGCGATTCTGGAATACCTAAGTTTTGCCGACATGAAATCTCTTTTGTGCGCTTGTTGGTGAGATAACCCGATAACCCGATCTTGGGGCGAGCTCGGGAGTATTGCCATGACTCGTATAATGGATGCTTTTCGAAGGTCGAGGTACACGATTTCCGAGGGTTTCTTGGTTATGTGTTGACGGATGGATACAGCTGGATCTAGGTATTGTTAGTTTGGGTGATATATTTTGTGTCCCCTGTATCCCCAACACCAGATTGCATAACCAGAAAGTTTCGGGAGTTTATAGGTGGGTATTCATGTAGCTCCTAGCATTTCTTCCCGCAGATATTTGGTTCGTGATTGGGTAATCCTTACCACTTATTTGTTCCAGTCTTACCTTGTTTTTTTTCATCAACCTTTATCTAAGTGGCTTCTCACCTTAATGGACGTGTGATGCTAACTTTGGAATTCATTCGTTCATTCTTGTTCGAATGTTTATTGTGAAGACTATATGTTGCAATTTATATCCGTTGATTCTACTTGACTATTTGTCTATCAAGTGCTAACGGATGTCACCCTCTTCAGGATGGCTCCGCCAATGCGTCTGAATCCGGATCGTGATGATGGGAATCAGTCGAACCCTCCACCTCCACCTCCGCCTCCGGAGGCCTGGCAAGCTATCATGGCAGCCACCAATGCCAATGCTCAGATGATTTTGCAGCTCTTGCAAGAGCGCACTCAAGGCAAGGCAATCAAGGAAATCAAGGTCAAGGCAACAATCAGCGCACTTTGCTACTCTCGATCGGTTCCTCGCTAATCAGCTGAAGTCTTTCAGTTTCTTTGGCGAGGCCACAAAACGCCGACGATTGGCTTTGGACAACTGCAAGCATTTTGAATGTAGCAATGTCAGACCTGAGGACTTTGTCAAGTTTGCATCGTTTCAACTCAAGGATCAAGCTGCTGAGTGGTACCAGCAATACAAAGATTCCAGAGGAGGTCGTGTCATTACCTGGGATGAGTTCCGCCGAGATTTCAGAGCTCACCACATTCCGAAAAGTGTTGTTGAGAGCAAGCGTGAGGAGTTCCGCAATCTCAAGCAAGGCAACATGTCTGTGTATCAATACAATATCCAGTTCGAAACTCGCTCGCTTTGCTAAGCAAGGCGTCCACGATGAAAAGAGTATGATCTATCAATTCAGGGGTGGTCTCGAGAGAAGATCTGCAATTAGCTCTTGTGCTTTTGAGCCGAAAAGTATGATGAATTCTACAACATGGCACTGAAGCAAGAAGCTGCCCAGCTCAAATGTGAGGCTTCTAAGAAGAGAATCGGGGATGCAGTTCAGTCTTCTTCTTCCTCTCAAGTGGCAGCTAAGCAGCAGAAGTTCTACCTTCCTCCTCCTCCGTTCAAATCGGCCTTATCGCCAGAAGAACTCAGGTGGTCGTGGATCTTCCCACCCACCCAACCCAAAGCTATCGAACAAGTCTAATTCTCAAGCTCCAAGGTCAAGTTCTCCTTACCACCGTCCGCTCTCGAGGTGACTTGCAACAAGTGTCGGCGAAAGGTCACTATGCGAACAAGTGCTTCAACCAGGGCGCCTTCCGCCTCCTCCTCCTGTGAAATCTTCAAGCAATGCAGTGGTTAAGCATAATCCAAAGCATGCCAAGGTCAATATGATGAATGCAGCGCAGGCAGAGGATTCTTCAGATGTGATCATGGGTAATCTTCTTGTTAATGATATTCCTGCAAAAGTTCTTTTTGACACTGGTGCATCGCTTAGTTTCATCTCTAAACCATTTGCATCTAAGCATGAGTTGTCTTTCCAAGATTTGCCTAGACCATTAGCAGTTGTCTCTCCGGGTAAATGCATGAACGCAAGCTACATGGTTCCGGATGTTTCTATCAAGATGGGCGATTATAGATTTCTGGCTAAACCAATTGTTCTTGGTGACTCGGATATTGATCTTATTCTCGGGATGGACTGGCTTTATCAGACAAAGCTCACTTGATTGTGCTGCCGTGGAAATTCAATTGACTCACTCTTCTAATGATGTGATCATCTATGCCGCTCGTGATGAAACCATTCGGTTGTTTTCTCTCAATGAGAAGGGCGAATTGGATGCTATCTCTCAGATTCCAGTCGTTTGTGAGTACCAAGATGTCTTTCGTAAGAGCTTCGGGTATGCCTCCTCATCGGCCGCTTGAATTAGTTATCGATCTTGAGCCCGCATCTTTGAACCCGTTTGCAAGCGTCCATACAAGCTTGGACCTGATGAGCTGAAGGAATTGAAGAAGCAGCTCGATGAACAAGAGCGTCTGGGTTTGATCGGATCGAGTTCATCTCCTTGGGGTTGTGGTGTTCTTTTGTCCGAAGAAGGATGGCACGGACCGACTTTGTGTCGATTACCGTCCATTGAATAAGAAGACAATCAAGAACAGGTATCCACTTCCCAACATCAATGAGCTTTTTGAGCAACTCAAAGGTGCTAAAGTGTTCTCCAAGCTTGACCTTCGTATGGGTTATCATCAGATTCGCATTCGTGAACAAGATATTCCCAAGACAGCATTCGAACAAGCTTTGGTTCTTATGAATATCTTGTCATGTCTTTCGGCCTTGTCAATGCTCCTCCAACATTCTCTCGGATGATGAACTTCATCTTCAACCCCTACACCAATGAATTCGTCTTGGTCTATCTTGATGATATTTTGGTCTTCTCCAAGAATAAGAAGGATCATGCTAAACATTTGCGATTGGTGCTAGACAAGCTCGAGAGAGTATCAATTCTATGCTAAGTTTTCCAAATGTGAATTTTGGCTTGATGAAGTGCTTTATCTTGGTCATATCATCTCCGCCAAGGGCATCGCTTATTAATCCCAGAAGGTGTCCGCAGATTGTGAATTGGGAACCTCCTCGTAATGTCAAGCAGCTCCATGAGCTTTCTCGGTCTTGCAAGCTATTGCGAAGATTCGTTGAGAACTTCTCCAAGATTGCAAAGCCTCTTTCCAACCTCCTCCGAAGCATGTGAAGTATGTCGGTCTCCCGAGTGTGACGTTGCTTTCAATACTCTCAAGGAGAAACTCGTCACAGCTCTGTCTTGACTCCTCTGATGAATCCAAGCCATTGAAGTTTTCTCGTGATGCTTCTCTTCAAGGTCTCGGTGCTATGTTAATGAAAGAGAAGAGAGTTGTGGCTTATACCTCTCGCCATTGAAGCCCAACGAAAAGAACTACCCCACTCACGATCTTGAGTTGGCGGCAGTTGTCCATGCATTGATAACATGGAGACATCTCTTGTTGGGAAGGAAAGTGGACATTTTCACCGATCACAAGAGTCTCAAGTATATCTTCACTCAGCCCAACCTCAACCTCAGGCAGACTCGATGGGTCGAAATGATTCAAGAGTACAATCCGAGTATTGAATATACTCCGGGCAAGGCCAATGTCATTGCAGATGCTTTGAGCAGGAAGGCTTATTGCAACAGTTTAATCCTCAAGCCCTTCCAACCGGATCTCGTGAAGCTTTCCATAAGCTGAATCTCAAGTTGTTCCTCAAGGCTTTCTTGCCAACCTCATAGTCTCTCCTACTTTGGAAGATCAGATTCGTGAGGCTCAACTTCGGATACCATGGTGAAAAAGGTGAAGCGTGGTATCAACAAGGGCATTTCAAATACAAGTGCTTCCACATTGATGACAAAGATACTCTTTTCTTTGAGGACGGATTGTGGTTCCTAAGGGTGATCTGAGAAAAGTCATTATGAGCGAGGCTCACAATTCGCTTCTATCCATTCATCCCGAAGTACGAAGATGTACCATGACCTCAAGCAGTCATATTGGTGGACTCGAATGAAGCGAGAAATTTCTCAATTCGTGAATGAGTGTGATGTCTGCGAAGAGTGAAAGCAGAACACCAACGACCAGCTGGTCTCCTCCAACCTCTTGCTATTCCGAATGGAAGTTTGATCATATTGAAATGGACTTCGTGACTGGATTTCCAAAGTCCAAGCGTGGAAATGATGCTATCTTCGTTGTCATTGACAAGCTTACTAAAGTGGCTCATTTTCTTCCTATCAAAGAATCTATCACAGCAGCTCGGTTGGCGAGCTATACACCTCCAAGATTGTCTCCTTGCGGCATTCCACAAATGATCTCTTGAGACCGTGGCAACATCTTTACCTCCAAGTTTTGGGATTCTTTTGAAGGCCATGGGCACCAACATTCGTTTCAAAGACAGCTTTTCACCCTCAAACAAGTGGCCAAGTTGAGCGAGTTAATCAAATCCTTGAAGATATGCTCGGGGCTTGTGTCATTTCTTCGGTATGAAGTGGGAAGATTGTCTTCCATATGCCGAGTTCTCCTACAACAACAGCTTCCAAGCGAGTTCGGCAAGGCCCCATTCAAATTCTCTATGGCGAGAAAGTGTCGTACTCCTCTCAATTGGTGCGAGACAGGTGAGCGCCAACTTCTTGGCAATGACTTGATCACGAAGCGGAAGAAATGTGCAAAGTCATTCGTGAGAATCTCAAAGCTCGCAATCGCGCGGAAGAGCTATTATGATGATAAGCACCGTGATGTGGCTTTTGAAATCGGAGACCATGTCTACCTCCGCGTCTCTCAATGAAAGGCACTCGTCGCCCGGTATCAAAGGAAGCTTGCCCCTAGATCGTGGGTCCTTTCAAGATCATTGGCAAAAGAGGCGATCTTGCCTATCAACTTGAGCTTCCATCCAACTTTGCGAACGTGCATGATGTGTTTCACGTGTCACAGCTTCGCAAGTGCTTCAAGACTCCTGAACGCACTATCAACTTCAAGAAATTGACCTTCAAGAAGATCTCTCTTATCATGAGCACCCGTTGCTATTCTTGAAGAAACCGAGCGCAAGACTCGCAACAAGTCAATCAAATTCCTGAAAGTGAAGTGGTCACACCATTCGACCGTGAAGCCACCGGGCGCGAGGATCACCTCCCTTCGAATATCCGGAGTTCTTTCAGTCCTAGATCTCGGGCGAGATCCTCTTGTAGTGGTGGAGTGTTGTAACACCCGGAGTAACTTTCCATATTTGTAACTCCAACTCTTGCCATTTTCGGCATTGTGATATGATATTCCCTCCGTGGTTGGGTTTTTCTTCTTTTTGCATTTTGTCCATGTCATACATTTCATATCATGTCATCATGTGCATCGCATTTGCATACGTGTTCGTCTCATGGTTCCGAGCATTTTTCCCGTTGTCCGTTTTGCAATCCGGCACTTCTATGTCCCCCGGCGTCCCCTTTTACGTTTTTCCGTGAGTGGGTACTAAACCTTCTCGGAATGGACCGAGGTTTGTCAAGTGGCCTCGGTATACCACCGGTAGACCACCGGTCAAGTTTCGGATCATTTGGAGCTCGTTTGGTACTCCAACGGTTAACTGCACTCTCGCAAAGGCCTCTTTTAAGTTGCAGCCCAACACCCTTTCAAAACAGCCCAATAACCCATATAAGTCACTTCCATGCTCTCCGTCGTTCGATTACGATCGGGTGGGCGAAAACTACACCTCATTTGGACTCTCCTAGCTCCCTCTATGCCTATTTAAACACCTCCCCCGTCCAAATCCGGGTCTTCTTCCTCCCGAAACCCTAGCCTTCCTCCCTTCGCGCGCCGGACACGTCCGGTCCGCGCCGCACGCCTGTCGCCGCCGCCCAGCAGCCAGTGGCAGCGCCAAATTTGCACGCCGCCGCCGCGCCGCCGCCATGTTCATGAGCCACGGAGGCCAGCGAGCCAGCCGCCGCCTCCCGGCCAGCCGCTCGCCGGCCGCCTCATCGCCAGTCATCGCCCGCTGCCATCGGGCCCGCACGGCCGCCCGCCGCCGCCCTCGCCCGCCGGCGCCAGCGCCGCCTCCCCGCCGGCCGTCGCCACCACCCGGCCTGCGCGCCCGACCATGCGGCCGCCCGGCCGCCTCCGCCGTCGCCGGCCCCCTGCCCGCCCGCCTCCTCTCCCTCCGGCGAGCAGCGCCACCGCCGCCGCCGCTTCGGATCGGGCGGATCGATCTAGCCGAGGTTGACTTCCCCCCTCTCTATTTCATCTAAGTTTTTAGATCCGTGATATTTTGTGGCATTTTCAGGCATCATAACTTTGCATCTGTAGCTCTATTTTGCGCGTGCTATATGTCAAAATGTTCGTCTCGAAGAGTAGATCATTTCATCTCATTGCATCATTTTCATTTGAGCTCATCTTGATGCCCGAAAGGCTGTTGGAAGAAGGCTATGTGATGTTAGTTTCTGTTTCTTAACAGAACATGCACTTTTGTTATTTTTGCTATGAATGATGTGTGCACCCTATGAATTTGAGTCCTACATGTGTTTTGTAATATGCCATGCCATCTTTCCAGGGTTGTATGCCATGTATTTTTGTGATCTATGTGGTGACTAGCACAAGCATGCAAAGTAGGCTTCCTGATGTTGCTGATTTCAGCTCTGTTTTGCTGATATTTTGATGTCATGTTAAATTGATGCTACCGAGAGATCCATGCATATTTTGAGATACATCAGTAAGGATGTTTTGTTCTACATGTCTTGCTCTATCCATCCATGCCCTTGTTTGTAATTATGGAGTGCCATAGCTTGAGTCAATCGAGCTCTACTTTTGCTATCAAATGTTTCCTGGCAGATTGTTTACATGTTATTCAATTTTGCCAGAGTTGTTGTGGTTGATCCGTGTATGCTATGATGTTGTTCTTGCCATGTATGTCTTCTATGCCATGTCTTCTTGATGTATGTATGCTTAGTTATCATATAAGGCTCTGTAGTGAGTGCTTTGAGCTCTTAAACATGCCTACTTGTTATCTGTTTTTGACATGCCATGTTGCTGAATCTGTTAACGAAACTTGCGATATTGACATGGGTGTTACTATATTTTCTGATCCTTTTTGGCTTATGATCAGTAAGGGACTTTTGTTCTATGCTTTGAGTAGATTCATGCCATGCCTTGTTTTGCTATTATAAGTTCCTGTAGCATGTAGTTTTCTTGCTCTGAACATTGCTACCGATGCTGTTTTGTCATGTCCAAATTTGATATTTTGTGCACTTTTGCCATGCTTGTTTGGACCTGTTATGATGTGATTTAGCCGTAGCTCAGTGTTCATATTTTGTCAAGAGTCTTGTGTAGATCACTTCCATATACTTTGTTGGTACGTTTGGGTGCAGTAGCTTAATTTCTTGTTGCTTGCTAAGTGGCATCATGCTGTTAATGGCAGATTTGTGCCATTCTTGTTTTGCTTGTCATTTGCAAACCGTGCATCCGATTCGGTGATCTTTATATCGATTTCAACGAAATCATCTCATCTTTCAGCGGCATACTTGGTTTGCCAAGTTGATGCCTGGTTCATCATTTTCCTTCCGGCGCTTTTACGCATTGCATATCACCTCTCGCATATCATGTCATGTTTTGCATCATGTTGCTTGTGCATTGCACCGTGATTTATTGTGGTTCCTTTGTTTGTGTTCTTGCTTTGGGTAGAGCTGGGAGGCGAGTACGTGAATGAGGAACCTGTTGAGAACGCTTACGAGGATCAAGCTTTCGACAACTCTGAGAACATTGCAGGCAAGATGACCATACCCTCGAAATCACTTCTATCTTTGCTATGCTAGTTGCTCGCTCTTTTGCTATGACTATGCTATGATGCCTATCACTTGCTATATCATGCCACCCATATTGCCATGTCAGCCCTAACCATCCTTTCCTAGCAAACCGTTGATTGGCTATGTTACCGCTTTGCTCAGCCCTCTTATAAGCGTTGCTAGTTGCGGTGAAGTTGAAGTTTGTTCCTTGTTGGAACATGGAGATGTTGTTCCTTATTGGAACATGTTTACTTGTTGGGGATATCACAATATATATCTGCTATAATTAATGCATCTATATACTTGGTAAAGGGTGGAAGGCTCGGCCTTATGCAGTGTTTTGTTCCACTCTTGCCACCCTAGTTTCCGTCATACCGTGTTATGTTCCTTGATTTCGCGTTCCTTACGGTTGGGTGATTTATGGGACCCCTTGACAGTTTGCTTTGGATAAGACTCGTCCGGCAAAGGCCCAACTTTGGTTTTACCATTTGCCACCTAAGCCTTTTCCCCGGGTTTCGCGAGCCCGAGGGTCATCTTTATTTTAACCCCGGGCAGTTCTCCTCGAGTGCTGGTCCAAACTGTCGACCGCCGGTGGCCATCGGGGCAACTCGAGATGGCCTATCGGAAGTTTGGACAATCCGGTGTGCCACGAGAACGAGATATGTGCAGCTCCTATCGGGTTTGTCGGCACATTCGGGCGGCTTTGCTGGTCTTGTTTTATTCTTTGTCGAAATGTCTTGTAGTCCGGGATTCGAGATTGATCGGGTCTTCCGGTAGAAGGAATATCCTTCGTTGACCGTGAGAGCTTATAATGGGCTAAGTTGGGACACCCTGCGAGGTAATATCTTTCAAAGCCGTGCCCACGGTTATGAGGCAGATGGGAATTTGTTAATGTCGGTTGTAGAAAACCGAAGTTGACCTCAATTAAAATACACATCAACGCGTGTGTAACCGTGATGGTCTCTTCTCGGAGTCCGGGAAGTGAACACGGTGTTGGAGTTATGTTTGACGTAAGTAGTTCAGGATCACTTCTTGATCGCTACTAGCTTCACATCCGTGCTTTGCTTCTCTCCTCGCTCTCTTTTGCGAATGTAGCCACCATATATGCTAGTCGCTTGCTGCAGCTCCACCTTACAACTCTGTCCTTCCTATAAGCTTAAATAGTCTTGATCTCGCGGGTGTGAGATTGCTGAGTCACCGTGACTCACATATTCTACCAAAACAGTTGCAGGTGCCGACGATGCCAGTGCAGGTGATACAACCGAGCTCAAGTGGGAGTTCGACGAGGAACGTGGTCGTTACTATGTGTCTTTTCCGATGATCGATGAGTGGTGCCCAGTTGGGGCGATCGGGGATCTGTGTAGCATTTGGGGTATCTTCTTTTATTTTGGTTCTGTAGTCGGGCCTTGAGTGTAATCTGAATGATGGATGTTTATTTATGTATTGTGTGAAGTGGCGACTGTAAGCCAACTATGTATCTTTTCCCTTATGTATTACATGGGTTGTGTGAAGATTACCTCACTTGCGACATTGCTTTCAATGCGGTTATGCCTCTAAGTCATGCCTCGACACGTGGAAGATATAGCCGCATCGAGAGCGTTACAAGTTGGTATCAGAGCCGACCCTCGCGGTTACATGGATGGTTGCGGACAGGTGCGTGGTCATGTTGTTCATGACGTTTGTGACCCGTCGTGGCACCCGACATGGCACATGTACGGACCGAAGCACGAGACGTTTGTGCCAGAGGAGCGTTCTGTGGCCCGACGAGGGCGTCGGTTCCTCGAGTGGGGGTGTATGTGATAGCTTGGCTTATTAGGGATGATAGACTACTCATATCAATAAGGAATTCCTTCTTTTAAGGAGCCCATTGGACGTAACTCCAAAGTTAAGCGTGCTCGGCTTGGAGTAGTGTCGGGATGGGTGACCGACCGAAGTTGCTCACAGGTGCGCATGAGTGAGGACAAAGTGCGCGAAAAAGACTAGTATTGATCTGTGGGGCCAGTCTAGATCCCGCCAGAATAACGACCACCGGCGGGTGTGTCCGGGCGTTACCACGACAAGCTGTGAGTCACCCCGACAATGAGCTTCTTGATCCCAAGGTCTCTGCGATCTCGAGACCGGCAAGCAAACCTTCATACTCTGCGGTATTGTTTGTTGCTTGCTCCTTGGGAAAGTGCATCTGGACTACGTGCTTGAGGTGCTCTCGGTGGGTGCAATAAGTAGCACGCCCTTTTGGCGCCTTTGCAGCGAGAAGGCACCATCAAAGTACATCAGCCACTCTTTGCTTGCTTCCTTGACGGGATGCTCGTTTCGAATTTCTTCATCTTGTGTTGGTGTCCATTCTGCTATGAACTCCGCCAATGCTCGCTTTGGATAGTTGAAGTGCTCTCAAACTTGAGGTCAAAGCTTGATAGTTCGGTGCCCACTCGACAATCCTGCCTGTTGCTACGGATTTTGCAGATCCTCTTGACCGGAAAACGAGTGGCGACTATGATCTCATGTGCTTGGAAGTAATGGCGCAGCTTTCTCGAGGCCATGAGAAGGCGAAAAGCAATTTCTGCACACCGAGTACCTTGACCTAGCCCCTGCGCAGAAGGGAGCTGACAAAGTAAACTGGCGCTGCACCATTCTTTTCTTCATCTTCTCACGCTACCTGCGCAGATCCATCTTTGTCGGGACGAGCTTGCGGTGAAGTCCCACGCTTGTCGCTAGATGCATCTGCCATGGTTGCTGGCTCATCATCGCCTCCCTCTCTGCTACTAACGCAGCACTAACCACTTGATTGGTTGCCGCTATATATAGCAGCAACTTCTCTTGTGGCTTAGGTGCGACAAGTGTTGGAGTGGAGGACAGGTATCTCTTTAAGTCCTGCGCAGGCAGCCTCCGCTTCGAGTCCATTTCATTGGACCTGCCCTTTTCAATATTTTGAAAAGCGGCGAGCGCTCAGCAGACCTAGAGGTAAACCTCTTTGAGAGCAGCTACGCAACCAGCAAGTCTTCGTACATCCTTGGCGCTTTGGTGCTTCGATCTGCTCAATGGCCTTGATCTTGTCGGGATTGGCTTCAATTCCCGCTGAGACCACGAAGAACCGAGAAGCTTGCGGAGGGACTCCAAACACACACTTCTCGGGGTTGATCTTGAGGTTGATCTTGCGCAGATTTGCAAAGGTTTCGTCTAAATCTTGAATCGAGTCGCCTTGTCCTTGCTCTTGACCACTATGTCATCCATGTAGGCTTCCACATTTACGTGTATTTGCCGCTCAAAAGCGTCATGGACTACCCTTGCAAATGTTGAACCAGCATTCTTTAAACCGAAAAGCATCCGTGCGAAACAGTATGTGCCACATGGGGTGATGAATGCGGTCTTCTCCTCATCTTCTTACGCCATGAAGATCTGATGGTATCCACGAGTATGCATCAAGAAATGAAAGCAAGTCACATCCGGCCGTGGAGTCAACAATCTGGTCGATCTTGCGGCAAGGAAATGGGTCTTTGGGACAAGCTTTATTGACATCGGTAAAGTCGATACAAAGCCTCCATTTCCGTTTGCCTTGCGGACGACTACGAGGTTGGACAACCACGTGGGATGGAGCACTCCTCGACAAGGCCTGCTGCTTCCAATTTCTTGATTTCTTCTGCGATGAATTCTTGGTGCTCCACCGCACCTTCTGACTTTCGCTTGACGGGCGCGCGCGAGGACGAGCGGCAAGATGGTGCTCGATTACTTTCACAGGAACACGGGGATGTCGACGTTTGCCACGCAAATCGTCGACGTTACGCCCAGAGAAAGCAACGGCCTTTCCTATTTAGGGTCGAGAGTGGCACCGATGGTGAAGGTACCACCAGTGCCATCCTCTGGCGGACACCTTCTTGGTCTCTGGTGGAGCTACCATTGTCTTCTTACACTTGCGGTGGAGCTCGATGGTGCGTCCTCGACGGTAGCGCAGCACTCAGGAGGTGCGCTTGCGGAGTGGGCATCGTAACTCTTGCGGACTTGGTCTTCTTCTTCGCCCGGGAGCTTCAACGGCAAGTGACTTGCGATCTGTTGCGGCTGCTGCTTCCGTAAATCTTGTCGGCGCGAGATAAGAGCATCCTTCTTGTCGCCAGAGGGCAGAGATGACACTTATCGGGCTGGCATCTTCACATGTTGTATGCATAGTGAGAGGCTGCCATGAATTTGGCGAGTCTTTGGGCGGCCAAGTATCCCATTGTAAGGCAATGGAAAGTCAACAACGTCAAAAGTGACCCTCTCGATCCTGAAGTTCAACTCGCTGCCAAATGCCACCGCAACGTGATCTTTCCTTTGGCTTGCTCCTTCCCGGATTGATTCCTTGGAATGTGCGGTCTCTTGAGCTTCGCCATCGGGATCTGGAGTTTCGAGTACCGCGGAAGAGATCAGGTTCAAGCCGGCCCGCCGTCAACTAGCATCTTAGTGACCTTGAGGTTGCGGATAGTTGGTGAAACCAACATCGGCAAGCACCGACCGCAGATTATGCGATCGGGGTGGTCCTCAATATCAAAGATGATAGGCGTCTTGGACCATTTAAGAGGCTTGCGTGACTCGACGGGTGGTTCTACTGCATTGACTTCCCGCACCCACTGCTTGAGCTGGCGGTGTGAAGTATGCAGAGAAGCACCGCCGTCAACGCACAGGACCTCTGTGGCTTTTGGAACTCCTGCTCATCGGTCTCGTCATCATCCATATCTTCATCGTCGTCGTCATCTTCATCCTTATCGCGGCGCTGGGAGGTCTGTCTCCTTGCCGCTGCTTGGCCTTGCCGCGGCGTCCTCCCCACCGGGCGTTTCTTGCCGCTCCTCCAAACCTTCCCAGGCCTTATCCTTGCCGCGCGCTTCGTATTCAGCCTTTTGTTGCTCGACAAGCTGCTCGACCTTCTTGCAGCTCTCGGAGGTCATGGCCCTTGGTGCGGTGGATCTTGCAATCTCGCTTGTTGGCTCAAATCCCGCTTGTCGGCGATCGCCACAGCACAGTACTTGGTGCTGCGGCAATCTCCTTATCGGAGCTACCAGCTTTGGCTTTCTTGGCGCCACCTCCGTTGCGGACTGCTCAACGACTAGCACATCTTTGCCTTTCTTCTTCCTGTTGTTCCGCCGCGGTTTTTCTTTGCAGGGCAGCCTCCTCACTATCGATCCTCCTGTACATATTCTCTCCGGGAGTTTCCTCCTTCCTCAAAGACGCACACTTGTCGGCCGGGCATATAGCTCAGCGTCTCTAATCTTGCACATCGCCATCTCCTCCGCATCCTGCGGTTTCGCGCGCTCGATGGAGCGCGCTGATTACAGCGTCGGGGTGGACATCTGGGATGTTGTCTTTGTCTGTGGCTGAATCTCTGAATGTACTTGCACAGGGGTTCTCCTTCCTTCTGGGCAAGCAGATGAAGGTCGCTCTCTTAGCCATGAGGCTTGTGGACGCCTGTAAAGGCGCCGACAAACTAATGGCATAGGTCTGCCCAAGAGGATATGGAGTTGTCCGGCAAGTGCATGAGCCAGATCGACATTGGGCTTGAGCACCGCCGAAGTAGTTGGCGAGGATCTTGTCGTCCGCCCGGCAGCTTGCACCGCGATGGTGTAGATGCTAAGGAACTCCGACGGATGCGACTTGCCGTCGTACTTCTCTGGTACGTCTGGCTTGAAATTCTTCGTCTTTGGGCCATTTGGACTTTCCGCAGCTCACGAGTGAACGCAGGGCAACCTACAGCGTCTGCAAGTCGCTGGTTCCCCTGGCGCATGCATGTCGACAGAGGGCCAGCCGCGCTGGTCCGATTGATGTCGCTTCTCTTGATGCTCGGCACGAGTTCGGCGTCTTCTTCTTGTCGTTCGTGAAGAACTTGGCGCTGATCGCGACGAGCTCGTGGATCGATGATACGGTGGAGTCGCTGTCGAGGTGGATCCGGCGAGTCGGCGATCTTGGCCTTCGGGTGGAGAGTGCATGGTGGTTGCACCCCACGGTTTCGTCGCCATCGGCTCGTGCTGGCAGTCCTACCGCGGCAGCGATGTACTCGGCCGCCGCGAGTGTCGCCGTTAGCAAAGCCGATGAGACTCGAATGGTGGCCCTCCATTCGCCGATCTTGTCTGCTGTTGGAGGGTAATCCGAGAGCGATTGAGCTCGCGCCAAAGCTTCTGCTGGAGTGGCGGGCTGCGATGGCGAACAGCGAGGAGCGGGATATGCTCGGACTTCTAATTATGTTAGAAGGAGCGATATCCCGTCGAGCGACCGATGCCTCGCTTCGTGCCAAGCATGTTGGCGTGCATGCTGGTCTTGAGCACCCGAAATCCACCAGCTCGATCTTGGTCCAGCGAGCGTATGGCACTGTGAATACCATGAAGCTGTTGGTCCCGCGCCTCCTGAGATGGGCGCCGTGCATGTACGGACGCCGAGGTCTGCGCAGCCTTGTCCTTGGACCTGGCAGCACCGTGGTCTCCCTCATCGATGCCCGTTCTTCCGCCGGCATCTACCCCACCACCCGTTTGCTCCGGTGGTGGTGGGATCGAGGTGGGCGAAACATCGCCGCGAAGCCTTCTTCTTGGTGGCATGTCGATGAAGAAGATGAAGATCTAGCTCGTGTGAGCGTCGGATCAGGTTCACACAATCTCGGCGCCCCTACAGCGCGCCAAAGATGTCGGGAAGTTGATCCACGAACACCAATGGGACGGCGGACCGAGCCCCTTCGGTTCGGCGGGGGCGGAGATCGCACAAAGAGCGGATCGGGCGGCACACGAGCAGTTTACCCAGCCGGAGCTCTCGGAGATAACACTCCTCTTGCTGCATGTGCGAGTGTATTGAGTTCTTGCTCGGGGCGCTGAGTGCTCTGACACACTAGCTTCTAACTTGAGACCCGGCGTGAGTGTTTTTCTGCCTTCAACCCCCCTCTCGTTGCGCATGGGCCTCCTTTTATATGCTCAAGGGTCTCCGGCAGTGGCAGCGTAGACAAGGGTAAAAATGGAAAAGGAGTTGCGGTTGGTACAACTACATGCGATGTATCATACCTAACCACGGCGGCGGGGACAAAGGCATTAAATGCCCGTCTCGTCGCCCAAACAGTGCAAAAAGGGACCGTCGAGTCGCCACCGCTTACCACGATGGCAATCTTGTCGGCGCCGCTTGCCACAAGCCGCCGGCGACATGACCTCTTGCCACGCAGCGCCTAGAAAGGTCGAGGCGACCGTTGGTGGATGTCTTTGGAGCGGGTCTGAGTGGTAGTTTGCGCGACAAGCGCCTTGCATGATCGTTGTCTTGTCGCGTCCGGAAGCTTGTCGCTCACGGGCCTCGCCGGACGCGTGGCGCTGCGTCATGCGGCAAGTTCCTTGAGATGCCTTGGTTGGCCTTCCGGCAAGCTCCTCTTGCCGGGCCTTATCTCCTTGGCTTAAATGCTTTGGTCATGCCTTGGTTGGCCTTCCGGCAAGCTCCTCTTGCGGGGCCTTATCTCCTTGGCTTAAATACTTTGTTCTTGAATGGCTCCAAAGGAACCACGGAGGACCTTGGCGGTCACCCGGCAAGCCCTGCCGCGGGGTGCTGCAATGCCCGTGCACAAGTTCGGGATACTAGGGTACCCCTACTCTAGTACACCGACACTGATGAACTAAACGAAAATTCACCGAGATTTCCAAAAGATGGATTTCCACAATCATGTGAACAAAGAGATAACATTTGTCAGATCAAATGATAAAATGAGGTATGCTCGGGGAAAACATACTCAATTAAACATTGGTGGAAAGCTGCACCCAAAATATGGGCTTAGGTAGCATGATCAATGTTGGAACGGTGATTCGATAACCAATAGTCTAAGAATGAACTATCGACCATTAACTCCAAAGCAATAGGATTGCTGGAAGTTTTGAATTCACGCATCGTAGTTCAATTATCGGTATTCAGGTTAGAAACAACACGGGGATCAGAAAACGAATGGAGATGGCGAGAAGTATTACTATATCAAGAATTCTCAAGAGGTGGAACAATTCTCACAATATCCTTGACATAAAAGATGATAATACTCCAAGCTAGAACATAACATAAGCTGGTTAGCAAGGAGCTCCATAACATGATCAAGTTTGTGATGAAAGGAAGGTAAGGATGCTGTCGATGGTAACTCAAATTACCAAGGTATAGTAAAAAAAACTCAAATTACCAAGGAACGAGGATGGCACTTATCATCAAGAATTCCATTGATATCCTGGAAGGAGTCAAAATGTTGATGATGATCACGACAATTTGTTGTCGAGAGGATCCTGAAGAAGCAATTGATCGTATTGCATCAAGCAAAAGGACTGATGCAGCAAAAGATTATTAGAGCCACGGATACTACACAAACTCGGGGTCAAGTATGTTGTTCGAGGTGAAACGATAAGACGAGGAAATTGACGAAAGCTTAGTTCATCGCTGAAAGTTGTTCTCCGGGAATAAGGACCAGGTAGCACAGTTAAAATTTAGCACAATAAGGATATAGCCAATCAGGCTAGGAATGACTTGAAGGATAAATAAACTCATAAGCAACGCAAATTACTTAGGGTATTGAATCGGCGTGCGGAATCGATACACTTATCGGTGTTCTCGAGTGACTAATAACTCAAAACTAGAGGGGGATTGGAATCGGCGAGAATAATAGTTGTTCTTGATGAAGAACTCATAAGAAGTTATGTAGTTCCGTGATATTCTCGAGGTACCAGAGGGTATACTCGAAGGTAGAGCAGAATAGAGGTTGGACAGGTGTATTGTGTTGCAGAAGACAAGTACTTCAACTTGTCCGAGAATGGGATCAAAGAAGAACAATATGGTCGGAACCACGATCGCAAAGGACCAAACATAGATACAGGGGCGAACCTATAACAAGGGATTATTATCATTACAAGAATCTTGATGATAAGTTTCACATCGGGTCCATGGGCATGAACGCAAAGGCTCAAGGTCGACTCCCACTTCTTCAATGCATAACCTTTCATTTTACTTCTCGCTTTTGATGAAGCTGTAGTGTAGAAATTTTATCTGGCTAAACAACAGAAGAGTATGACTCGCGAAAACTTTCGGGTTCATACGGTTTGGGGAAGGCATAGGTTCAACCCATGGGGGCATCTTAGAAACATATACCACAAACTTTAGGGGTAAATAACTCAAGCTCGGAAGCAGAGCATGTTTGACCAAAAGAGAGGATACAAATTACCAAAGGCATTATGTATCAGGGAGGATTCACAAGGTGGTAAAATATGAATGTCGAATAATAATCCCACAAAGGATTTGATGGTCCATAGTAGAGCTGATGTGAGCATCGGCACACAATCAGATAAAGAAACAATGTAAAGGCATCTGATTATAGAACATCTGAATAATTCGATGCTTAGATAACAAAGGAATTATGATTTCCAAAATGAAGGATCGAAGCGGGCGCTACGATTAAGAATGGATAAGTTGAACAGACTTAGGGTACGATCGGCGACAATTTGATTGGTCGAGAACCAGCTCATGTTTAAAATGACATCTGAGCCGAAAGGATGAATTCTGTGATCTGATTGAGGATTGCGAGCATTCGCAAAATAATGAATCAAGGGGAATGAAATGATAGTGACAAAGGATGTCAATGGATATTGGTAGAAATATGGAATTAACCATAGTACCGGAAGGCAAGGAATTCAGGAGCAATAGGCTCCTAAGGAATTTTCAGAAAATCGAATAGTATCCTGAAGAATTTTGTGAAACACAAAAACAACTAGGAATGAAGACCTCGATAAGTGTGAGAATTTATGCGTCAGTGTAATTGTGCAGAAAAGAGCTGCAAGGCAGTAAGCACGAAGGATTCTCGGAATAGCGGGAAGTAGTTCAGGGTATCTTGTAGTAACAAGAGTAATCGATAATGAAGGTAAGGGTGGAAAGTATAAGTAGCTATCCATAGGGATGTCTCAGTGGTAGGGGTTCAAACCCGATGAGCACAAGTTCTCGAAAGAACATCAGAGAGTATCTTCGGAATCTTCTGGTGCAGCAGGAGATCATCTGGAGTGAGGGGCTCTCCGGGAGAAACTATTTTCGAGAACCTAAAGTTAGTCCTTTTTTAGCAAAATCATTTAACCCGAATAGAAGAGAGCTCAGAGTCCCAGAGTATAGACGAGAAATAAAAGATCCTAATACCACCCAAATGGCGACGTGGGCCGTAAGCCACACAGCCATGTTAGTAAAAGTTTTGCAATGACTAGACTCAACTTCGGCCAAGGAGTTTGGAAGGGGGATTCCTACAGCAATGGCTCGATACCAACTTGGCGCCCCAATTTAATCGTACACTAATTATACACGCAAACGTGTACGATCAAGATCAGAGACTCACGGGAAGATATCACAACACAACTCTAGAAATAAAATAAGTCATACAAGCATCATATTACAAGCCAGGGGCCTCGAGGGCTCGAATACTAGTGCTCGATCATAGACGAGTCAGCGGAAGCAACAATATCTGAGTACAGACATAAGTTAAACAAGTTTGCCTTAAGAAGGCTAGCACAAACTGGGATACAAATCGAAAGAGGCGCAGGCCTCCTGCCTCGGATCCTCCTAAACTACTCCCGGCCGTCGGCGGCGGCCTGCACGTAGTAGTAAGCACCTCCGGTGTAGTAGGAGTCGTCGTCAACGGTGGCGTCTGGCTCCTGGGCTCCAATATCTGGTTGCGACAACCAGGTAGAATGGAAAGGGGGAAAAGAGGGAGAAAATCAACCGTGAGTACTCATCCAAAGTACTCGCAAGCAAGGATCTACAGTACATATGCATGGGTATCTGTGTAAAGGGGCTATATCGGTGGACTGAACTGCAGAATGTTAGAATAAGAGGGGGATAGCAAATCCTATCGAGGACTACGCTTCAAGCCACCTCCATCTTGCAGCATGTAGAAGAGAGTAGATGGTAAGTTCACCAAGTAGCATCGTATAGCATACTCCTACCCGGCGATCCTCTCCTCGTCGCCCTGTTAGAGAGCGACCACCGGGTTGTATCTGGCACTTGGAAGGGTGTGTTTTATTAAGTATCTGGTTCTAGTTGTCATAAGGTCAATGTACAACTCCAAGTCGTCCTGTTACCGAAGATCACGGCTATTCAAATAGATAAACTTCCCTGCAGGGGTGCACCACATAACCTAACACACTCGATCCCATTTGGCCGGACACACTTTCCTGGGTCAGGCCCGGCCTCGGAAGATCAACACGTCGCATCCCTACCTAGGCACAACAGATAGGTCAACACACCGGTCTAAATCCTATGGCGCAGGGGTTTGGGCCCATTGCCCATTGCACACCACACGTTGCTATGAACGCGCCGAAGCGACCTAGCCTTGCGGCGTTCAGTCAATCCGGTAGCGCCGCTTCGTTCGCCGACGTCACGAAGGCTTTGGCGATACCACGATGTCGAGTGCCCATAAGCTGCTCCCGCGTAGTTGGTTAGTGTGTATAGGCTAGTGGCGGACTCAAATCAAATACCAAGATCTCGTTAAGCGTGTTAAGTATCCTCGAATGCCGACCAGGCCGTGCCCACCTCTCTCTAGGTGGTCTCAACCTGCCTGCCGCCTCCGCCACAAAGTAACAATCGGGGCTGTCGGGAACCCAGCCCACCTCTACGGGATGGAGCCACCGCCCTTCACCCCATCTCCGAACAATATCATAAGTAAGGTAACATATAAAGTATATAGCATATGCCCGAGATCACCTCCAAGTGATCACGGCCCGATAGTATAGCATGGCGATGCACATGAGTGTAGGGCCATTGATGGAACACTAGCATCCTATACTAAGCATTTAGGATTGCGGTAAGGGTAACAAGCTGTAGTAACAATGACGAGCTATCTGTGAGAATAGGATTAACCGAAGCGATAACATGCTACACTACTCTAATGCAAGTAGTAGAGAGAAGAAATAGGCGATATCTGGTGATCAAGGGGGGCTTGCCTGGTTGCTCGCAAAAGGAGGGTCGTCGTCGATGTAGTCGAACACGGGGTATCGTGGCGGTCTCGAGGTCTATCGAAAAAAGTAATGTGAGGGGAACACAAATAAATAATAGAGCAGTCAAAGCAACACAAAGCATAACATGGCAATACGCGGTGCTAGGGGTGACCTAACGCAGGGATAGGTGATACTGGCGAAGGGGTGAAACATCCGGAAAAGTATCCCCGGAGTTTCGTGTTTTCGGACAGATGAACCGGAGGAGGAAAATTACGTGTTCGCTATGCTAGGGATGTGTGGCGGATGAACGGGCTGCGTATCCGGATCCGTCTCATCGTTCCGAGCAACTTTCATGTACAAAGTCTTTCCATCCGAGTTACGGATTATTTTATATTAATTTTTAAAGTTTTTAAAACACTTTCTAAATTGTTTTAATTCAAAAATTAAATGTTAAATTGCTATGGCTACGCAGAAGTGTACCCACAGAAGGGCTTGTGTGGTTGACTAGTAGGCCCAGTTGACTTGGTCAACTGCCCAGTCAGCAGAGACTGACTCGTGGGGCCAGTCAAAGTCAACAGCACAGTCAGCATTGACCATTGACCTGGTCAACCTGACAAGTGGGTCCCACCATCATTGACTCATAGCTTTAGTAGTTTAGGAAAAACTTCCTTAATTAATAGTGAGGCCCATCTGTCACTGGGTTATATTATGTTAATTACCTAATTAACTAATTAATAAACATACTAAATATTTTAATTAACACTTATTTTTGTTCATTTGTTTTTCGTTCTTATCCGGAGGTCGGGCCCGTGGTCGAGGCACAACCGCCACACACACGCCTGCCACACACGCGTGGCGAGGCGTGGCGGAGTTTAATCGTGGTGGCCGTGGCCGTGGCAAGGCGCAAGGCGAAGCGGACACGGGCATGGAGCGAAGGGAAGAGGCGCGGCGCCGGCGAGTGCACAGGGGGGCGGCGACGCGACATCCAGCACGCAATGCGACCACAATGGACGGCGAAAGCGGCGGCGGAGGCGCGAAACGACGGCGTGGATAGGAATAGGCGGCGTACAGCGATTGCGGCGATGGGCGTCGGGATGATGGGGAGAAGAAGCGGGGATGGGGTTTCACCCCGTTGTAGGGAGTTCGGCGGTGGCGCGATGGCGCCGACACGGGGCGAGGTCGGGAAGGTGTCCGTCGGGAGGTGGAGGACAAAGGCGGCGACGGGCGGCGACGCGGTGGTCCGGCGAGTGGCGACGGTCGGCGAGGCGCGGACGACGCATGCTGCAGCGACGCAGCGACGGGGCGCCACACGCGTCGGGGGGAGGCGAGGTCGAAGGGTCGCAGGGCGTCGGGCTCGGGTGCCCCCGATCCAGATGGATTGGGATCAGGTGACATGCCTCTTGGCAGTCACCGCGTAACATGCGCCCTCCCATCCACCGCTATTTCTCCATCCAACGGTTATCAGCGAACAAAGTAAAACAAGGCAACACCTAGCAGTTTTGGCATGGAGACGAGACGATGCGGGTGAAAAAGAGGAATAAGCGGGCTCCTCAGTTCTTTCCCGTGCCCGCTGCAGAGCAGATGGAATCGGCGCCGCACCGCCGCTGAGGGAACCGGCTACATCGCCGCCGTCGTCCGCCACAAGGCCACGAGATCCACCACCAGGTCGCCGCAAGGAAGTGGACGAGGGGTTGGGGTGGAGGGGCACCGCACGGATGGCGACGGGGCCGGGGCATCGCCGCCGCCGAGGTGAGTGAGGGAGCCGGGGCCGAGCCTCCGTGGAGGTGCTCGAGGAGGGGTTGTGGCTGAGCTGCACGTCGCGGAGGTGCTCGAGGGGGGCCGGGGCTGAGCCGCCGCGGAGGTGCTCGAGGGGGGGCCGGGTTTGAGCCGTTGCGGAGGTGCTCGAGGGGCGCCAGGGCTGAGCTTCCACGGAGGTGCTCGAGGGGGGTCGTGGTTGAGCCGTCGCGGAGGTGCTACGCCAACACATCGGACCTCTCCGATTCCGCCGATTTGGGGGCTTCTCTGCTCCAGATTGTGGAGCTTCTCCACCTAAACAGGAGCAACCTACAGGAGGTTCAGAGGTAATAAGGCACAACCCCTCCTTTGTTTCGTATATGTTTCTGTCTGAGGATATTTAGGACAAAATTTAGCAGAACAATGTGTGTTGCTTGAGGAGTAATCTATAGAAAATCATCATCCTGTTTATATCTTTTGAATGAAGACAATTGTTAGAACAAGTCCCTGATGTTGAAATGATGTCATTGTACTTGGTGCACATCATTCAATTTTCTTAATCATTGCTGCACATCCGTGCTTGTTTTTTCTCTGATATACATGTCGTTTTGAATTTTGGCAGAATTTGGGTGTTATGCAATTGTGAAAGTGTTGTGCAATGGCACAAATTGACAAGAGGATATCTCAAGTTGGTATGAGATTCAAAGATTCAAATGAGGCTTGGATGTTTTGGGTAGAATATGGGGGTCACATAGGCTTTGATGTGAGGAAAAGATGCACCAACAAAAGCAAATTTGATGGAAAGGTGACTTTATGAAGATTTGTTTGTTCCAATGAGGGTCTTAGAAGGAAATGTTAAACCGAACGTGAGCCAAAGCGTTTTAGAGCTGAAACAAGAACTAATTGTCTAGTTCGGATGGTTATTACATTGGATCGAGTGACAGAAAATTATGAAATTACAGAAGTTGTGTTGGAAAACAACCACTACCTTCAATTGCCACAAACCCGCCACTTGTTGGCTTCACAGAGGAAGATTTGAGAACTGCAAGCTTTTGAGATAGAAACCGCTGATGATTCTGGAATTATGCCAAAAGCCACATGAGTTTGCTTGTCGTAAAGTTGGTGGGCCGCTTAACCTTGGCTATACTTGCCGGGACCAAAAGAATCATTTGCGAAGCAAGAGACATAGAGAATTGGCTTTTGGACAGGCTGGGAGTATGTTGAAGTATTTTCGCGACAAATTTGCTGAGAATCCATCATTTCAATATGCTTTGCAGCTCGATTGTGAGGAGAATATTGCCAACATATTCTGGGTTGATGCTAAAATGTTACTTGATTATGCACACTTTGGTGATGTTGTCACATTTGACACCACATTTGGCACAAATAAAGAGTATAGGCCATTTGGTATTTTTGTTGGGCTCAATCAATTTAGAGAAACCACCATTTTTTGTGCTGCCTTGATGTTTGATGAAACACGGGACTCGTTTATATGGCTCTTTGAGAGTTTTCTAGCAGCACATAATGAAAGACAGCCTAGAACTATTTATACGGATCAAGATATTGCAATGGGAAAAGCTATAGAGCATGTCTTCACACAATCATATCATGGATTGTGCACCTTCCACATAATGCAAAATGCTGTCAAACATTTATCTTCAATGAAGGGCGAAGAGGAAGATGAAGTGGAAGAGAGAGATGAAGTGGAAGATGAAGAAAAGGAGACTCGCATTCTACCTGATTTTTGTGCATGTATGTATGGCTATGAGGACAAGGCAGAATATGAAGAAGCGTTTGATAATATGAGACAAAAGGTGCATAAGCAAACTTGGTTAGATAGTATCTACAAGGTGAAGGAAAAATGGGTTGAATGTTATATGAGAGATGTCTTTAGTTTGGGAGTGAGGAGTACACAACTAAGTGAGAGCTTCAATAATGCACTGAAGAATCATTTGAAATCAGATTTTCATATTGTTCGATTCTTGATGCACTTTGAGAGGACGATGGAAGTGAAAAGAAGAAAGGAATTGGAATCTGAATTTGAGGCAAGGAAAAAATTACCGAGAATCAAAATGTTCACACCTATGTTGGTGCAAGCAAGCAAAGTGTATACTCCAATTATTTTTGAAGCTTTCCAAGGTGAGTATGAAAGATCCATGGCTGCATGTTGTAGAGTATTGGATGGAAATAACAAATTTGGTGTTGCTATTGGGAGTTTGCATGGTGATTTACAGTTCGAGGAGGAGCGCATAGTGATAGGTGATCCTTTGACCCAAACCATTTCATGTAGTTGTGGAATGTTCAATAGGGCAGGAGTATTGTGTGGACATGGTCTCAAAGTTCTTGATTTGCTGAATATAAAGACATTGCCAACACATTATGTCTTAAAGAGATGGACTAGAGAAGCACGCAATGGAAGTATACAAGATAGGCAAGGAAGGAATGTTGTAGAAAATCCAAAACTAGAAGCTCAACTTCGGTACCAGGATTTGTCTCATAAATTTCACAATTTGGCACATAAAGCAGCCAACTATTTAAAATGTTGTGTGCTATTGGAGAATGCACTTGATTCCGTTGCTCCACAAATAGAGGATAAACTCAACGCAACTACTAGTGCTATGAATGAACCATGTAAAGACAAGGAAAATGTTGAACCAAATGTGCAACAAACAAATGAGTTTCTTTGTTCCGCAAAACTAAAGAAAAAAGAGGTTCAATCAAGAAATTTAAGGAGAAAGAAAGGTTGGCTTGATAAGTTACTCAAGGGGAAGCGCAAGTCAACTAAAACTACCGTACCAACAAAAAAAGGAGCAAAGGCATGTTGTTATTTACATGATTTGTTCATTGTTCAATTCTAAACTAGTTACTTTAATTTTCACTAGAAGCAACAAAAGAAGGGGAAGCCTCAAGTGGAAGTGGAGAAGGATGACAAGAACAAAGGAGCAAACTTGGAGTTTCAAGAGTGCAATGCAATCTTCAGTTTCACCCAACTCTTGACAACTCCACCTTGTGATGTTCATCATTTGTTTTAGCATGTGCAAGTCTTCTAGATAGTATTTTGGACAGAGTTAACTATAGTTGGGGCTAACTATAGTCTTTTGTGGCCTAAGTGTGCAAGTAAAACGGCCTATTTTGTGTACTCCGATGATTGTTTCACTAGCAAGACTTGTTGCTGCAGAATTTACATGTTGAGTACTGCTAGTGGCAGCATGTAATTTGGTCTAGCAATACTAGTGTTGATCTTGAGTAAGAATGATGGCTGTTGTTTCTTTCAATGCTAAGTGTTGAATTTATCGACTCGATCATGTACACTACCTCTTTTTAACCTTAAATAGTTGTTGTTGTTTTTCATCTCTAATTGCATCAAAACTGACTAATGTTGGTTGTACTGTTGGCTGTCTAAAGGATAGTAAGTTCGGATTTTTTTTCAGTTTTCTAATGTGTGGATGATGGCTGGATGGGTTCATGAATTGGTTGATGTATGCTTGATAGAAACTGACTGATGTTGTTTACACTGTCGGCTGTCTAAAGATGTGTAAGTATGGATTTTTTTTCAGTTTTCTAATGTGAGGATGGTGGCTGGATGTGTTGATAAATTGGTTGATGCATGCTTGATCGTTGCCAGGTCTTGATTTTAATGTATACAAATTGGTACAACATATAAAGCTGTAGTTTCTGGACTAGTAAAATGATCGCTGTTGTGAGACGCTTGCTACTATCGACTGTCTGAAAAAAGCCCAAGTCTGAGTAGTTTTGCACTTGGATCAATCAGTGGCGTTGGATGGAGAACCAACTATGGATGGGAGGGCGCATGTTACACGGTGACTGCCAAGAGGCATGTCACCTGATGGGGGGGGGGTGAGAGGAAGAGGTGGAGGATCGAGGGATCGTCTTGGGGAGTGGGTGTGTCGGTGGGCTCTAGGATTCGGGGTGGGAGGTTCTGTGGCGCTGGCCGGGCCTACTGGGTGGGCTGGCCAGTTGGGGTGGGATGGGCCGAGGCCCATCGGGAGCTGGGGGTCTTCTTTTCTTTCCTTGCCTTTTTTCTCTTTAGCCACTAAAAGGCTTTTATAAAAAAACCAACTAGTCCCATAAATGAGCACTGCCAGAAAAGTTTAGGAGGCATTTGAAAAGCTTTGGAATTTTTTATAATTTCAAAAGCGATTAAGATAATATTTTGGCCCCTGTTTTAACTGTTTTAGGACATTTAATTATTTTATAAAAGGTTGTATCCAACACCAAAATTAGCTAGGGTTTATCTGCCACATGACGAACATTTTTGTTTTGACAATTGAAAACTTTTAAAGTTTGACTTGAATTTGAATTTGAATATGAGCAGGGTTTGAATCAACACGAGTTTATCAACAGTAACAGTGGTGACGAGGTATCATTAACGCGGGATTACTGTAGCCTAATTATCCGGGCGTCACAGCAGTAGAACCTAATGATCATGTGTCCATGTCTCATAGTTCCTCTGATCAACCCTCTGCTGAAAGTGTACAGGAAAACGGCGAAGAAATAGATGAAATGTCACATGATTTTATGCTGGAGACAGAACCTGCAGGAGAAGCTACAGAAGATCCGGGCTCCGATCCCCGCGTGGATCTGGGGGGGATCCCCTCGGGATCAGCAGCATCAGGCGCAGGCGGATCGCCTGCGGGATCTGCGCCCGCTTCTGATTAGCCAGGCGGGTCGCCCCCGCGGCGGGGTCAGGCGGGCCCCTGCACGTGGCCTCTGTCGGGCGCTTTCCAAGGAGGGGACAGCTGGGCCCTCTGCGCGTGGCCCAGGCGGGGCTGTGCACTCGAGCGCGCCACTGGATGATAACCCACAAGTATAGGGGATCACAACAGTTTTCGAGGGTAGAGTATTCAACCCAAATTTATTGATTCGACAGAAGGGGACCCAATGTATATTCTCAAGTATTAGCAGCTGAGTTGTCAATTCAACCACACCTGAAATACTTAATATCTGCAGCAAAGTATTTAGTAGCAAAGTAGTATGGAAGTAACGGTAACAGTGGCAAAAGTAATAGTAGTAGTATTGTAGCAATCATAACAGTGACAACGAAAAAGTAACAGAGCAAAGATCAATATGAGACGAGCTCATAGGCAATGGATCAATGATGGATAATTATGTCGGATGGCATTCATCATGCAACAGTTATAACATTGGGTGGCACAGAACTAGCTCCAATTCATCAATATAATGTAGGCATGTATTCTGAGTATAGTCATACGTGCTTATGGAAAAGAACTTGCATGACATCTTTTGTCCTACCCTCCCGTGGCAGCGGGGTCCTATTGGAAACTAAGGGATATTAAGTCCTCCTTTTCATAGAGTACCAGACCAAAGCATTAGCACTTAGTGAACACATGAACTCCTCAAACTACGGTCATCATCGGGAAGTGTCCCGACTATTGTCACTCCGGGGTTGCCGGATCATAACACGTAGTAGGTGACTATAACTTGCAAGATAGGATCAAGAACACTAATATATTCATGAAAACATAAAGGGTTCAGATCTGAATTCATGGCACTCGGGCCCTAGTGAAAAGCATTAAGCATAGCAAAGTCATAGCAAGATCAATCTTAGAACATAGTGGATACTAGGGATCAAACCCTAACAAAACTAACTCGCTTACATGGTAAATCTCATCCAATCCATCACCGTTCAACAAGCCTACGATGGGATTACTCATGCATGGTGGTGAGCATCATGAAATTGGTGATGGCGGATGGTTTAGGGGGAAAGGGCATGGGTTTCTGAACCCATGGTTCTCTTTCTTTACCTTGCTTCCTAGCAACGAAGTATCTCTTATTATAACGTTGATTCTTTGATTGTGGGTTACCAAGATCAACAGCAGGTTCAATCTCTACATCATTATCATTACTAGGTTGAGCATCAACATGAACATCATTATTAACATTATCACTAGGTTCATGTTCATCACCAGATTGTGTCTCAGCATCAGAAATAGAAATATCATTAGGATTCTCAGGTGTATCTATAGCAGTTTCACTAGCATGCAAAGTCCTATCAGTTTTCTTTTCTTTTTATGAGAAGGACTAGGTACATCAGTATTAATTCTCTGAGAATCTTGCTCAACTCTCTTAGGATGGCCCTCGGGATACAAAGGTTCCTGGGTCATTTTACCACCTCTAGTCATAACCCTAACAACATTATCATTATTCTTACTATAAAACTCATTAAGCAAATCATCTTGTGCCTTAAGTACTTGTTCTACTTGAGTTGTAACCATGGAAGCATGTTTATGAAGGAAATATGCCCTAGAGGCAATAATAAAGTTATTATTTATTTCCTTATATCATGATAAATGTTTATTATTCATGCTAGAATTGTATTAACCGGAAACATAATACTTGTGTGAATACATAGACAAACAAAGTGTCACTAGTATGCCTCTACTTGACTAGCTCGTTGATCAAAGATGGTTATGTTTCCTAACCATAGACATGAGTTGTCATTTGATTAACGGGATCACATCATTAGGAGAATGATGTGATTGACTTGACCAATTCTGTTAGCTTAGCACATGATCGTTTAGTATTCTGCTATTGCTTTCTTCATGACTTATACATGTTCCTATGACTATGAGATTATGCAACTCCCATTTACCGGAGGAACACTTTGTGTGCTACCAAACGTCACAACGTAACTAGGTGATTATAAAGGTGCTCTACAGGTGTCTCCGAAGATACTTGTTGGGTTGGCATATTTCGAGATTAGGATTTGTCACTCCGATTGTCGGAGAGGTATCTCTGGGCCCACTCGGTAATGCACATCACTATAAGCCTTGCAAGCATTGTAACTAATGAGTTAGTTGTGGGATGATGTATTACAAAACGAGTAAAGAGACTTGCCGGTAACGAGATTGAACTAGGTATTGAGATACCGACAATCGAATCTCGGGCAAGTATCATACCGATGACAAAGGGAACAACGTATGTTGTTATGCGGTCTGACCGATAAAGATCTTCGTAGAATATGTGGGAGCCAATATGAGCATCCAGGTTCCGCTATTGGTTATTGACCGGAGACGTGTCTCGGTCATGTCTACATAGTTCTCGAACCCGTAGGGTCCGCACGCTTAAAGTTCGATGACGGTTATATTATGAGTTTATGTGTTTTGATATACCGAAGGTAGTTCGGAGTCCCAGATGAGATCGGGGACATGACGAGGAGTCTCGAAATGGTCGAGACGTAAAGATCGATATATTGGACGACTATATTCGGATATCGGAAAGGTTCCGAGTGATTCGGTATTTTTGAGTCTGGGAGAGTTACGGAATTCGCCGGGAGTATATGGGCCTTATTGGGCTTTAGGGAAAGAAAGAGGAGAGGCTGGCGCCCCAAGGCCTAGTCCGAATTGGACTAGGGAGGGCTGCGCCCTCTTCCTTCTCTTCTCTCTCCCTTTGCTTGACTCCTATTCCTACTACTTGGAGAATCCTACTCCCCGGTGGAGTAGGACTCCTCAAGGCGTGCCATAGAGAGCGCTGCCCTCCCTCCTCCACTCCTTTATATACGGGGAGGGGGGCACCCCTTGGAGACACAACAATTGATCCTTTGGATCTCTTAGCCGTGTGCGGTGCCCCCCTCCACCATAATCCACCGCGATAATATCGTAGCGGTGCTTAGGCGAAGCCCTGCATCGGTAGAACATCATCATCGTCTGCCACGTCGTCTTGTGAAACTCTCCCTCAAAGCTCGGCTGGATCGGAGTTCGAGGGACGTCATCGAGTTGAACGTGTGCTGAACTTGGAGGTGCCGTGCGTTCGGTACTTGATCGGTCGGATCGTGAAGACGTACGACTACATCAGCCACATTGTGCTAATGCTTCCGCTTACGGTCTACGAGGGTACGTGGACACACTCTCCTCTCTCGTTGCTATGCATCACCATGATCTTGTGTGTGCGTAGGAATTTTTTTGAAATTACCACGTTCCCCAACAGTGGCATCCGAGCCTGGTTTTATGCGTAGATGTCATATGCACGAGTAGAACACAAGTGAGTTGTGGGCGATATAAGTCATACTGCTTACCAAAGATGTCATACTTTCGTTCGGCGGTATTGTTGGATGAAGCGGCCCGGACCGACATTACGCGTACGCTTATGCGAGACTGGTTTTACCGCCGTGCTATGCACACAGGTGACTAGCGGGTGTCAGTTTCTCCAACTTTAGTTGAACCGAGTGTGGCTACGCCCGGTCCTTGCGAAGGTTAAAACAACACCAACTTGACAAACTATCGTTGTGGTTTTGATGCGTAGGTAAGAACGGTTCTTGCTCAGCCCGTAGCAGCCACATAAAACTTGCAACAACAAAGTAGAAGACGTCTAACTTGTTTTTGCAGGGCATGTTGTGATGTGATATGGTCAAGGCATGATGCTATATTTTATTGTATGAGATGATCATGTTTTGTAACCGAGTTATCGGCAACTGGCAGGATCCATATGGTTGTCGCTTTATTGTATGCAATGCAAACGCCCTGTAATGCTTTACTTATCTCTAAGAGGTAGCGATAGTCGTAGAAGCATAAGTTGGCGAGATGACAACGATGCTACGATGGAGATCAAGGTGTCGCGCCGGTGATGATGGTGATCATGACGGTGCTTCGGAGATGGAGATCACAAGCACAAGATGATGATGGCCATATCATATCACTTATATTGATTACATGTGATGTTTATCTTTTATGTATCTTATCTTGCTTTGATTGACGGTAGCATTATAAGATGATCTATCACTAAATTTCAAGATAAAAGTGTTCTCCCTGAGTATGCACCGTTGCCAAAGTTCGTCGTGCCCAGACACCACGTGATGATCGAGTGTGATAAGCTCTACGTCCATCTACAACGGGTGCAAGCCAGTTTTGCACACGCAGAATACTCATGTTAAACTTGACGAGCCTAGCATATGCAGATATGGCCTCGGAACACTGAGACCGAAAGGTCGAGCGTGAATCATATAGTAGATATGATCAACATAGTGATGTTCACCATTAAAAGCTACTCCATTTCACGTGATGATCGGTTATGGTTTAGTTGATATGGATCACGCGGTCACTTAGAAGATTAGAGGGATGTCTATCTAAGTGGGAGTTCTTAAGTAATATGATTAGTTGAACTTAAATTTATCATGAACTTAGTCCTGGTAGTATTAGCATATCTATGTTGTAGATCAATAGCTCGCATTGTTGCTTCCCTATGTTTATTTTGATATGTTCCTAGAGAAAAACTATGTTGAAAGATGTTAGTAGCAATGATGCGGATTCTATCCGTGATCTGAGGATTATCCTCATTGCTGCACAGAAGAATTATGTCCTTGATGCACCGCTAGGTGACAGACCTATTGCAGGAGCAAATGTAGATGTTATGAACGTTTGGCTAGCTCAATATGATGACTACTTGATAGTTTAGTGCACCATGCTTAATGGCTTAGAATCGGGACTTCAAAGACGTTTTGAACGTCATGGACCATATGAGATGTTCCAGGAGTTGAAGTTAATATTTCAAGCAAATACCTGAGTTGAGAGATATGAAGTCTCCAACAAGTTCTATAGCTAAAAGATGGAGGAGAATAGCTCAAGCAGTGAGCATATGCTCATATTGTCTGGGTACTACAATCGCTTGAATCAAGTGGGAGTTAATCTTCCAGATAAAATAGTGTTTGACAGAATTCTCTAGTCACCATCACCAAGTTAGTAGAACTTCGTGATGAACTATAATATGCAAGGGATGACGAAAGTAATTCCCGAGCTCTTCGCGATATTGGAGATCAGCGAAGGTAGAATTCAAGAAAAGAGCATCAAGTGTTGATGGTTAACAAGATCACTAGTTTCAAGAAAAGGGCAAAGGGAAAGAAGGGGAACTTCAAGAAGAACGTCAAGCAAGTTGCTGCTCAAGTGAAGAAGCCCAAGTTTGGACCTAAGCCTGATACTAAGTGCTTCTACTGCAAAAAGGACTGGTCACTGGAAGCGGTACTACCCCAAACAATTGGCGGATAAGAAGGATGGCAAAGTGAACAAATGTATAGTTGATATACATGTAATTGATGTGTACTTTACTATTATTTATGGCAACCCCTCAGTATTTGATACTAGTTCAGTTGCTAAAGATTAGTAACTCGAAACGGGAGTTGCAGAATGAACAGAGACTAGTTAAGAGTGAAGTGACGATTTGTGTTGGAAGTAGTTCCAAGATTGATATGATCATCATCGTACACTCCCTATACTTTCCGGATTAGTGTTGAACCAAAATAAATGTTATTTGGTGTTTGCGTTGACCATGAATATGATTTGATCATGTTTATTGCAACACGGTTATTCATTTAAGTTAGAGAATAATTGTTGTTCTATTTACATGAATAAAACCTTATATGGTTACACACCCAATGAAAATGGTTCATTGGATCTCGATCGTAAGTGATACACATATTCATAATATTGAAGCCAAAAGATGCAAAGTTAATAATGATAGTGCAACTTATTTGTGGCACTGCCGTTTAGGTCATATTGGTGTAAAGTGCATGAAGAAACTCCATGCTGATGGGCTTTTGGAATCACTTGATTACGAATCACTTGATGCTTGCGAACCATGCCTCTTGGGCAAGATGAATAAAACACCGTTCTCCGGAACAATAGAGCGAGCAACAGACTTGTTGGAAATCATACATACTGATGTATGTGGTTCGATGAATATTGAGGCTCGCGACACGTATCGTTATTTTCTGACCTTCACAGATGATTTGAGCAGATATGGGTATATCTACTTGATGAAACATAAAGTCTGAAACATTTGAGAAGTTCATATAATTTCAGAGTGAAGTGGAAAATCATCGTAACAAGGAAATAAAGTTTCTACGATTTGATCGTGGAGGAGAATATTTGAGTTACGAGTTTGGTCTTCATTTGAAACAATGCGGAATAGTTTCGCAACTCACGCCACCTGGAACACCATGATACGTCTCCAACGTATCTATAATTTTTGATTGTTCCATGCTATTATATTACCCCTTTTGGATGTTTATGGGCTTTATTTTACACATTTATATCATTTTGGGACTAACCTACTAACCGGAGGCCCAGCCCATATTGCTGTTTTTTTGCCTATTTCAGTATTTCGAAGAAAAGGAATATCAAACGGAGTCCAAACGGAATGAAACCTTCGGCAGCGTGATTTTTGGAACAAACGTGATCCAAAGGACTTGGAGTGCAAGTCAAGAAGCAGCCGAGGCCTCCACGAGATAGGAGGGCGCCCCCCCCTATAGGGCGCGCCCCCTGTCTCATGGGTCCCTCGGGCGGCCACCGACGTACTTCTTCTTCCTATATATACCTCGCACTCGAAAACATCCGGGGCACCACGAAACACAATTTCCACCGCCAGAACCTTCAGATCCATGAGATCTCATCTTGGAGCCTTCACCGACACTCTGCCGGAGGGGGAATCAAGCACGGAGGGCCTCTACATCAACATCCTTGCCCCTCCGATGAGTTGTGAGTAGTTTACCACAGACCTACGGGTCCATAGTTATTAGCTAGATGGCTTCTTCTCTCTTTTTGGATCTCAATACAATGTTCTCCCCCTCTCTTGTGGAGATCTATTCGATGTAAACTCTTTTTGCGGTGTGTTTGTCGAGATCCGATGAATTGTGGGTTTATGATCAAGTTTATCTTCTCTGAATTCTTTTATGTATGATTGAGTTATCTTTGCAAGTCTCTTCGAATTATCAGTTTAGTTTGGCCTACTAGATTGGTCTTTCTTGCCATGGGAGAAGTGCTTAGCTTTGGGTTCAATCTTGCGGTGTCCTTACCTAGTGACAGAAAGGGTAGCAAGGCATGTATTGTATTGTTGCCATCGAGGATAACAAGATGGGGTTTATATCATATTGCATGAGTTTATCCCTCTACATCATGTCATCTTGCTTAATGCGTTACTCTGTTCTTATGAACTTAATACTGTAGATGCATGCTGGATAGCGGTTGATGTGTGGAGTAATAGTAGTAGATGCAGGCAGGAGTCGGTCTACTTGTTATAGACGTGATGCCTATATACATGATCATGCCTAGATAATCTCATAACTATGCGCTTTTCTATCAATTTCTCGACAATAATTTGTTCACCCACCGTAATACTTATGCTATCTTGAGAGAAGCCACTGGTGAAACCTATGGCCCCTGGGTCTATCTCTTACCATATTTGCTTCCAATCTACTTTTATTTTCATCTTTACTTATTGTATCTATATTATAAAATACCAAAAAAATATTTATCTTATCATACTATCTTTATTAGATCTCACTTTCGCACGTGGCCGTGAAGGGATTGACAACCCCTTTATTGTGTTGGTTGCGAGTTCTCAGTTTGTTTGTGTAGGTGCGTGGGACTTTTGAGGAGCCTCCTACTGGATTGATACCTTGGTTCTCAAAAATGAGGGAAATACTTAAGCTAAACTTGCTGCATCACCCTCTCCTCTTCGAGGAAAACCAACGCAAGCTCAAGACGTAGCAAGAAGGATTTCTGGCGCCGTTGCCGGGGAGGTCTTCGCTCAAGTCAATACATACCATGTACCCATCACAAACCCATCTCCCTCGCATTTACATTATTTGCCATTTGCCTCTTGTTTTCCTCTCCCACACTTCACCCTTGTCGTTTTATTCGCCCTCTCTTTCCCAGCCTCCTCTTCTCTTTTTGCTTGCCGTTTTTCTGTTTGCTTGTGTGTTGGATTA
Organism: Aegilops longissima; assembly: GCA_021605205.1. Taxonomy (NCBI): domain Eukaryota; kingdom Viridiplantae; phylum Streptophyta; class Magnoliopsida; order Poales; family Poaceae; genus Aegilops; species Aegilops longissima. The sequence continues at coordinate 621,833,381 of CM038680.1, read as the reverse complement.
CTTGTTGCCATGGCGCAAGATAATACCAAATTGTGTGACTTCTCGAATACCAATAATAATGATTTCCTTAGTACTCCGATTGCTCCTCTTAATAATGATGAGTCTTGTGAAATCAATACCGCTTTGCTGAATCTTGTTATGAAAGATCAATTCGCCGGCCTTCCTAGCGAAGATGCCGCTACTCATCTAAACAATTTTGTTGATTTGTGTGATATGCAAAAGAAGAAAGATACAGATAACAATATTGTCAAATTGAAGTTATTACCGTTTTCACTTAGAGATCATGCTAAAGTTTGGTTTTCGTCTTTGCCCAAGAATAGTATTGATTCTTGGAACAAGTGCAAAGATGCTTTTATCTCTAAGTATTTTCCTTCCGCTAAGATCATCACTCTTAGGAATGATATTATGAATTTTAAACAACTTGATCATGAGCATGTTGCCCAATCTTGGGAAAGAATGAAATTGATGCTTCGCAATTGTCCTACTCATGGTCTGAATTTATGGATGATCATACAAAAATTTTATGCCGGTTTGAACTTTGCTTCTAGAAATCTCTTAGATTCGGCCGCGGGAGGCACGTTTATGGAAATTAAGTTAGGAGATGCTACAAAACTTCTTGATAATATTATGGCTAATTATTCTCAATGGCACAATCGAAGATCTTCTAGTAAAAAGTGCATGCTATAGAAGAAATCAATGTTTTGAGTGGAAAGATGGATGAACTTATGAAGATGTTTGCTATTAAAAATACTCCTCTTGATCCCAATGATATGCCTTTGTCTTCCTTGATTGAGAATAATAATGAATCTATGGATGTGAATTTTGTTGGTAGGAATAGTTTTGGAAACAATGCTTATAGAGGAAATTTTAAAGCTAGACCGTTCCCTAGTAATCCCTCTAATAATTATGGAAATTCCTACAATAATTCTTATGGTAATTTTAATAAGATGCCTTCTGATTTTGAGAATAGTGTGAAAGAATTTATGATTTCTCAAAAGAATTTTAATGCTTTGCTTGAAGAAAAAATGCTCAAAGTTGATGATTTGGCTAGGAACGTTGATAGACTTTCGCTTGACGTTGATTCTCTTAAAATTAGATCTTCCCCTCCTAAGCATGATATCAATGAGTCTCTCAAGGTAATGAGAATTTCCATTGACGAGTGCAAGGAAAGAACCGCTAGATTGCGTGCTAAAAAAGAAAGCTTTATAAAGGCGTGTTCTTCTAGTTTCCGTGAAAATAATGATGAGGATCTTAAAGTTATTGATGCGTCTCCGATTAGATCTATGTTTTGCAATATGAACTTTGACGATTATGGGACTGATGATGAATCAACTTTGCCTAGAAGGCGTCCCAAGAATTCGGAATCTTTAGATCTTAATGTTAAATTTGGTAAAAGTGAGATTGGAGAATCCTCAACTTCTAATAGTGTTGAACCTACTATCTCGGATTTCAAGGAATTTGATTATGATAATTGCTCTATAAAAGGTTGTATTTCCTTGTTGCAAGCCGTTGTTAATTCTCCTCATGCTTATAGTCAAAACAAAGCTTTTACCAAGCATATTGTTGATGCCTTGATGCAATCTTATGATGAAAAACTTAATTTGGAAGTTTCTATACCTAGAAGACTTAACCAATGAGTGGGAACCTACTATAAAGATTATAAAGATTATGAGTGTTTTGCTTTGTGTGATTTGGGTGCTAGTGTTTCCACGATTCCGAAAACTTTATGTGATATTCTAGGTTTCCATGATCTTGATGATTGTTCTTTAAATTTGCACCTTGCGGATTCCACCATTAAAAAGCCTATGGGAAGGATCAATGATGTTCTTATTGTTGCAAATAGAAATTTGGTGCCCGTAGACTTTATCGTTCTTGATATAGATTGCAATCTTTCTTGCCCTATTATTCTTGGTAGACCTTTCCTTAGAACGATTGGTGCGATTATTGATATGAAGGAAGGGAATATTAGATTCCAATTTCTCTTAAAGAAAGGCATGGAGCACTTTCCAAGAAATAAATTTAAATTACCTTATGAATCTTTCATGCGTGCTACTTATGAGTTTAGTGCCAAATATGGCACTCGTTAGATCTATCTTCGCTTTTATGCCTAGCTAGGGGCGTTAAACGATAGCGCTTGTTGGAGGCAACCCAATTTTCTTTATGATTTTTGTTTTTGTTTCTGTTTAGGAATAAATAATCCATCTACCTTCTGTTTAGATGTGGTTTTATCTTTTAATTAGTGTTTGTGCCAAGTTAAACCTATAGGATCTTCTTGGATGATAGTTATTTGATCTTGCTGTAATTTCCAGAAACTTTCGGTTCACGAAAACAATTGTTAAAAATCACCAGAACGTGATAAAATAGTGATTCCAATTGCTGCTGATCAATAAACAAATTTTCTAGGTCTTCCTATTTTGGCTTAATTGTTTGAGTTACAGAAGTTTGCGTTAGTTACAGATTACTACAGACTGTTCTGTTTTTGACAGAATCTGTTTTTCATGTGTTGTTTGCTTATTTTGATGAATCTATGGCCAATAAAATAGTTTATAATCCATAGAGAAGTTGGAATACAATAGGTTTAACACCAAATTAAATAAAGAATGAGTTCATTGCAGTACCTTATGTGGTGGTTTTGTTTTCTTTCACTAACGGAGCTTATAAGATTTCTGTTGAGTTTTGTGTTGTGAAGTTTTCAAGTTTTGGGTAAAGCTTTTATGGACTATGGAATAAAGGGTGGCAAGATACTAAGCTTGGGGATTCCCAAGGCACCCCAAGATATTCAAGAATAGCCAAAAGCCTAAGCTTGGGGATGCCCCGGGAAGGCATCCCCTCTTTCGTCTTCGTTCATTGGTAACTTTACTTGGAGCTATATTTTTATTCGCCACATGATAAGTGTTTTTGCTTGGAGCGTCATGTATTATATTAGTATTTTCTTTTTAGTTTACCACAATCATCCTTGCTGTACACACCTTTTGGGAGAAGCCTATTTGATTACAATTTGCTAGAATACTCTATGTGCTTCACTTATATCTTTTAGAGCACGGTGGTGTCTTAATTTTGAAGAAATTGCTAGTATCTCATGCTTCACTTATATTATTTTGAGAGTCTTTTAGAACAGCATGGTATTTGATATGGTTATAAAATTGGTCCTAGAATGGTAGGCATCCAAGTTGGGTATAATAAAAACTATCATAGGAAGTGAATTGGATGCTATGATTAACTTGATACTTGATAATTGTTTTGAGATATGGAGGTAGTGATATTAAATTCATGCTAGTTGGGTGATTATGAATTTAAAGAATGCGTGTGTTGAAGTTAGCAAGTCCCGTAGCATGCACGTATGGTTAAAGTTGTGTAACAAATTTGAAACATGAAGTGTACCTGGCTCGTGCATCCTTATGAGTGGCGGTCGGGGACGAGTGATGGTCTTTTCCTACCAATCTATCCCCCTAGGAGCATGCGCGTAATACTTGATTTTTGATGACTTCTAAATTTTTGCAATAAGTATATGAGTTCTTTTGACTAATGTTGAGTCCATGGATTATACGCACTTTTACCTTTCCGCCTTTGCTAGCCTCTTGATGGCACTGCATTGCCCTTTCTCACCTTGAGAGTTGGTGCAAACTTCGCGGTGCATCAAACCCGTGATACGATATGCTCTATCACACATAAACCTCCCTATATCTTCCTCAAAACAGCCACCATACCTACCTATTATGGCATTTCCATAGCCATTCGAGATATATTGCCATGCAACTTTCCACCGTTCATTCACCATCATCATGACATACTTTACTTTTGTCATATTGCCATTGCATGATCATGTAGTTGACATCATATTTGTGGCAAAGCCACCATGCATTATTTTTCATACATGTCACTCTTGATTCATTGCACCATCCCGGTACACCGCCGGTGGCATTCATATAGAGTCATATCTTGTTCTAGTTTCGAGTTGTAATTCTTATGTTGTAATCAATAGAAGTGTGATGATCATCATTATTAGAGCATTGCCCAATAAAAAAAGAAAAAGGCCAAAAAAAGAAAATAAATAAAAAGGGCAATGTTACTATTTCTTTTTCCACACTTGTGCTTCAAAGTAGCACCTTGTTCTTCATGTAGTGAGTCTCATATATTGTGCTTCAAAGTAGCACCATGTTTTTCATATAGTGAGTCTCATATGTTGTCACTTTCATATACTAGTGGGAATTTTCATTATAGAACTTGGCTTGTATATTCCTACGATGGGCTTCCTCAAATGCCCTAGGTCTTCGTGAGCAAGCAAGTTGGATGCGCACCCACTAGTTTTCTTTTGTTGAGCATTCATTTGTAGCTCTAGTGCATCCGTTGCATGGCAATCCCTACTCCTCATGTTGACATCAATTGATGGGCATCTCCATAGCCCATTGATTATCCTCGTCAATATGAGACTTTCTCCTTTTTTGTCTTCTCCACACAATCCCCATCATCATATTCTATTCCACCCATAGTGCTATATCCATGGCTCACGCTCATGTATTGCGTGAAGGTTGAAAAAGTTTGAAATTATTTAAGTATGAAATAATTGCTTGGCTTGTCATCAGGGGTATAAAGTTGGGAACATCTTTGTGTGACGAAAATGAAGCATAGCCTAACTATATGATTTTGTAGGGATGAACTTTCTTTTCCCATGCTATTTTGAGAAGACATGATTACTTAGATTAGTATGCTTGAAGTATTACTATTTCTTTTATCAATATGAACTTTTATTTTGTATTCATTTGGATCTGAACGTTCATGCCACAATAAAGAAAATTACATTATGAATTATGCTAGGTAGCATTCCACATCAAAAAATTCTCTTTTATCATTTACCTACTCGAGGACGAGCAGGAATTAAGCTTGGGGATGCTTCATACGTCTCCAACGTATCTATAATTTTTGATTGTTCCATGCTATTATATTACCCCTTTTGGATGTTTATGGGCTTTATTTTACACATTTATATCATTTTTGGGACTAACCTACTAACCGGAGGCCCAGCCCATATTGCTGTTTTTTTTTGCATATTTCAGTATTTCGAAGAAAAGGAATATCAAACGGAGTCCAAACGGAATGAAACCTTTGGGAGCGTGATTTTTGGAACAAACGTGATCCAGAGGACTTGGAGTGCAAGTCAAGAAGCAGCCGAGGCCTCCACGAGATAGGAGGGCGCGCCCCCTATAGGGCGCGCCCCCTGTCTCGTGGGCCCCTCGGGCGGCCACCGACGTACTTCTTCTTCCTATATATACCTACATACCCCGAAAACATCCAGGGGCACCACGAAACACAATTTCCACCGCCGTAACCTTCTGTATCCGCGAGATCTCATCTTGGTGCCTTCGCCGGCACTCTGCCGGAGGGGGAATCAAGCACGGAGGGCCTCTACATCAACATCCTTGCCCCTCCGATGAGTTGTGAGTAGTTTACCACAGACCTATGGGTCCATAGTTATTAGCTAGATGGCTTCTTCTCTCTTTTTGGATCTCAGTACAATGTTCTCCCCCTCTCTTGTGGAGATCTATTCAATGTAAACTCTTTTTGCGGTGTGTTTGTCGAGATCCGATGAATTGTGGGTTTATGATCAAGTTTATCTACGAATAATATTTGAATCTTCTCTGAATTCTTTTATGTATGATTAAGTCATCTTTGCAAGTCTCTTTGAATTATCAGTTTAGTTTGGCCTACTAGATTGGTCTTTCTTGCCATGGGAGAAGTGCTTAGCTTTGGGTTCAATCTTGCGGTGTCCTTACCCAGTGACAGAAAGGGTTGCAAGGAACGTATTGTATTGTTGCCATCGAGGATAACAAGATGGGGTTTATATCATATTGCATGAGTTTATCCTCTACATCATGTCATCTTGCTTAATGCGTTACTCTGTTCTTATGAACTTAATACTCTAGATGCATGCTGGATAGCGGTCGTTGTGTGGAGTAATAGTAGTAGATGCAGGCAGGAGTCGGTCTACTTGTTATGGACGTGATGCCTATATACATGATCATGCCTAGATAATCTCATAACTATGCGCTTTTCTATCAATTGCTCGACAGTAATTTGCTCACCCACCGTAATACTTATGCTATCTTGAGAGAAGCCACTAGTGAAACCTATGGCCCCCGGGTCTATCTCTTATCATATTTGCTTCCAATCTACTTTTATTTGCATCTTTACTTTTTGTATCTATATTATAAAATACCAAAAATATATTTATCTTATCATACTATCTTTATTAGATCTCACTTTACATGAAGTGGCCGTGAAGGGATTGACAACCCCTTTATTGCGTTGGTTGCGAGTTCTCGGTTGTTTGTGTGTAGGTGCGTGGGACTTTTGAGGAGCCTCCTCTGGATTGATACCTTGGTTCTCGAAACTGAGGGAAGTACTTACGCTACACTTGCTGCATCACCCTCTCCTCTTCGAGGAAAACCAACGCAAGCTCAAGACGTAGCACACCACAGCGTAATGGTGTGCCCAAACGTCATAACCATACTTTATTAGATATGGTGCGATCTATGATGTTTCTTACCGATTTACCACTATACTTTTCGGGTTATGCATTAGAGACAGCTGCATTCACATTGAAAAGGGGCACCATCTAAATCCGTTGAGACGACACCGTATGAACTATGGTTTGGCAAGAAAAAGTTTCATCCTGATAAGCTCAAACTCAAGTCGGGGAAATGTGTCTTCATAGGATACCCAAAGGAGACAGTTGGGTACACCTTCAATCACATATACGAAGGCAAGATATTCGTTGCTAAGAATGGATCCTTTCTAGAGAAGGAGTTTCTCTCGAAAGAAGTGAGTGGGAGGAAAGTAGAACTTGATGAGGTAACTGTACCTGCTCCCTTATTGGAAAGTAGTTCATCATAGAAATCTGTTCATGTGACTCCTACACCAATTAGTGAGGAAGCTAATGATGATGATCATGTAACTTCAGATCAAGTTACTACCGAACCTCGTAGGTTAACCAGAGTAAGATCCGCACCAGAGTGGTACAGTAATCCTGTTTTGGAGGTCATGTTACTTGACCATGACGAACCTACGAACTATGAGGAAGCGATGATGAGCCCAGATTCCGCAAAATGGTTTGAGGCCATGAAATCTGAGATGGGATCCATGTATGAGAACAAAGTGTGGACTTTGGTTGACTTGCCCGATGATCGGCAAGACATAGAAAATAAATGGATCTTCAAGAGGAAGACGGACGCTGATAGTAGTGTTACTATCTACAAAGCTAGAATTGTCGCAAAAAGGTTTTCAACAAGTTCAAGGTGTTGACTACAATGAGAGTTTCTCATTCGTATCTATGCTTAAGTTTGTCCGAATCATGTTAGCAATTGCCGCATTTTATGAAATCTGGCAAATGGATAAACAAAACTGCATTCCTTAATGGATTTATTAAAGAAGAGTTGTATATGATACAACAAGAAGGTTTTGTCAATCCTAAAGGTGCTAACAAAATATGCAAGCTCCAGCGATCCATCTATGGACTAGGGCAAGCATCTCGGAGTTGGAATATACGCTTTGATAAATTGATCAAAGCATATAGTTTTATACAGACTTGAGGTGAAGCCTGTATTTACAAGAAAGTGAGTGGGAGCACTACAACATTTATGATAAGTATATGTGAATGACATATTGTTGATCGGAAATAATGTAGAACTATTCTGCAAAGCATAAAGGAGTGTTTGAAAGGAGTTTTTTCAAAGAAAGACCTCGGTGAAGCTGCTTACATATTGAGCATCAAGATCTATAGAGATAGATCAAGACGCTTCATAAGTTTATTCAATGAGTACATACCTTGACAAGATCTTGAAGTAGTTCAAAATGGAACAGTCAAAGAAAGAGTTCTTACCTGTGTTACAAGGTGTGAAATTGAGTAAGACTCAAAAGCCCGACCACGGCAGAAGATAGAAAGAGAATGAAAGTCATTCCCTATGCCTCAGCCATAGGTTCTATAAAGTATGCCATGCTGTGTACCAGATCTATTGTATACCCTACACTAAGTTTGGCAAAGGAGTACAATAGTGATCTAGAAGTAGATCGCTGAACAGCGGTCAAAATTATCCTTAGTGGAATAAGGTTATGTTTCTCGATTATGGAGGTGACAAAAGGTTCATCGTAAACGGTTACGTCGATGCAAGCTTTGACACCGATCTGGATGACTCAAAGTCTCGATCTAGATACATATTGAAAGTGAGAGCTATTAGCTATATTAACTCCGTGCAGAGCATTGTAAACATAGAAATTTGCAAAATACTTACGGATCTGAATGTGACAGACCCGTTGACTAAAATTATCTCACAGGCAAAACATGATCACACCTTAGTACTCTTTGGGTGTTAATCACATAGCAATGTGAACTAGATTACTGACTCTAGTAAACTCTTTGGGTGTTGGTCACATGTCGATGTGAACTATGGGTGTTAACCACATAAAGATGTGAACCATTGATGTTAAATCACATGGTGATGTGAACTAGATTATTGACTCTAGTGCAAGTGGGAGACTGAAGGAAATATGCCCTAGAGGAAATAATAAAGTTATTATTTATTTCCTTATATCATGATAAATGTTTATTATTCATGCTAGAATTGTATTAACCGGAAACATAATACTTGTGTGAATACATAGACAAACAAAGTGTCACTAGTATGCCTCTACTTGACTAGCTCGTTGATCAAAGATGGTTATGTTTCCTAACCATAGACATGAGTTGTCATTTGATTAACCGGATCACATCATTAGGAGAATGATGTGATTGACTTGACCCATTCTGTTAGCTTAGCACACGATCATTTAGTATTCTGCTATTGCTTTCTTCATGACTTATACATGTTCCTATGACTATGAGATTATGCAACTCCCGTTTACCGGAGGAACACTTTGTGTGCTACCAAACGTCACAACGAATCGGGTGATTATAAAGGTGCTCTCTGGTGTCTCGAAGGTACTTGTTGGGTTGGCGTATTTCGAGATTAGGATTTGTCACTCCGATTGTCGGAGAGGTATCTCTAGGCCCACTCGGTAATACACATCACTATAAGCCTTGCAACTAATGAGTTAGTTGCGGGATGATGTATGACAGAACGAGTAAAGAGACTTGCCGATAACGAGATTGAACTAGGTATTGAGATGCCGACGATCGAATCTCGGGCAAGTAACATACCGATGACAAAGGGAACAACGTATGTTGTTATGCGGTCTGACCGATAAAGATCTTCGTAGAATATGTGGGAGCCAATATGAGCATCCAGGTTCCGCTATTGGTTATTGACCGGAGACGTGTCTCGGTCATGTCTACATAGTTCTCGAACCCGTAGTGTCCACACGCTTAAAGTTCGATGACGGTTATATTATGAGTTTATGTGTTTTGATGTACCGAAGGTAGTTCGGAGTCCCGGATGAGATCGGGGACATGACGAGGAGTCTCGAAATGGTCGAGACGTAAAGATCGATATATTGGATGACTATATTCGGACATCGGAAAGGTTCGGAGTGATTCGGGTATCATTATCAAACTCATCCAAGCATTGACTAGCAGACTTATTACGAGGAATATCGCCTTCATCAAATCTATAGAGAGAGTTTACCTGTACTACCTGTGTCGGGTTATCAAGACCATGTATATCTTCAATAGGCGGTAGATTCTTAACATCTTCAGCTTTAATACCTTTTTCTTTCGTAGATTTCTTTGCCTCTTGCATATCTTCAGGACTGAGAAATAGAATACCTCTTTTCTTCGGAGTTGGCTTAGGAGTTGGTTCAGGAAGTGTCCAATCATTATCATTACTCAATATATTATTCAATGGCAATTCAGCTTGCTCAACAGTTCTTTCCCTAAAAACACAACCAGCACAACTATCCAGGTGGTCTCTGGAAGCATCGGTTAGTCCATTATAAAAGATATCAAGTATTTCATTTTTCTTGAGAGGATAATCGGGCAAAGAATTAAGTAATTGGAGATGTTAGGGATCGTAGTAATTCAAAAAAATTCCTACGATCACGCAAGATCTATCTAGGAGAAGCATAGCAACAAGCAGGGAGAGTGTGTCCACGTACCCTCATAGACCGAAAGCGGAAGCATTTAGTAACGCGGTTGATGTAGTCGAACGTCTTCAAGATACAACCGATCCAAGTACCGAACGTACGGCACCTCCATGTTCTGCACACGTTCAGCATGATGACGTCCCTCGAGCTCTTGATCCAGTTGAGGACGAGGGAGAGTTTCATCATCATGACGATGTGGCGACGGTGATGATGAAGTTACCGGCGCAGGGCTTCGCCTAATTAAGCACTACAACGATATGACCGAGGTGTTAAACTATGGAGGGGGGCACCACACATGGCTAAGAAACTGTCTGTTGTGCTTTGGGGTGCCCCCTTGCCCACGTATATAAAGGAGGGAGGAGGAGGAGGCCGACCCCCCTAGGGACGCACCAAGTGTGGGGAGTCCTACTAGAACTCCCAAGTCCTAGTAGGATTCCCTCTTTTTTTCCTTTTCTAGAGTAGCAAAGGGGGAAAGAGCGCAGGAGTAGGAGAGGGAAAGGGGGGGGGGGGCGCCGCCCCCACCCCTTGTCCAATTCGGATTGGCAAGGGGGGCACGCGCCACCTCCTATGGCCGGCCCTCTCTCCTCCACGAAGGCCCATGTTGGCCCATTACCTTCCCGGGGTTCAGTAACCCCAGTACTCAAACTTATCTGAAACTTCCCGAAACCATTCTGGTGTCCGAATGTAACCTTCCAATATATCGATCTTTACCTCTCAACCATTTCGAGACTCCATTTCATGTCTGTGATCTCATCCGGGACTCCGAGCAAACTTCGGTCATCAAATCACATAACTCATAATACAAATCGTCCTCGAACATTAAGCGTGCGGACCGTATGGGTTCGAGAACTATGTAGACATGACTGAGACACATCTCTGGTCAATAACCAATAGCGAAACCTGGATGCTCATATTGGCTCCTACATATTCTACGAAGATCTTTATCGGTCAAAGTGCACAATAACATACGTTGTTCCCTTTGTCATCGGTATGTTACTTGCCCGAGATTCGATCGTCTGTATCATCATACCTAGTTCAATCTCGTTACCAGCAAGTCTCTTTACTCATTCCGTAATGCATCATCTCGCAACTAACTCATTAGTCACATTGCTTGGAAGGCTTATATTGATGTGCATTACCGAGAGGGCCCAAAGATACCTCTCCGATACACGGAGTGACAAATCCTAATCTTGATCTATGCCAACCCAACAAACACCTCCGGAGACACCTGTAGAGCATATTTATAATCACCCAGTTACATTGTGACGTTTGATAGCACATAAGGTGTTCCTCCAGTATTCGGGAGTTGCATAATCTCATAGTCAGAGGAACATGTATAAGTCATGAAGAAAGCAATAGCAATAAAACTAAACGATCGTTATGCTAAGCTAACGGATGGGTCTTGTCCATCACATCATTCTCTAATGATGTGATCCTGTTCATCAAATGACAACACATGTCTATGCCTAGGAAACTTAACCATCTTTGATTAACGCGCTAGTCAAGTAGAGGCATACTAGGGACACATTGCTGCAGGATGCTGCTAACGCGACACTACGATGAGACACCCTTCGAGAAACTGTGTGCGATGCAATAATCGCAAATGGTGGTGTATGAAAACCGTCAAAAATGTATTAAACGTTTGTGATGATGGATGCATCAAACACGGTTCAGATTTTAGTTGCGTGTGCGATGAAGGGCATACGGTTCAGTTCAATTAACTGTTTGTGATGAGGAGGAACAAAAGAAACGGGCAGCCAGATGAAGGCGTGTGCGATACAAAATATATGGTTCACTCGGATGAACTGTTTGTGATTAGGCAACACAAAAGAAACGGGCAGCCAGAAGAAGGTGTGTGCGATATACAGCATACGGTTCACTCGGATGAACTGTTTGTGATTAGGCAACACAAAAGAAATGGTCAGCCAGATCAAGGTGTGTGCGATATACACATGTGGTTCACTCGACCCTTGTCGTCAGTGTGTGACCTCTGTGGCAACCATTCGCTCCCCACTAGCCTCTTCTAGTATCGTGGCAACCGTCCACCGCCTCTTCGCCTTTCCCTCTCGATTTGGAACTGCTGTCGCACGCTCTTGCTCCCTCCATTTTCCTTCACCCTTCCTTCTGCCATTGTTCGATCATCTTCTCCATGGAGGGAACAGGCCGGGAATGACCCCATTATTCTTGCCCCGATCTGAAAGATGACGTGGTGGAGGAACGCATTGATCGGTGCGACGTCATCACCTCGGCTAGCATGGCAGGTTCGTTCAAGACCATTCTCGACTCAACTGATAACATCATTACAAGGAACCCAAGGGCCCAGGAACGGTTTGATCTCCCCTATCTTCTTCGTCGTGACCCTGCTGACTGGCTCGGGGACGAGGGAAGCCTCGCCTTGTGCAAGTTGATGCCGCTTGATAATGATACGTATGATGTTAAGATGCCATCGCTTGAGGGCAAGGCTTGGGCAGGCGCAAATGGAGATTGGGTTGTTTATATTGGGTACAAATACGAGTGGGAAATTGTGAATGTGTACAGTCGTCACTGGGTTCCACTTCCAAAAATCTCAGACGACTGCCCAGAGGTTGAGTACAACGGTATTCTACGTGAGTTCAAATACGATCATGGTGACTGTCGTCTACGGAAGATAGCAATTTGTTGAGTTCCCAACCGCTCTTGGGATTACACGAACTATGAAGTTGTTGCTATCTTCGACAAGCTTGTTGCCGTCCTTACTTCCATGCCTCGATGGATATTGCTCAAAATACAATTTCGGTACACGGATGAGTACTGTGATGCAATTCAATATGAGGGTCTTGTGTTTGCTGCCACCACTCGTGGCACTGTTTTTGCATGGAATCCTGATGCTTTTGGTACATTTGTCTTCCACCGTAATTATAATTGTTTCATCCACATGCATGTGGGTTAGCTAGTTTCCCTTTACTAATTAACCTTCTTGTGTTTCCAAGGTCCTGTGAACATTCCACCACCTATACTTGAAAAATTTTATAACCAAGGGGGAGATGACGATGCTGATGATCACGAGCATGAGGACGAGTAGGACCCATATACCTAGTGGAGCCTGGCAACTTATTCCGATGGATCACCTCTTCTTGTCTGTATACAGGGCACTGCTGATGTTACTAAGGAAGCAGGTGTTGTCTCGCATGGTCGCACTCTCCGGACCTATTCAAACATCCATTGCAGGGTATTCAGGATGGATACTAGTGTACTAGCGCCAACACCTTCTCCCTGGTTCAGTATTGAAAGTCTTGGAGGAAACTCGCTCTTCCTTGGAAAAAATTATCCAATGATGGTGGAAGGCGATCCAGCTGCTGTTGACACAACGTTAATACCATTTATGAGAAGCAACTGTATCTATACCTCGGACATTGCTATGCTTCCCTACCGTCCCAATATGGGTCCTGACATTGGCCGCTTCAGCCTGGATGATCAGTCCTGCGTTGGTCTCAAGATTGGGAGTAGCTAGCCCTTCCCAGAGAATCACTTCTGGTTCAAAGCAAGCGTTTCCAATGCCGACGAGTGGTTGAGCTGAAGTTCATTTCATCGCTTTGTTATTTGTTGTGTGAGAAAAACTTTACTAGAATGTTTTGTTGGAAATGATCTATAATCCAACGTGTATCCTTGTTGTCGTTGTGGGTTGATGACTTGTTGTATGTAATCAATGGTACATTTGCATATGCATCCATCAACTCATGCCTGCTAGTGGTGTCCATATGAACAGTGCTAGTGATTTTAGTTGCAAAAATTAGATAGTGCTAGTGATTTTTAGCTGCATATTTTGACAAATCGCAGTGTTACAAGGTTGACAAATGGCAATGTTACTAGATAAACAAATGTCAATCTTTCCAGTTTGACAAATGGCAACATACCCAAAATGACAGATATGCAAATCTTACCCAATTGTTTGTACGTGGTTGCACACGGGTCATGCAAAACATCCGTTTGCGTTGAAGGGATGCAGAAATCCTGCTCGGCACATTTTCCCTTGGCTTCCGGGGAAGTTGTCGGTTTGCATACGGGTGTTCTAACTAAAACGTTTGCGATGAGTGTTTTATATTTAAAAACCATTGATATTTTTTCGAAAGAAAATCGTTTGATAAGTCTGTACATTAAGAGAGAAAAACGCAAGTCCGTTCAAACCATATCTTTCATTCAGTCACACTACGAATTTATATTCATATGATCGAGAATTCGAGATATAGTATTAAACCACCAAAAAAATATTTACGGCGGCGGCGGAGGCGGCGTGCCGCGCCATCGTTGTCATTGTCGTCCTCCGAGATGCCGTTGTTGAAGTCTTCAAGGCAGCATAAAATGTTCTTCACTTGTAAATCAAACATCATGTCGTCGCAAGATTGACGGGCAGGGCACGGGAGGACGGCAACTGGCGCCGCTGAGAGGTAGCGGTCGACGACAGCGTCCCATGCCGCTAAGGGGGGCGCGCGCACGGGCACGGGCACGGGCATGGCGGCTGCAGCCAAACGCATAGGGACCAGCGCCGCGGTGGGTGGAGGGGTGCGCACGGGCAGGGGCACGGGCGCAGCGTGTAACGCCCCGGATTCAATGCACCTGGTGTCCGCCAGTTATTCGCCTCCTCCAACCTCGGGATCTGCGCCGCAGCCAGCCCCCCTCCACCTCGCATTCCACACCCGACAAACCTCCCACCTCCACTTGGCGCCGTCCCGCCGCCACCACCACCCACGCCATGTCCCGAGCGATGGCGCCGCCACGCCGCGCCCCTGCCCTCCCCGCGCGCCCGCTCAGCCAGCTCTGCCAGACCCAGATCGGGCCTGGAAGCCCACCGAGCCCGACCGCCGATCGCGCCCCCCTGCGTCTCTCGCGCGCCTCCGCCGATCCCATCTGGATCGGGAGGACACCTGCGCCGCCGCCCGCTCTGCACCGGCACGCCGCCGTCGAGGCTCCCCGTTCCCCCAGATGAGTGTCACCGCCGCCCTTTCCCCTTTTTCTCCTCATCCGGCTCTCTCCCTCACCCTCTCTGCCCCGCAGGGAACCGCCACCGTCGCCACAGCCAGAACTCACCGGAGACGTGGACGCCGTCGGATCCGTCCTCCGTTTGCCGAGCCGCCGACGGATCTGAGGAGCCCGGCCCTCGATCCACCTGTTTCCCTCGCTCCTCCCTCACCGCGGTCCCGCCCCGCGCTCGCCGGAGCCCTGCGCCGCCGCCGCTCCCGCCTGCACGCGCCTGTGCGTGCGAGCACACGCACAGCCCCCGTTGACCACCCCTGGGCCAGCCACTCCAAGGCCCAGCCGGCCTCCTCCGCAGCCAGATCCGGCCCAAGGCCCATGGGTGAGCCGCCCCTATCCAGCGCCCGTGCGTTTTTCTTTTGTATCTTGCGCCCGTTGTTTTTTTTCATATGCTTAAATTCTGCCAAGTCATGTAATTTGCACATTCTGGTGCCATGTTCATTGCATCATAACTCCATGTGTGCTGCTCCATTTCATGCATATAATATATCGAAATGTTCGCTGTGAGATGCTCTTCATTTCATTCCATTGTGCCATGCTTGTTTGAGTTGATCTAGGTGCCTGAATCATCATTGCAAGAGTGCTATATTATGTTAACCTGCTGAAACTGTTATAACTTGATGATTTGTAAATTTTGTTGCATTTGATGTGTGCATCCTATGAGCATGAGCTCTACATGTGTTTTGTGCTATGTCATGCCATCTTTACAGGGGTGCCATCCATGATTTTTTGTGATTCTTGTACTGAGTGCATCAAGCTTGTTAAGTAGGGTACTTGCTGTTGCTGTTTTGCTAGGCTGAATCTGCTATATTATGATGCTATGTTAACCTGCTTCTACAAGTCATTCTATGCATAATCTGGAGATGTTCACTAAGGGTGTTTTGTTACACATGTCTTGCTCTATCCATCCATGCCCCTGTTTGCAATTGTGGAGTAGTCTATCTTGAGCCAATCGAGCTCTACTTTTGCTATAAAATGTTCCTGGCAGATTGTTTACATGCTATTCGATTTTGCCAAGGTTGTTGTAGTTGATCCTTGCATGCTATGTTGTTGTTCTTGCCATGTATAGCTTCTATGCCATGTCTAGCTTCTGGTTGTATGCTTAGTTTGTCATGCAATGCCTCGTAGTGAGTGCATCGAGCTCGTTAACATGCCTACTTGTTATCTGTTTATGCCATGCTCCAGTTTTTCACTAAGTCTGAATCTGTTTATGTTTTTGCTATGTTCACATGCTTGCAATTGTATTTTCTGATCCCTTTTGGCTCATGGTAGTTAAGGGACATTTGTTCTATGAGATTAGTAGATTCATGCCATGCCTTTTTTTGCCATCATAAGTTCCTGTAACATGTTGTTTGATAGCTCTAAACATTGCAACCTGATGTTATTCCCTGATAAGTCTGAAACTGTTATTATTTGCAATCTTGCCATGTCATTTTGAGCATGTTCTAGTGATTTCCGGAGATAGCTCAGTGTTCATGTTTTGTTAAGATTTACCTGTACATCATGCCCATGCCTTTTGTTCTCATGTTAAGATGCTGTAGCTTGTTGTTTTGATGCTTGGAATATGCCTAGTTGCTGTTTTGGACAGCTTGTCCTTTAAACTTGTATAGGGTGTATGTGTTGATCCGTTGCTCCGTTTTGAGTGTGCTCTATATGAAAATTGCTTAGATTTGCATGTAGTTTCATATTATCATGTTGCATCCTTGTTTTGAGGTGTTTGCTTGATGTTTGTACGCATTTTGTATCAATGCCATGCTTATCTTGTTTTGCTCATATCTTCTAGGCCGTAGCTCCGAATTAAATGAACTTTATATGTAACTTGACTAGATTTTCGTGTAGATCATCTTGGTGCATCTTAACATGCTGTTTAACAACTTGAACATAATGTTTATTCAGATCTGGACCAATTTCAAAATTTGCATATGAGGACTTACCGGAATTGTTCTATGTTGTTCCCGGCCTCATTTAAACTTACTTTGATGTGTTGCTCTTGTTTGCATCATCTCTTGCCATGAGTAGCTTCATGTAGCTTTGTCATGCATCATGCTTGTTGTGCATCATGCCTTGTTCATGTGTGGTGTGTTTACCATGTTGTGTGCTTCTTCTCGATAGTTCCCGTTTCGTTGCGATCGTGAGGATTCGTTCGTCTACGCTTGGTTCGTCTTCGTGGCTTCATCTTCTTCATGGACTCATTCTTCTTCCTAGCGGGATTTCAGGCAAGATGACCGCTACCCTGGATCTCATTACTATCATTGCTATGCTAGTTGCTTCGTTCTTTCGCTATGCTGCGCTACCTATCACTTGCTGCTCAAGCCTCCCAAATTGCCATGAACCTCTAACCTTTGTCGCCCTTCCTAGCAAACCATTGCTTGGCTATGTTACCGCTTTTGCTCAGCCCCTCTTATAGCGTTGCTAGTTGCAGGTGAAGTTGAAGTTTGCTCCATGGTGGACAGGATTTTGGTTGGGATATCACAATATCTATTATATTATTAACGCATCTATATACTTGGTAAAGGGTGGAAGGCTCGGCCTTATGCCTGGTGTTTTGTTCCACTCTTGCCGCCCTAGGTTCCGTCATATCGGTATTATGTTCCCGGATTTTGCATCCCTAACGCGGTCGGGTGATTTATGGGACCCCCTTGACAGTTCGCTTTGAATAAGACTCCTCCAGCAAGGCCCAACCTTGGTTTTACCATTTGCCTCACCACCACCTACTTTCCCTTGGGAGTAATTAACCCAAGGGTCATCTTTATTTAGCCCCCCCAGGCCAGTGCTTCTCTAAGTGCTGGTCCGAACCGAGCTGCCTGCGGGGCCACCTTGGGGCAACTTGAGGGTTGGTTTTACTCGTAGCTAGTCTCATCCGGTGTTGCCCTGAGAACGAGATATGTGCAGCTCCTATCGGGATTGTCGGCGCATCGGGCGGCTTTGCTGGTCTTGTTTTATTGCTGTCGAAATGTCTTATAGCCGGGATTCCGAGACTGATCGGGTCTTCCCGGGGAGAAGGAATATCCTTCGTTGATCGCGAGAGCTTATCATGGGCTAAGTTGGGACACCCCTGCAGGGTATAAACTTTCGAGAGCCGTGCCCGCGGTTATGTGGCAGATGGGAATTTGTTAATATCCGGTTGTAGTAACTTGAAGCAAACTCTTCTAAAATACACCAACCGTAAAGCGTAATCGTGAGTGTCTCTTTTCGGGTTGATCGAGAGGAGAACACGGTTTCGGGTTATGTCTGACGTAAGTAGGAGTTCATGATCACTTGTTGATCATTACTAGTTGACGACCGTTCCTTTGTTTCTCTTCTCGCTCTCATTTGCGTATGTTAGCCACCATATATGCTTAGCCGCTGCTGCAACCTCACCACTTTACCCCTTCCTTTCCCTTTAAGCTTTGCTAGTCTTGATACCCATGGTAATGGGAGTGCTGAGTCCTCGTGGCTCACAGATTACTACAACACCAGTTGCAGGTACAGGTTGTGCGATGATCATGACGCGAGAGCGATGCTTGCTTGTCTTGAGTTCTTCTTCTGCTTCTTCGATCAGGGGATAGGTTCCAGGTCGGCAGCCTGGGCTAGCAGGGTGGATGTCGTTTGAGCTTCTATTTATGTTTCATCCGTAGTCGGATGTTGTTCTTGTATGTGTTGTTGATGTATTCTTATGGCATTGCATGCCTTATGTATGTATCCCCATCTATTATGTAATGTTGATGTAATGATATCCACCTTGCAAAAGCGTTTCAATATGCGGGTCTATCCTTGGTGGGACCTTCGAGTTCCTTTTGGATAGGGTCGCATATTGGGCGTGACAAGTTGGTATCAGAGCCTCGACCGACCTTAGGAGCCCCTTGTTTGATCTTGTAGTTTGGCCGTTGTTGAGTCTAGAAGAAAACTGCTTTTTGGAGTCTAGTTATATCGGAGAGTAGGAATTCTTTTTACTCCTCTGCCCCTTAGTCGCTCTGGTGAGGAATCTTGACGTAGGTGTTTTGAACTACTCCTCTTCCCATTCAAATTTTTCTTTAGGATCACGCAGTTGGTTTTCCGATCGTTGGTTCTCAGCTCTTTGCATCCGGTGCATTTCTCGTCAAGTTGACTCGAGCCTCTTCATCTTTGAGTTTAATCGTCAGTTCTTCCTCCGACGTCGTTGTTTTTCCTTGTCCGAAGTTGTCCTTGTTTTTCCCGCCCGCCCACCCTTCTTCTTCTCGGAACCGGAGTCCGTAATTGAGTATCCATCCTACTCGTGCGAAGTCTTTGCTTTTTTTCCTCAATGATTTCAACCGGTGTTTTCTCTTCAAGATATTCGTCGGTTCCCCTTCCAAGTTGTCTTTGTTTTCCCGCCCTCCCTCCCTCTTCTTTCAGGAGCTTGAGTCTGTTTCGAGCATCAATTTCATTCGTACGGAGTCTCTTCAGTCTTCCCTCAATCATTTCAACCGGTGAATTCTCGTCTCGTTCGTCATTCTTCATCCCTTTCTTCTCCGGTGGATTCAATTATAATTTTCGGTAGTGATTATATTCTTTCCTTGGATCAAGTGTTCTCCTTGCTCGTTTGCCTCTCGCTATTCAATCATTCCGGAGTTCGGAAGACATCTCAGGAGATTCGTCTGGGTTGGAATTAATTCGAGGTTGTCACCTCATTCAAATATTTCAAGCGTTCCGGTGCATCATCTACTTCGTCAACATCCCTTTCCAACGGTGTTTTCTATTAGTGGGCCCTAACCCACATGTCTTTCCCAAGATCTTACCTGACTCTTCTAATTTCCCCGGAGTTATTCTCAATTCTTTTCGGAGTTTGACGTAAGAATGAATTTCATCAGTCAGATGCCTTTTCAAGATCGATTTCAAACCATTTCATTGTTGGCTCAACCTATTCACTTTTCATTCTCCCGGAGTTTTTTTCAACAATTTTGGTGGTGTTTCTCGTCGACCGAAGAAGATTTTTCTCTTAAATCTCGTCCGTTCCCCCAAAGATCCGCGGTGCTAGCTCGATGTTACCCTATCTAATTGTTTCCAATTGCGCAATTATTTTCATCCATCCGGAGTATTTCAGGAGTTGTTTTCCGTCTCGATCATCCGGAGGCCATCTTTTCGGAAGATTTCTTCGTTCTAAGTTTCAGATTCGTTCTCTCAATTATTCTATATCCGTGCCCCTTCGTTCGTCTCAATATTCTTCCGGTGCTTTGTTCAAGTAATCTCTAATAAATTTGAGACCTCTTCATTCCGCGGTATCAAAATTCTTTCAAGTATCTTCGTTCATTTTCTAATTCTTTCCGGCGATCAATTCTCTTCTTTTCGTTCATTTCATTTTCATGGTGGTTCGTGGAAGATTCCTTTTCGGTTCTCATCATATCAATTCATTCGTTCTTTTCAATCCTACCGGGGCTCATGAAGACCTTCCCAAATTTTCGTGCTATATCTCCCTTTAATCTTTTCCAACGCGAATAAGTAGTATGCAAATCCATTGCTTCTCATCAATTTAATTGATGAAGGATAAGCATAACATAATTCTTATTCTCATTTCATCATGGTCAAGTGGATAAATTCTTTTCTTCGGAGATTGTTCTTGATGAATAATCTCTTGGTTCCAAGTTGTTCATCTTTTCTTTTCTGGAGTTCCAAGTCTTCTCGCTTGTCTCGTCGTGAAGCTCCATCCGAATCATCGCAAGGCTTTAATCTTATTTCCTTTCATGCTTAAATCGTATCTTGCCATCCTTTTGTTACCGGAGTTCTTCACGGTGGTTCGTCATGATTTAATTCATTCTTCTAGTGTTCATCAAGATTCTTGTTGGAGGAGTTCAAGTATTCTTCTTCTTGCTTCGCGAGGTGAAATTAATTCTCCGTTTTATTTTAAAAATGGAGTTTTGCATTTCTTCATTCCTCTCAGCTATGCAATCTTTTCCGCTTGTGGTTGATTATCACCTCATAATTTTGAGATGTTTTCCATAAGTCCACGACAAGAAATTCTTTTGTTGCTGAATTTCCAACAACTCCGTTCAATCCTTTCTTCTAAGGATGCTCTCTATGTCATTCTTGGCAGAAGTTGTCATCTTCTTCTCCGTTCCTTTTCGTTCAACTATTTCAATTCTTCCGGTGGCGTTGTGTTGTTCCTCTCATCAAGTGTAGTGGCATCTTGTTAAGTTCATGCTCTATTCCTTCCTTGTTAACCCGGAGTGCTGTCTAAATTCCTTCGTTATTATTCCTTTTCCATCTTGTTCTAACCGGAGTGGTTTCAGATTCTATCTTATTCATTGAGTTTTTGATTCCCGTTGTAATCGTCGTTCCTCTTTCCTACTCGAGTGTTCTCGAATTTGTTCATCCTCTCTCTTGCATTCTTGTTTCACCTCATCCTCTTTCCCCCCTATCTCAGTCCTAAGATCTCGGGACGAGATCTCTTGTTAGTGGAGGAGAGTTGTAACGCCCCGGATTCAATGCGCCAGGTGTCCACCAGTTATTCGCCGTCTTTGCCATGTCATGTGCTTGTGTGTTGCATTTTGTCATGTCATCTTGTGCATCTCTTGGTGCATACGTGTTCGTCTCATGCATCCGAGCGTTTTCCCCGTTGACCGTTTTGCAATCCGGCACTCCTATGTCCTCCGGCGCCCCTCTTACCTCGTTTCGTGAGTGGCCAAAAAATGTTCTCGGAGTGGATCGAAACTTGGCATGCGGTCTTATTATAGTGTAGACAGGTTGCCTGCCGAGTTTCATCGCATTTGGAGTTTGTTTGATAGCCCAACCGTCATCCGTAGTGGCACCGTTGTCGGATTATTCGTCGGATGTTTTCATTCTCCGGAAACTGCTATCGGGTCGCACTTCACCTCTCTCTTCTCAGCCCAACCCCTCTTGCAACCCACCTGCAGCCCACCTAGTTCCCCCTCTGTCCGGAGCCGTCGGGTCGAGATCCGGTGCCTGAAAACCCCTCCAAAAACCCTCAAACCCTAGCCCCTACCCTTTATATACTCCTTCCACTTCCAATTTTGGCAACCTAGCCTCCCCTCCTCTAGCCTCCTCCAACCTCGGGATCTGCGCCGCAGCCAGCCCCCCTCCACCTCGCATTCCACACCCGGCAAACCTCCCACCTCCACTTGGCGCCGTCCCCGCCGCCAGCCACCACCCGCGCCGCGGTCCCGAGCCAGTGGCGCCTCGCCACGTCGCCCCCTGCCCTCCCCACGCCGCCCTTGGCCAGCGGGCCTGCCAGACCAGATCAGGCCACAGGAAGCCCACCCGAGCCCGACCGCCGATCGCGCGCCCCCCCGCTCGTCTCCCGCAACGCCTCCCGCTCGATCCCATCTAGATCGGGAGGACACCCGCGCCGCCGCCCGCTCTGCACCGGCACGCCGCCGTCGAGGCTCCCCGTTCCCCCAGATGAGTGTCACCCCCGCCCTTTCCCCTTTTTCTCCTCATCCGGCTCTCTCCCTCACCCTCTCTACCCCGCAGGGAACCGCCACCGTCGCCACAGCCGGAGCTCGCCGGAGACGTGGACGCCGTCGGATCCGTCCTCTGTTTGCCGCGCCGCCGACGGATCTGAGGAGCCCGGCCCTCGATCCACCTGTTTCCCTCGCTTCTCCCTCACCGCGATCCCGCCCCGCGCTCGCCTGAGCTCTGCGCCGCCGCCGCTCCCGCCTGTGCGTGCGAGCACACGCACAGCCCCCGTTAACCACCCCTGGGCCAGCCACTCCAAGGCCCAGCCGGCCTCCTCCGCAGCCAGATCCGGCCCAAGGCCCATGGGTGAGCCGCCCCTATCCAGCGCCCGTGCGTTTTTCTTTTGTATCTTGCGCCCGTTTTTTTTTTCATATGCTTAAATTCTGCTAAGTCATGTAATTTGCACATTCTGGTGCCATGTTCATTGCATCATAACTCCATGTGTGCTGCTCCGTTTCATGCATATAATATATCGAAATATTCTCTGTGAGATGCTCTTCATTTCATTCCATTGCACCATGCTTGTTTGAGTTGATCTAGGTGCGTGAATCATCGTTGCAAGAGTGCTATATTATATTAACCTGCTGAAACTGTTATAACTTGATGATTTGTAAATTTTGTTGCATTTGATGTGTGCATCCTATGAGCATGAGCTCTACATGTGTTTTGTGCTATATCATGCCATGTTTACAGGGGTGCCATCCATGAATTTTTTTGATTCTTGTACTGAGTGCATCAAGCTTGTTAAGTAGGGTACTTGCTGTTGCTGTTTTGCTAGGCTGAATCTGCTATATTATGATGCTATGTTAACCTGCTTCTACAAGTCATTCTATGCATAATCTGGAGATGTTCACTAAGGATGTTTTGTTATACATGTCTTGCTATATCCATCCATGCCCCTGTTTGAAATTATGGAGTAGTATAGCTTGAGCCAATCGAGCTCTACTTTTGCTATAAAATGTTCCTGGCAGATTGTTTACATGCTATTCGATTTTGCCAAGGTTGTTGTAGTTGATCCTTGCATACTATGTTGTTGTTCTTGCCATGTATAGCTTCTATGCCATGTCTAGCTTCTGGTTGTATGCTTAGTTTGTCATGCAATGCCTCGTAGTGAGTGCATCGAGCTCGTTAACATGCCTACTTGTTATCTGTTTATGCCATGCTCCAGTTTTTCACTAAGTCTGAATCTGTTTATGTTTTTGCTATGTTCACATGCTTGCAATTGTATTTTCCGATCCCTTTTGGCTCATGGTCATTAAGGGACATTTGTTCTATGAGATTAGTAGATTCATGCCATGCCTTTGTTTGCCATGATAAGTTCCTGTAACATGTTGTTTGATAGCTCTAAACATTGCAACCTGATGTTATTCTCTGATAAGTCTGAAACTGTTATTATTTGCAATCTTGCCATGTCATTTTGAGCATGTTCTAGTGATTTCCGGAGATAGCTCAGTGTTCATGTTTTGTTAAGCTTTACCTGTACATCATGCCCAGGCCTTTTGTTCTCATGTTAAGATGCTGTAGCTTGTTGTTTTGATGCTTGCAATATGCCTAGTTGCTGTTTTGGACAGCTTGTCCTTTAAACTTGTATAGGGTGTATGTGTTGATCCGTTGCTCCGTTTTGAGTGTGCTCTATATGAAACCTGCTTAGATTTGCATGTAGTTTCATATTATCATGTTGCATCCTTGTTTTTAGGTGTTTGCTTGATGTTTGTACGCATTTTGTATCAATGCCATGCTTATCTTGTTTTGCTCATATCTTCTAGGCCGTAGCTCCGAATTAAATGAACTTTATATGTATTTTGACTAGATTTTCGTGTAGATCATCTTGGTGCATCTTAACATGCTGTTTAACAACTTGAACATAATGTTTATTCAGATCTGGACCAATTTCGAAATTTGCATATGAGGACTTACCGGAATTGTTCTACGTTGTTCTCGGCCTCATTTAAACTTACTTTGATGCGTTGCTCTTGTTTGCATCATCTCTTGCCATGAGTAGCTTCATGTAGCTTTGTCATGCATCATGCTTGTTGTGCATCATGCCTTTTTCATGTGTGGTGTGTTTACCATGTTGTGTGCTTCTTCTCGATAGTTCCCGTTTCGTTGCGATCGTGAGGATTCGTTCGTCTACGCTTGGTTCGTCTTCGTGGCTTCATCTTCTTCATGGACTCGTTCCTCTTCCTAGCGGGATTTCAGGCAAGATGACCGCTACCCTGGATCTCATTACTATCATTGCTATGCTAGTTGCTTCATTCTTTCGCTATGCTGCGCTACCTATCACTTGCTGCTCAAGCCTCCCAAATTGCCATGAACCTCTAACCTTTGTCGCCCTTCCTAGCAAACCATTGCTTGGCTATGTTACCGCTTTTGCTCAGCCCCTCTTATAGCGTTGCTAGTTGCAGGTGAAGTTGAAGTTTGCTCCATGGTGGACAGGATTTTGGTTGGGATATCACAATATCTATTATATTATTAACGCATCTATATACTTGGTAAAGGGTGGAAGGCTCGGCCTTATGCCTGGTATTTTGTTCCACTCTTGCCGCCCTAGTTTCCGTCATATCGGTATTATGTTCCCGGATTTTGCGTCCCTAACGTGGTCGGGTGATTTATGGGACCCCCTTGATAGTTCGCTTTGAATAAGACTCCTCCAGCAAGGCCCAACCTTGGTTTTACCATTTGCCTCACCACCACCTACTTTCCCTTGGGAGTACTTAACCCAAGGGTCATCTTTATTTAGCCCCCCCCGGGCCAGTGCTTCTCTAAGTGCTGGTCCGAACCGAGCTGCCTGCGGGGCCACCTTGGGGCAACTTGAGGGTTGGTTTTACTCGTAGCTAGTGTCATCCGGTGTTGCCCTGAGAACGAGATATGTGCATCTCCTATCGGGATTGTCGGCGCATCGTGCGGCTTTGCTGGTCTTGTTTTATTGATGTTGAAATGTCTTGTAGCCAGGATTCCGAGACTGATCATGTCTTCCTGGGGAGAAGGAATATCCTTCGTTGATTGCGAGAGCTTATCATGGGCTAAGTTGGGACACCCCTGCAGGGTATAAACTTACGAGAGCCGTGCCCGCGGTTATGTGGCAGATGGGAATTTGTTAATATCCGGTTGTAGTAACTTGAAGCAAACTCTTCTAAAATACACCAACCGTAAAGCGTAACCGTGAGTGTCTCTTTTCGGGGTTGATCGAGAGGAGAACACGGTTTCGGGTTATGTCGGCGTAAGTAGGAGTTCGGGATCACTTCTTGATCATTACTAGTTGACGACCGTTCCTTTGTTTCTCTTCTCGCTCTCATTTGCGTATGTTAGCCACCATATATGCTTAGTCGCTGCTGCAACCTCACCACTTTACCCCTTCCTTTCCTTTAAGCTTTGCTAGTCTTGATACCCATGGTAATGGGAGTCTGAGTCCTCGTGGCTCACAGATTACTGCAACACCAGTTGCAGGTACAGGTTGTGCGATGATCTTGACGCGAGAGCGATGCTTGCTTGTCTTGAGTTCTTCTTCTGCTTCTTCGATCAGGGGATAGGTTCCAGGTCGGCAGCCTGGGCTAGCAGGGTGGATGTCGTTTGAGCTTCTGTTTATGTTTCATCCGTAGTCTGATGTTGTTCTTGTATGTGTTGTTGATGTATTCTTATGGCATTGCATGCCTTATGTATCTATCCCCATCTATTATGTAATGTTGATGTAATGATATCCACCTTGCAAAAGCGTTTCAATATGCGGGTCTATCCTTGGTGGGACCTTCGAGTTCCTTTTAGATAGGGTCGCATATTGGGCGTGACAGCGGCGGGTGCAGACAAACGCACGGGGCCCGGCGCCACGGTGGGTGGAGGTGCGCGCACGGGCACGGGCGCTGGCGCTGGCATGCACACGAGCTCATGCGGGTCCGCGGAGACCTTGGTGACGCCCGCGGCTTCCAGCTCTGCAATAGTGCTCGGCGACCAGCTCGTCAATGCTACGGGGATGGTCGCTGGCGCGGGCGCGGGGATGGGAGATGGGACGGGAGCTGGGGCAGCAACCGCCGCAGCCAGCTCGTTCTGGGCCATGTCCATGAGGCCCCATTCCTCCTTATTTTCTATATCCTCCGGCTAGGAGTAGACTTCACCAAACTTGAAGACTAGTAGCAGATGATCATTATGCACCATGGCGTTGGTGGAGGTCTGCGGGAGGGAGGGGAATGGGAGGCGAACAGTAAGGCCGCCCGTATTAAACATCGTCTCGGGTGCCATTAATGGAGAGGAAGGCAGGCGACCATGGAAGTCAAAGGGTTCGCTTCCCAGTGAGCCCGCCCAGCGTACAGCTCACACGCTTACCAGTGAGCATGCACATTGGAGGACAGCTTGCACGCCTCTCGGTCAGCCTGCGCACCAGATTGCGCTCGCACACCTCCCGTTCAATCAAGGTCAAGCAGCTGTCCGCACGGCACCTCCTACAGCCATTAAAACCAAGACACATGGCGTCACGTGAATGGTTAACAGAACTGTCGGGGAAGCTGATCGTGTCCCACGAGCACCTACGGGACCTGGGTCCCTTGTGGTTCGGAGGGGGGCGGAGATCGCACAAAGAGCGGATCAAGGCGATGCACACGAGCAGATTTACCCAGCTTCGGAGCTCTCCGGAGAGATAATACTCCTACTGCTGCTTTGTGGATTATCTTGTGTTCTTGCTAGAGAGCAATGAGAGCTACAAAACCTAGCCTGAGTGTGGTCTCGTATGAGTAGAATGAACTAAGCCGGAACTAAAACCCCCAACCCTCTCTACATTGCACCTGGGCCTCCTTTTATAGGCACAAGGGGTCACCACATGTGGCAAGTAGACAAGGGTAAGATGGTAAAAACATAGGTTGGTACACCGCTTTGTACAATGTACAGTAATCTATACCTAACTCTGACGGCAAGGGACAAGAGTCATTAATGCCCGTCTCAGTCGCCTGAACAGTGTAACAGGGGACCGTCAAGCGCGCCTCCGTTTGCCACGATGGTAGCTCGTCAGCGCCGCTTATCGCTGCTCCCCGCTGGCTGCACAGCCCGTCGACACGCGTTTCTGGGGAAGCCCCGTGACGACACGTTGGCGGATGAGCTGGAGCGGAGATGAAGAGAGGTTTCCCGCCCCGGCAAACGCCTCGCCGTGGCAGAAATCTTGTCGCGCTCGGGGGCTCGGCACCCACCAAGCCTTCCCGGCAAGCTCTTCTTGCCGGGATCTTGTTTCCTTCGTGCCCTGAGTGGCCTTCCCGGCAAGCTCCTCTTGTCGGGGTCTTGATTACTTTGTTCTTGAATGGTTATAAAGGAGCTGCTGAGGATCTTGGCGGTCACCAAGTCAGCCCTGCCGCGGGGTGCTGCAACTGTCCGTGCACGAGTTCGGGATACTAGGGTACCCCTACTCTAGTACACCGACAGGAGCCCCCGGGCCTGGGCCACACACGGCGCCAAGCTCATTGGGCCAGGCCCAAAACAAAGTCTGCAGACGCGTCTGTCTGCAGATTGCGCCATTACTCGCGCTGGACCCACCACGTCTCCCACGAACGGCACGCACCGGACGTGGCGTCGTGGGGGAGATCGTGGGGCTTTCTTTAATGGGAAAAAGGAACGCCCGTCCCCTCTCCCCATTATAAGCAGGGGGAACAGGGGCAGGACGCCCACTTGCCATTGTTGTCACATCAAAAACCCCCGTCGCTTTCCCCTTTAGCCTCGATCCGCTCTTTGTGCGATCTCCGCCCCCCTCCGAACCACAAGGGACCCAGGTCCCGTAGGTTCACGCGAGCAGTTTCTTCATCAACATCTTCGTCAACCTGGCGCGCCAAAGATGTCGGGGAAGCTGATCGTGTCCCACGAACACCTACGGGACCTGGGTCCCTTCTGGTTCGGAGGGGGGCGGAGATCGCACAAAGAGCGGATCGAGGCGATGCACACGAAACAGATTTACCCAGCTTCGAGCTCTCTGGAGATAATACTCCTACTGCTGCTTTGTGGATTATCTTGTGTTCTTGCTAGAGAGCAATGAGAGCTACAAAACCTAGCCTGAGTGTGGTCTCGTATGAGTAGAATGAACTAAGCCGGAGCTAAAACCCCCAACCCTCTCTACGTTGCACCTGGGCCTCCTTTTATAGGCACAAGGGGTCACCACATGTGGCAAGTAGACAAGGGTAAGATGGTAAAAACATAGGTTGGTACACCGCTTTGTACAGTGTACAGTAATCTATACCTAACTCTGACGGCAAGGGACAAGAGTCATTAATGCCCGTCTCAGTCGCCTCAACAGTGTAACAGGGGACCGTCAAGCGCGCCTCCATTTGCCACGATGGTAGCTCGTCAGCGCCGCTTATCGCTGCTCCCCGCTGGCTGCACAGCCCGTCGACACGCGTTTCTGGGGAAGCCCCGTGACGACACGTTGGTGGATGAGCTGGAGCGGAGATGAAGAGAGGTTGCCCGCCCCGGCAAACGCCTTGCCGTGGCAGAAATCTTGTCGCGCTCGGGGGCTCGGCGCCCACCCAGCCTTCCCGGCAAGCTCTTCTTGCCGGGGTCTTGTTTCCTTCGTGCCCTGAGTGGCCTTCCCGGCAAGCTCCTCTTGCCGGGGTCTTGATTACTTTGTTCTTGAATGGTTCCAAAGGAGCTGCTGAGGATCTTGGCGGTCACCAAGTCAGCCCTGCCGCGGGGTGCTGCAACTGTCCGTGCACGAGTTCGGGATACTAGGGTACCCCTACTCTAGTACACCGACAAGAACGCACACGGTTTGAATTATACAAACGTTCGAGATATTAAAGTGGCCGTTTTTTTTCAAAATGCATTTGTTGGCTGTCATTATTTGAGTGCGCCTTCTCTCAAAATGGACACGAAAAATGCCACAACATGTCGGGTGCCATTCCATGATAGCATGCCAAGTTTCATGAATTTCAGACGAGTTTTGGATTTACTAGAATTTAAAAACCAGGCATCTCAATGTTTTGCCGGCAATCAACGGTGCCCTGGTGTTTGAAATTCATTCCCATTGCTTGCATGGGACCTAAGCATGCACCCAAGGACACAGATTTGATTTTTGAACCAATTTATATGCACAGGAGCATGTGCATGTAGTTCAAATTTGAATTATGCACATAAATGCATTGAAAACTCAGTTAATGCATAAAAATGTCCAAGCGAACCCCGAAAAATCACAAAAATTGACACAACACTCCTCTTGTTCTATGTTGACACGAGAAAAAATTTGAAACCAATAAGAGGCAATGGATATCGTTTCGTCCCCAAAGGTGGGACGTTCCCTACTAAAACCATCATGCTTGTTGTGAGAAGCTCTGGTTTGTGAGAAGCATATACCCAAACCTACCCCAAATGGGACAAAAAATTTACCACGGCATGTTGATGCCGCTCCATGATAGCATGCCGAGTTTCATGAATTTCAGACGAGTTTTGGATTTACTAGAATTTGAAAATCAGGCATCTCAATGTTTTGCCGGCAATCAACGGTGCCCTCGTGTTTGAAATTCATTCCCATTTCTTGCATGGGACCTAAGCATGCACCCAAGGACACAGATTTGATTTTTCCACCAATTTATATGCACTGGAGCATGTGCATGTAGTTCAATTTTTAATTATGCACATAAATGCATTGAAAACTCAGTTAATGCATAAAAATGTCCAAACGAACCCCGAAAAATCACAAAAATTTATACAACACTCCCGTTGTTATATGTTGACATGAGAAAATTTTTGAACGCAATAAGAGGCAATGGATATTGTTTCGTCCCCAATGGTGGGACGTTCCCTACCGAAACCATCATGCTTGTTGTGAGAAGCTCTGGTTTGTGAGAAGCATATACCCAAACCTGCCCCAAACGGGACAAATTTTTTACCATGGCATGTTGATGCCGCTCCATGATAGCATGCCAAGTTTCATGAATTTCAGACGAGTTTTGGATTTACTGGAATTTAAAAAAACAGGCATCTCAAAGTTTTGCCGGCAATCAAGAGTGCCCTTGTGTTTGAATTTCATTCCCATCTCTTGCATGGGACCTAGAAATTCACCCAAGGACACAGATTAGATTTTTCAACCAACTTTAGTGCATTGGATCATGTGCTTGTAGTTCAAATTTGAATTATGCACATAAAGTGCCTAGAAAACCCAGTTAATGCATAAAAATGTCCAAACGAACCCCGAAAAATCACAAAAAATGACACAACACTACTGTTGTTCTATGTTGACACTAGAAATTTTTGAAAGCAATAAGAGGCAATGGACATCGTTTAGTCCCCAAAGGTGGAGCGTTCCCTCTGAAACCATCATGCTTGTTGTAAGAAGCTCTGGTTTGTGAGAAGCATATACCCAAACCTGCCCCAAATGGGATTAATTTTTTACCACGACATGTTGATGCCGCTCCATGATAGCATGCCAAGTTTCATGAATTTCAGACGAGTTTTGGATTTACTAGAATTTAAAAACCAGGCATCTCAATGTTTTGCCTGCAATCAACGGTGCCCAGGTGTTTCAAATTCATTCCCATTTCTTGCATCGGACCTAAGCATGCACCCAAGGACACATATTTGATTTTTCAACCAATTTATATGCACTGGAGCATGTGCATGTAGTTCAAATTTGAATTATGCACATAAAATGCATAGAAAACCCAGTTAATGCATAAAAATGTCCGAACGAACCCCGAAAAATCACAAAAATTGACACAACACTTCTCTTGTTCTATGTTGATAATTGAAATTTTTTTGAAAGCAATAAGAGGCAATGGATACCGTGTCGTCCCCAAAGGTGGGACGTTCTCTATCGAAAACCATCATGCTTGTTGTGAGAAGCTCGGTTTGTGAGAAGCTTATACCCAACATACCCCAAATGGGACAAAAATTTTACCATGGCATGTTGATGCCACTCCATAATAGCATGGCAAGTTTCATGAATTTCAGACGAGTTTTGGATTTACTAGAATTTAAAACCAGGCATCTCAATGTTTTGCTGCAATCAACGGTGCCACAGTGTTTGAAATTCATTCCCATTTCTCGCATCGGACCTAAGCATGCACCCAAGGACACAGATTTGATTTTTCAACCAATTTATATGCCTTTGGAGCATGTGCATGTAGTTCAAATTTGAATTATGCACATAAAATGCATAGAAACCCAGTTAATGCATAAAAATGTCCAAACGAACCCCGAAAAATCACAAAAATTGACACAACACTCCTCTTGTTCTATGTTGACAATAGAAAAATTTTGAAAGCAATAAGAGGCAATGGATATCGTTTCGTCCCCAAAGGTTGGACGTTCCTTACTGAAACCATCATGCTTGTTGTGAGAAGCATATACCCAAACCTACCCCAAATGGGACAAAAAATTTACCACGACATGTTGATGCCGCTCCATGATAGCATGCCAAGTTTCATGAATTTCAGACGAGTTTTGGATTTACTAGAATTTGAAAATCAGGCATCTCAATGTTTTGCCGGCAATCAACGGTGCCCTCGTGTTTGAAATTCATTCCCATTTCTTGCATGGGACCTAAGCATGCACCCAAGGACACAGATTTGATTTTTCAACCAATTTATATGCACTGGAGCATGTGCATGTAGTTCAAATTTGAATTATGCACATAAATGCATTGAAAACTCAGTTAATGCATAAAAATGTCCAAACAAACCCTGAAAAATCACAAAAATTGACACAACACTCCCGTTGTTCTATGTTGACACGAGAAATTTTTTGAAAGCAATAAGAGGTAATGGATATCGTTTCGTCCCCAACGGTGAGACGTTCCCTACCGAAACCATCATGCTTTTTGTGAGAAGCTCTGGTTTGTGAGAAGCATATACCCAAACCTGCCCCAAATGGGACAAATTTTTTACCACGGCATGTTGATGCAGCTCCATGATAGCATGCCAAGTTTCATGAATTTCAAATAAGTTTTGGATTTACTGGAATTCAAAAACCAGGCATCTCAACGTTTTGCCGGCAATCAAGAGTGCCCTGGTGTTTGAATTTCATTCCCATCTCTTGCATGGGACCTAGAAATTCACCCAAGGACACAGATTAGATTTTTCAACCAACTTTAGTGCATTTGATCATGTGCTTGTATTTCAAATTTGAATTATGCACATCAAATGCCTAGAAAACCAGCTAATGCAAAAAAATGTCCAAACGAACCCCGAAAAATCACAAAAAAATGACACAACACTACTGCTGTTCTATGTTGACACTAGAAAATTTTGGAAAGCAATAAGAGGCAATGGACATCGTTTCGTCCCCAAAGGTGGGATGTTCCCTACTGAAACCATCATATTTGTTGTGAGAAGCTCTAGTTTGTGAGAAGCATATACCCAAACCTGCCCCAAATGGGATAATTTTTTTACCACGACATGTTGATGCCGCTCCATGATAGCATGCCAAGTTTCATAAATTTCAGACGAGTTTTGGATTTACTAGAATTTAAAATCCAGGCATCTCAATGTTTTGCCTGCAATCAACGGTGCCCTGGTGTTTGAAATTCATTCCCATTTCTTGCATCGGACCTAAGCATGCACCCAAGGACACAGATTTGATTTTTCAACCAATTTATATGCACTGGAGCATGTGCATGTAGTTCAAATTTGAATTATGCACATAACATGCATAGAAAGCCCAGTTAATGCATAAAAATGTTCAAACGAACCCCAAAAAATCACAAAAATTGACACAACACTCCTCTTGTTCTATGTTGACTATAGAAAATTTTTGAAAGCAATAAGAGGCAATGGATATCGTTTCGTCCCCAAAGGTGGTACGTCCCTATCGAAAACCATCATGCTTGTTGTGAGAAGCTCTGTTTGTGAGAAGCTTATACCCGAACCTACCCCAAATGGGACAAAAATTTTACCATGGCATGTTGATGCCGCTCCATGATAGCTTGCCAAGTTTCATGAATTTCAGACGAGTTTTGGATTTACTAGAATTTGAAAACCAGGCATCTCAATGTTTCGCCTACAATCAACGGCGCCCTGGTGTTTGAAATTCATTCCCATTTCTTGCATGGGACCTAATCATGCACCCAAGGACACAGATTTGATTTTTCAACCAATTTATATGCACTGGAGTATGTGCATGTAGTTCAAATTTGAATTATGCACATAAATGCATTGAAAACTCAGTTAATGCATAAAAATGTCCAAATAAACCCAGAAAAATCTCAAAAATTGGCACAACACTCCTCTTGTTCTATGTTGACACGAGAAAAAATTTGAAAGCAATAAGAGGCAATGGATATCGTTTCGTCCCCAAAGGTGGGACGTTCCCTACTGAAACAATCATGCCTGTTGTGAGAGGCTCTGGTTTGTGAGAAGCATATACCCAAACCTACCCCAAATGGGACAAAAAATTTACCACGGCATGTTGATGCCGCTCCATGATAGCATGCCAAGTTTCATGAATTTCAGACGAGTTTTGGATTTACTAGAATTTGAAAATCAGGCATCTCAATGTTTTGCCGGCAATCAACGGTGCCCTCGTGTTTGAAATTCATTCCCATTTCTTGCATGGGACCTAAGCATGCACCCAAGGACACATATATGATTTTTCAACCAATTTATATGCACTGGAGCATGTGCATGTAGTTCAAATTTAAATTATGCACATAAATGCATTGAAAACTCAGTTAATGCATAAAAATGTCCAAACTAACCCTGAAAAATCACAAAAACTGACACAACACTCCCGTTGTACTATGTTGACACGAGAAATTTTTTGAAAGCAATAAGAGGCAATGGATATCGTTTCGTCCCCAACGGTGGAACGTTCCCTACCGAAACCATCATGCTTGTTGTGAGAAGCTCTGGTTTGTGAGAAGCATATACCCAAACCTGCCCCAAATGGGATAATTTTTTTACCACGGCATGTTGATGCCGCTCCATGATAGCATGCCAAGTTTCATGAATTTCAGACGAGTTTTGGATTTACTGGAATTTAAAAACCAGGCATATCAACGTTTAGCCGGCAATCAAGAGTGCCCTGGTATTTGAATTTCTTTCCCATCTCTTGCATGGGACCTAGAAATTCACCCATGGACACAGATTAGATTTTTCAAGGAACTTTAGTGCATTGGATCATGTGCTTGTAGTTCAAATTTGAATTATGCACATAAAATTCCTAGAAAACCCAGTTAATGCATAAAAATGTCCAAACGAATCCCGAAAAATCAAAAAAATTGACACAACACTCCTCTTGTTCTATGTTGACACGAGAAAAAAACTGAAAGCAATAAGAGGCAATGGATATCGTTTCGTCCTCAAAGGTGGGACGTTCCCTACTGAAACCATCATGCTTGTTGTGAGAAGCTCTGGTTTGTAAGAAGCATATACCCAAACCTACCCCAAATGGGACAAAAAATTTACCACGGCATGTTGATGCCGCTCCATGATAGCATGCCAAGTTTCATGAATTTCAGACGAGTTTTGGATTTACTAGAATTTAAAAACCAGGCATCTCAATGTTTTGCCTGCAATCAACGATGCCCTGGTGTTTGAAATTCATTCTCATTTCTTGCATCGGACCTAAGCATGCACCCAAGGACACAGATTTGATTTTTCAACCAATTTATATGCACTGGAGCATGTGCATGTAGTTCAAATTTGACTTATGCACATAAAATGCATAGAAAACCCAATTAATACATAAAACTGTCCAAACGAACCCCGAAAAATCACAAAAATTGACACAACACTCCTCTTGTTCTATGTTGACAATAGAAATTTTTTGAAAGCAATAAGAGGCAATGGATATCGTTTCGTCCCCAAAGGTGGGACGTTCCCTATCGAAAACCATCATGCTTGCTGTGAGAAGCTCTGGTTTGTGAGAAGCTTAAACCCGAACCTACCCCAAATGGGAAATTTTTTTTACCATGGCATGTTGATGCCGCTCCATGTTAGCATGCTAAGTTTCATGAATTTTAGACGAGTTTTGGATTTACTGGAATTTAAAAACCAGGCATCTCAACGTTTGTTTAAATCAAGAGTGCCCTTGTGTTTGAATTTAATTCCCATCTCTTGCATGGGACCTAGAAATTCACGCAAGGACACAGATTAGATTTTCAACCAACTTTAGTGCAATGGATCATGTGCTTGTACTTCAAATTTGAATTATGCACATAAAGTGCCTAGAAAACCCAGTTAAAGCATAAAAATGTCCAAACGAACCCCAAAATATCACTAAAAATGACACAACACTACTGTTGTTCTATGTTGACACTAGAAATTTTTTGAAAGCAATAAGAGGCAATGGAAATCGTTTCGTCCCCAAAGGTGGAACGTTCCCTACTGAAACCATCATGCTTGTTGTAAGAAGCTCTGGTTTGTGAGAAGCATATACCCAAAACTGCCCCAAATGGGATAAATTTTTACCACGACATGTTGATGCCGCCCATGATAGCGTGCCAAGTTTCGTGAATTTCAAACGAGTTTTGGATTTACTATAATTTAAAAACCAGGCATCTCAATGTTTTGCCTGCAATCAACGGTGCCTAGTGTTTGAAATTCATTCCCATTTCTTGCATCGGACCTAAGCATGCACCCAAGGACACAGATTTGATTTTTCAACCAATTTATATGCACTGGAGCATGTGCATGTAGTTAAAATTTGAATTATGCACATAAAATGCATAAAAAACCAGTTAATGCATAAAAATGTCCAAACGAACCCCGAAAAATCACAAAAATTGATACAACACTCCTCTTGTTCTATGTTGACAATAGAAATTTTTTGAAAGCAATAAGAGGCAATGGATATCGTTTCGTCCCCAAAGGTTGGACGTTCCCTATTGAAACCATCATGCTTGTTGTGAGAAGCATATACCCAAACCTACCCCAAATGGGACGAAAAATTTACCACGGCATGTTGATGCCGCTCCATGATAGCATGCCAAGTTTCGTGAATTTCAGGCGAGTTTTGGATTTACTAGAATTTGAAAATCAGGCATCTCAATGTTTTGCGGCAATCAACAAAGGCCCTCGTGTTTGAAATTCATTCCCATTTCTTGCATGGGACCTAAGCATGCACCCAAGGACACAGATTTGATTTTTCAACCAATTTATATACACTTGAGCATGCAATTGTAGTTCAAATTTGAATCATGCACATAAAATGCATTGAAAACTCAGTTAATGCATAAAATGTCCAAACGAACCCCGAAAAATCACAAAAATTGACACAACACTCCCGTTGTTCTTTGTTGACACGAGAATTTTTTTGAAAGGAATAAGAGGCAATGGATATCGTTTTGTCACCAACGGTGGGAAGTTCCCTACCGAAACCATCATGCTTGTTGTGAGAAGCTCTGGTTTGTGAGAAGCATATACCCAAACCTGCCCCAAATGGGACAAATTTTTTACCACGACATGTTGATGCAACTCCATGATAGCATGCCAAGTTTCATGAATTTCAGACGAGTTTTGGATTTACTGGAATTTCAAAACCAGGCATCTCAACATTTTGCCGGCTATCCAGAGTGCCCTGGTGTTTGAATTTCATTCCCAACTCTTGCATGGGACCTAGAAATTCACCAAAGGACACAGATTAGATATTTCAACCAACTTTAGTGCATTGGATCATGTGCTTGTATTTCAAATTTGAATTATGCACATCAAATGCCTAGAAAACCAGTTAATGCATCAAAATGTCCAAACGAACCCCGAAAAATCACAAAAAATGACACAACACTACTGTTGTTCTATGTTGACACTAGAAATTTTTCGAAAGCAATAAGAGGCAATGGACATCGTTTCGTCCCCAAAGGTGGAACGTTCCCTACTGAAACCATCATGCTTGTTGTAAGAAGCTCTGGTTTGTGAGAAGCATATACCCAAACCTGCCCCAAATGGGATTAATTTTTTACCACGACATGTTGATGCCGCTCCATGATAGCATGCCAAGTTTCATGAATTTCAGACGAGTTTTGGATTTACTAGAATTTAAAAACCAGGCATCTCAATGTTTTGCCTGCAATCAACGGTGCCCAGGTGTTTCAAATTCATTCCCATTTCTTGCATCGGACCTAAGCATGCACCCAAGGACACAGATTTGATTTTTCAACCAATTTATATGCACTGGAGCATGTGCATGTAGTTCAAATTTGAATTATGCACATAAAATGCATAGAAAACCCAGTTAATGCATAAAAATGTCCGAACGAACCCCGAAAAATCACAAAAATTGACACAACACTTCTCTTGTTCTATGTTGATAATTGAAATTTTTTTGAAAGCAATAAGAGGCAATGGATACCGTGTCGTCCCCAAAGGTGGGACGTTCTCTATCGAAAACCATCATGCTTGTTGTGAGAAGCTCTGGTTTGTGAGAAGCTTATACCCGAACATACCCCAAATGGGACAAAAATTTTACCATGGCATGTTGATGCCACTCCATAATAGCATGGCAAGTTTCATGAATTTCAGACGAGTTTTGGATTTACTAGAATTTAAAAACCAGGCATCTCAATGTTTTGCCTGCAATCAACGGTGCCCTGGTGTTTGAAATTCATTCCCATTTCTCGCATCGGACCTAAGCATGCACCCAAGGACACAGATTTGATTTTTCAACCAATTTATATGCACTGGAGCATGTGCATGTAGTTCAAATTTGAATTATGCACATAAAATGCATAGAAACCCAGTTAATGCATAAAAATGTCCAAACGAACCCCGAAAAATCACAAAAATTGACACAACACTCCTCTTGTTCTATGTTGACAATAGAAAAATTTTGAAAGCAATAAGAGGCAATGGATATCGTTTCGTCCCCAAAGGTTGGACGTTCCTTACTGAAACCATCATGCTTGTTGTGAGAAGCATATACCCAAACCTACCCCAAATGGGACAAAAATTTACCACGACATGTTGATGCCGCTCCATGATAGCATGCCAAGTTTCATGAATTTCAGATTTAGTTTTGGATTTACTAGAATTTGAAAATCAGGCATCTCAATGTTTTGTTTAGCAATCAACGGTGCCCTCGTGTTTGAAATTCATTCCCATTTCTTGCATGGGACCTAAGCATGCACCCAAGGACACAGATTTGATTTTTCAACCAATTTATATGCACTGGAGCATGTGCATGTAGTTCAAATTTGAATTATGCACATAAATGCATTGAAAACTCAGTTAATGCATAAAAATGTCCAAACAAACCCTGAAAAATCACAAAAATTGACACAACACTCCCGTTGTTCTATGTTGACACGAGAAATTTTTTGAAAGCAATAAGAGGTAATGGATATCGTTTCGTCCCCAACGGTGAGACGTTCCCTACCGAAACCATCATGCTTTTTGTGAGAAGCTCTGGTTTGTGAGAAGCATATACCCAAACCTGCCCCAAATGGGACAAATTTTTTACCACGGCATGTTGATGCAGCTCCATGATAGCATGCCAAGTTTCATGAATTTCAAATAAGTTTTGGATTTATGGAATTCAAAACCAGGCATCTCAACGTTTTGCGGCAATCAAGAGTGCCACAGTGTTTGAATTTCATTCCCATCTCTTGCATGGGACCTAGAAATTCACCCAAGGACACAGATTAGATTTTTCAACCAACTTTAGTGCATTTGATCATGTGCTTGTATTTCAAATTTGAATTATGCACATCAAATGCCTAGAAAACCAACTAATGCAAAAAATGTCCAAACGAACCCGAAAAATCACAAAAAATGACACAACACTATCTGCTGTTCTATGTTGACACTAGAAAATTTTGGAAAGCAATAAGAGGCAATGGACATCGTTTCGTCCCCAAAGGTGGGATGTTCCCTACTGAAACCATCATATTTGTTGTGAGAAGCTCTAGTTTGTGAGAAGCATATACCCAAACCTGCCCCAAATGGGATAATTTTTTTACCACGACATGTTGATGCCGCTCCATGATAGCATGCCAAGTTTCATAAATTTCAGACGAGTTTTGGATTTACTAGAATTTAAAATCCAGGCATCTCAATGTTTTGCCTGCAATCAACGGTGCCCTGGTGTTTGAAATTCATTCCCATTTCTTGCATCGGACCTAAGCATGCACCCAAGGACACAGATTTGATTTTTCAACCAATTTATATGCACTGGAGCATGTGCATGTAGTTCAAATTTGAATTATGCACATAACATGCATAGAAAGCCCAGTTAATGCATAAAAATGTTCAAACGAACCCCAAAAAATCACAAAAATTGACACAACACTCCTCTTGTTCTATGTTGACTATAGAAAATTTTTGAAAGCAATAAGAGGCAATGGATATCGTTTCGTCCCCAAAGGTGGTACGTTCCCTATCGAAAACCATCATGCTTGTTGTGAGAAGCTCTGGTTTGTGAGAAGCTTATACCCGAACCTACCCCAAATG
Source organism: Aegilops longissima (assembly GCA_021605205.1). Taxonomy (NCBI): domain Eukaryota; kingdom Viridiplantae; phylum Streptophyta; class Magnoliopsida; order Poales; family Poaceae; genus Aegilops; species Aegilops longissima. Next base: position 621,793,548 of record CM038680.1, on the reverse strand, counting down.
GGACAAAAATTTTACCATGGCATGTTGATGCCGCTCCATGATAGCTTGCCAAGTTTCATGAATTTCAGACGAGTTTTGGATTTACTAGAATTTGAAAACCAGGCATCTCAATGTTTCGCCTACAATCAACGGCGCCCTGGTGTTTGAAATTCATTCCCATTTCTTGCATGGGACCTAATCATGCACCCAAGGACACAGATTTGATTTTTCAACCAATTTATATGCACTGGAGTATGTGCATGTAGTTCAAATTTGAATTATGCACATAAATGCATTGAAAACTCAGTTAATGCATAAAAATGTCCAAATAAACCCAGAAAAATCTCAAAAATTGGCACAACACTCCTCTTGTTCTATGTTGACACGAGAAAAATTTGAAAGCAATAAGAGGCAATGGATATCGTTTAGTCCCCAAAGGTGGGGCGTTCCTCATCAAACAATCATGCTCATGTGAGAGGCTCTGGTTTGTGAGAAGCATATACCCAAACCTACCCCAAATGGGACAAAAAATTTACCACGGCATGTTGATGCCGCTCCATGATAGCATGCCAAGTTTCATGAATTTCAGACGAGTTTTGGATTTACTAGAATTTGAAAATCAGGCATCTCAATGTTTTGCCGGCAATCAACGGTGCCCTCGTGTTTGAAATTCATTCCCATTTCTTGCATGGGACCTAAGCATGCACCCAAGGACACATATATGATTTTTCAACCAATTTATATGCACTGGAGCATGTGCATGTAGTTCAAATTTAAATTATGCACATAAATGCATTGAAAACTCAGTTAATGCATAAAAATGTCCAAACTAACCCTGAAAAATCACAAAAACTGACACAACACTCCCGTTGTACTATGTTGACACGAGAAATTTTTTGAAAGCAATAAGAGGCAATGGATATCGTTTCGTCCCCAACGGTGGAACGTTCCCTACCGAAACCATCATGCTTGTTGTGAGAAGCTCTGGTTTGTGAGAAGCATATACCCAAACCTGCCCCAAATGGGATAATTTTTTTACCACGGCATGTTGATGCCGCTCCATGATCGCATGCCAAGTTTCATGAATTTCAGACGAGTTTTGGATTTACTGGAATTTAAAAACCAGGCATATCAACGTTTAGCCGGCAATCAAGAGTGCCCTGGTATTTGAATTTCTTTCCCATCTCTTGCATGGGACCTAGAAATTCACCCATGGACACAGATTAGATTTTTCAAGGAACTTTAGTGCATTGGATCATGTGCTTGTAGTTCAAATTTGAATTATGCACATAAAATTCCTAGAAAACCCAGTTAATGCATAAAAATGTCCAAACGAATCCCGAAAAATCAAAAAAATTGACACAACACTCCTCTTGTTCTATGTTGACACGAGAAAAAAACTGAAAGCAATAAGAGGCAATGGATATCGTTTCGTCCTCAAAGGTGGGGCGTTCCCTCATCAAACCATCATGCTTGTTGTGAGAAGCTCGGTTTGTAAGAAGCATATACCCAAACCTACCCCAAATGGGACAAAAAATTTACCACGGCATGTTGATGCCGCTCCATGATAGCATGCCAAGTTTCATGAATTTCAGACGAGTTTTGGATTTACTAGAATTTAAAAACCAGGCATCTCAATGTTTTGCCTGCAATCAACGATGCCCTGGTGTTTGAAATTCATTCTCATTTCTTGCATCGGACCTAAGCATGCACCCAAGGACACAGATTTGATTTTTCAACCAATTTATATGCACTGGAGCATGTGCATGTAGTTCAAATTTGACTTATGCACATAAAATGCATAGAAAACCCAATTAATACATAAAACTGTCCAAACGAACCCCGAAAAATCACAAAAATTGACACAACACTCCTCTTGTTCTATGTTGACAATAGAAATTTTTTGAAAGCAATAAGAGGCAATGGATATCGTTTCGTCCCCAAAGGTGGGACGTTCCCTATCGAAAACCATCATGCTTGCTGTGAGAAGCTCTGGTTTGTGAGAAGCTTAAACCCGAACCTACCCCAAATGGGAAATTTTTTTTACCATGGCATGTTGATGCCGCTCCATGTTAGCATGCTAAGTTTCATGAATTTTAGACGAGTTTTGGATTTACTGGAATTTAAAAACCAGGCATCTCAACGTTTTGCCGGCAATCAAGAGTGCCCTTGTGTTTGAATTTAATTCCCATCTCTTGCATGGGACCTAGAAATTCACGCAAGGACACAGATTAGATTTTTCAACCAACTTTAGTGCAATGGATCATGTGCTTGTACTTCAAATTTGAATTATGCACATAAAGTGCCTAGAAAACCCAGTTAAAGCATAAAAATGTCCAAACGAACCCCAAAATATCACTAAAAATGACACAACACTACTGTTGTTCTATGTTGACACTAGAAATTTTTTGAAAGCAATAAGAGGCAATGGAAATCGTTTCGTCCCCAAAGGTGGAACGTTCCCTACTGAAACCATCATGCTTGTTGTAAGAAGCTCTGGTTTGTGAGAAGCATATACCCAAAACTGCCCCAAATGGGATAAATTTTTTACCACGACATGTTGATGCCGCTCCATGATAGCGTGCCAAGTTTCGTGAATTTCAAACGAGTTTTGGATTTACTATAATTTAAAAACCAGGCATCTCAATGTTTTGCCTGCAATCAACGGTGCCTAGTGTTTGAAATTCATTCCCATTTCTTGCATCGGACCTAAGCATGCACCCAAGGACACAGATTTGATTTTTCAACCAATTTATATGCACTGGAGCATGTGCATGTAGTTAAAATTTGAATTATGCACATAAAATGCATAAAAAACCAGTTAATGCATAAAAATGTCCAAACGAACCCCGAAAAATCACAAAAATTGATACAACACTCCTCTTGTTCTATGTTGACAATAGAAATTTTTTGAAAGCAATAAGAGGCAATGGATATCGTTTCGTCCCCAAAGGTTGGACGTTCCCTATTGAAACCATCATGCTTGTTGTGAGAAGCATATACCCAAACCTACCCCAAATGGGACGAAAAATTTACCACGGCATGTTGATGCCGCTCCATGATAGCATGCCAAGTTTCGTGAATTTCAGACGAGTTTTGGATTTACTAGAATTTGAAAATCAGGCATCTCAATGTTTTGCCGGCAATCAACAGTGCCCTCGTGTTTGAAATTCATTCCCATTTCTTGCATGGGACCTAAGCATGCACCCAAGGACACAGATTTGATTTTTCAACCAATTTATATACACTTGAGCATGCAATTGTAGTTCAAATTTGAATCATGCACATAAAATGCATTGAAAACTCAGTTAATGCATAAAAATGTCCAAACGAACCCCGAAAAATCACAAAAATTGACACAACACTCCCGTTGTTCTTTGTTGACACGAGAATTTTTTTGAAAGGAATAAGAGGCAATGGATATCGTTTTGTCACCAACGGTGGGAAGTTCCCTACCGAAACCATCATGCTTGTTGTGAGAAGCTCTGGTTTGTGAGAAGCATATACCCAAACCTGCCCCAAATGGGACAAATTTTTTACCACGACATGTTGATGCAACTCCATGATAGCATGCCAAGTTTCATGAATTTCAGGCGAGTTTTGGATTTATGAATTTCAAAACCAGGCATCTCAACATTTTGCGGCTATCCAGAGTGCCACGGTGTTTGAATTTCATTCCCAACTCTTGCATGGGACCTAGAAATTCACCAAAGGACACAGATTAGATATTTCAACCAACTTTAGTGCATTGGATCATGTGCTTGTATTTCAAATTTGAATTATGCACATCAAATGCCTAGAAAACCAGTTAATGCATCAAAATGTCCAAACGAACCCTGAAAAATCAAAAAAAATGACACAACACTACTGTTGTTCTATGTTGACACTAGAAACTTTTTGAAAGCAATAAGAGGCAATGGACATCGTTTCGTCCCCAAAGGTGGGACGTTCCCTACTGAAACCATCATGCTTGTTGTGAGAAGCTCTAGTTTGTGAGAAGCATATACCCAAACCTGCCCCAAATGGGATAAATTTTTTACCACGACATGATGATGCCGCTCCATGATAGCATGCCAAGTTTCATGAATTTCAGACGAGTTTTGGATTTACTAGAATTTAAAACCCAGGCACCTCAATGTTTTGCCTGTAATCAACGATGCCCTGGTGTTTGAAATTCATTCCCATTTCTTGCATCGGACCTAAGCATGCACCCAAGGACACAGATTTGTTTTTTCAACCAATTTATATGCACTGGAGCATGTGCATGTAGTTCAAATTTGAATTATGCACATAAAATGCATAGAAAACCTAGTTAATGCATAAAAATGTCCAAACGAACCCCAAAATATCACAAAAATTGTCACAACACTCCTCTTGTTCTATGTTGACAATAGAAATTTTTTGAAAGCAATAAGAGGCAATGGATATCGTTTCGTCCCCAAAGGTGGGACGTTCCCTATCGAAAACCATCATGCTTGTTCTGAGAAGCTCTGGTTTGTGAGAAGCTTATACCCGAACCTACCCCAAATGGGACAAAAAATTTACCATGGCATGTTGATGCCGCTCCATGATAGCTTGCCAAGTTTCATGAATTTCAGACGAGTTTTGGATTTACTAGAATTTAAAAACCAGGCATCTCATTGCCGGCAATCAACGGTGCCCTCGTGTTTGAAATTCATTCCCATTTCTTGCATGGGACCTAAGCATGCACCCAAGGACACATATTTGATTTTTCAACCAATTTATATGCACTGGAGCATGTGCTTGTAGTTCAAATTTGAATTATGCACATAAATACATTGAAAACTCAATTAATGCATCAAAATGTCCAAACGAACCCTGAAAAATCCCAAAAATTGACACAACCCTCCTGTTGTTCTATTGAAAACTCAGTTAATGCATAAAAATGTCCAAACGAACCCCGAAAAATCACAAAAATTGACACAACACTCCCGTTGTTCTATGTTGACATGAGAAATTTTTTGAAAGCAATAAGAGGCAATGGATATCGTTTCGTCCCCAACGGTGGGACGTTCCCTACCGAAACCATCATGCTTGTTGTGAGAAGCTCTGGTTTATGAGAAGCATATACCCAAACCGGCCCCAAACAGGACAAATTTTTTACCACGGCATGTTGATGCCGCTCCATGATAGCATGCCAAGTTTTATGAATTTCAGACGAGTTCTGGATTTACTGGAATTTAAAAACCAGGCATCTCAAAGTTTTGCCGGCAATCAAGAGTGCCCTTGTGTTTGAATTTCATTCCCATCTCTTGCATGGGACCTAGAAATTCACCCAAGGACACAGATTAGATTTTTCAACCAACTTTAGTGCATTGGAGCATGTGCTTGTAGTTCAAATTTGAATTATGCATATAAAATGCCTAGAAAACCCAGTTAATGCATAAAAATGTCCAAACAAACCCCGAAAAATCGCAAAAATTGACACAACACTCCTGTTGTTCTATGTTAACACTAGAAATTTTTTGAAAGTAATAGAGGCAATGGATATCATTTCGTCCCCAAAGGTGGTACGTTCCCTATCGAAAACCATCATGCTTGTTGTGAGAAGCTCTGGTTTGTGAGAAGCTTATACCTGAACCTGCCCCAAATGGGACAAATTCTTTACCATGGCATGTTGATGCCACTCCATGATAGCATGCCAAGTTTCGTGAATTTTAGATGAGTTTTGGATTTACTATAATTTAAAAACCAGGCATCTCAACGTTTTGCCGGCAATCAACAGTGCCCTGCTGTTTGAATTTCATTCCCATCTCTTGCATGGGACCTAGAAATTCACCCAAGGACACACATGTGATTTTTCAACCAACTTTGGTGCATTGGAGCATGTGGTTGTAGTTCAAATTTGAATTATGCACATAAAATGTCTAGAAAACCCAGTTAATGTATAAAAAGGCCAAACGAACCCCGATAAATTCATTCCCATTTATTGCATGGGACCTAAGCATGCACTGAAGGACACAGATTTGATTTTTCAACCAATTTGTATGCACCGGAGCATGCGCATGTAGTTTAATTTTGAATTGTGCACCTAAAATGGCTAGAAAACCAGTTTAATGTATAAAATGTCCAAACGAACCCTGAATAATTCCAGTTCTTTTACGACACACATATAGTTGCATGTTCATTGCAGATAAAAGGTCTAGCAATTCAAACAACGTCCATTTCCGCTGTGACCCCATTTTGTAATTCACATCAAGTACATCCCACACAGTTTATTGTCACCAACCGTATGAGATGTAGTACAAAATATCTTGGAGCACCGTCGTTGTATAGTACGCCATTGGCTTACGCGAGAAGGTGCGTCGGCTACAGTCCACAGCCGGCGTGTCAAGCACACTAACTCGCTCCCTAAAAACTCCCGCCTCTGCATCCCTCGCAATCTTCAAAATATCACTGCCTCGCAATCTCAAAAATATCTACCGCCTATAAGGTTTAATGTTTGATAGCACACAATTAGTATGTGCGGACCGTGTGCGATGCCTGTTACTCCTGCTCTGCTTCAGTCCCTTGATTCAAATTTTCAGTAGCCCCGACATTCGCCTCTGCATCCCTCGCAATCTCAAAAATATCTGCTCGCCCTTGATCCAAATTTTCAGTAGCCCCGCCTTGTTACTCTCGCCTAGTAAAATTTTCAGTTGCCGCAGTATTTCCTCAAACACAACCTTGCCCCCCCCCCGCCCCCCTCCACATACACCCGAAAACCTCCGCTCACACACACACACACACACACACACACACACAACCGTCGAAACCATTGGTAGGTCGCCGCCATCACCGGCGCCTTCATCCTCAACCTCTGCCTGTGTGCCGGGGAGCTCGAGGAGCCAAAGGCCAAAAAGAGGTTTATCGTGGCCTTTTCGTCCAACACCGGCGAGGTGGCCGCCGAGGTGTCCCCGTCATCCTCCGTGGGCCTGATCCGCCGTTGCCGGTCCCCCGATCCGCCCGCCGCCGCGCCCCGATGCCGGTTCGAGGACTTCCCTGTCCTCCCTTGGACCCTGCAGCCGACGAAGTCCTACCTCGGGGTCCGGCAGCGGCTTTGGGGGATGTGGGTCACCAAGATTATATATCAAGAGACCCACACCCGCCAGTGTCTCAGTAGCTTAGACACAGCAGAGCTCGCGGCCGTGGAGTACGACCGCTGGCAGGTCCGCTACCACGGTGTGGCGGCTAGGCTCAATTTCCCCTTCGGCACACGTCCGGTTGACCTTGTTCCACCGGAGCGAGGGGTGGTGAGCTCGGCTATGGCTCGGGAGGACCGCGAGGCATGGGAGCGCCTCGAGGCCGAGGCCGCCGACGAGGCCTACTTGCAAGAGCTCCGCCGGCAGCACCCGGAGCTCATGGAGGCGGAGTGGGCGATCTTTGCTGGCGAGGTTATCACGCTCTCCTCCGATGACGAGGTCAAAGGCGGCGAGGACGGCGGCGAGGTTATCATGCTCTCCTCTGATGACGAGGTCGAAGGCGACGACGATGGTGGCACGGAGGGCGTCGAGGTGGGCCCCGAGGATGAGGAGATCGACGTCAACGAGTGGAGGAGTGCCTTCCCCAATGACCCCGACGACGGTACTGGCCCGGACCCGGCTCGCGGCACACCGTACATGACGAGGAAGGATTGGCTCGACCTCTACTTCGACCGAAAGTAGTTTAGCTTAGTTTAAATTTATGTTTTATGTTCTATTCTGCAAAACTATCTATGTTTATGTTTCAATGCATGCTACTTTCGGTTGAACCTGCTTTGAACTTGATCAAATTGAAGTTTACAACCTTAAGTTTAGGGGATCGACTAGAAAAGGCAAAAAATTGCTGGAGTATATATATATATATATCGAATAAGGGTTTTAGTCCTTTAACTTTTTAAGGATTGCCTAGAGATGTCCTTATGACTTGTTTATTTCAGTTCTTCACAATGTGATGCTCTATATGTGCAACTGTTTGCCGTGCAGTTCAATTTCATCAATAACAGTTTCAACAATACCACTATGAATTACGATATTTGGTTGCTGTTAAGGATATTGCAGTTAACATGCCTTTTCGTTTTTCAATTGTTGTTTAGCAACATGCATTGTACTGAATGACTAAATATGCAATCCCAGGCTACATAGCAACAAGGAAGAGTGTTACCTTAATGTTCTGATGATGTCTAGATATACATGTAATAAAATCTTATATAATGGGATGGACGGAGTGTTGTACTACATCAATTTTCAATTGTTGTTTAGCTTCTAATATTAACTTGGTGTTTTTAGGTACATATATCATTGCCAAAGATCCACACTTCGACCCTTTCTGCCTATGGGGCAATGAGATATTCATGAACCAGCATCAAGTGACGAAACTGATAAAGATTGTTATTAAAATGGGTCAAAAGATGTCAATCAAACTATTTGTTTACACTTTATGCAAGACAACAATGAACTGTCAGATGGTAAGTAAGAACCCTGCAGCCTTCTTTTTACTGCCCGTAATGAGTTGTGTTAGATGACAATATTTGAATCTTTTTTTTTGCAGTGGATCCTGAAACAGTTTACTCAAGATTACCTCTCAAACTACATGATTGGCGGCCCGCCATCACAAGGGGTTGGACTAGAGTCCTGCATGACTTCTGCATCCAGGAGAGCACAATAGGGCCATTCCACTTCACCTTGTTCAGCAACTGGAATGTCTGTCGCCTCTTTCTTTACCATCTATAATAGTACAAGTATAGAACCCTGGTACATCATTCTTTATTTGGTGCTTATGTAATTCTTAAACATATGTACCTGTTAAATAATGCATTGGTTGTTTGAACCTGATGGATATGAATAAATCTATAGCCTACTTTCAAGCTTAAATTAGGTACAATTTAAAATAGCAGCAATTAAATTAGGGCGAAATTACGTTGTGCAGGTCATTACGGCACACAAGGTTGGTAAAACAAAAACGTTTGCGATATACACCATAATCCGAGATGGTTCACAGAGAGGAAACGTGTGCAAGCATGCACACTGTTGCCATTTGCAAAGCGTGTGTGATGTCAGACACTATCACATACGGTGCGGGAAAACTAAATGTGTGTGATTGTCTACCTATCGTACACGGTTTATAATCAATAACTGTTTGTGATGTGCCAGGCATCGTAAAACTCCCGTGCCTAGAATCTTCCTGGAAAACTCCCGTGCCTAGAATCTGCCTGGTTTTAGGCAGAACCACAAAACTCCCACTGCGATGGCAATGCGAGCACAAACGAGTAGCAAGGATGAAGCGTTTGGGATATTCGAGATATCGGAAATGGTTATATAGGGAAACCTGTATGCATCAAGGCTCCCTATCCCCGACGGTTTTTGGGTCGTGTGGGAAGGACCCCCCTATCGCCCACACTCACTTGGAGATGGTTCCAAATGCCGTCGCCGAAAAGGGTTAAAAACTCTGTTTGTTTAGGACCAACGTACACCAGTGACACTCTGTTTGTCTATGTATTCACACATGTACTAAGTTTCCGGTTAATACAATTCTAGCATGAATAATAAACATTTATCATGATGTAAGGAAATATAAATAACAACTTTATTATTGCCTTTAGGGCATATTTCCTTCAGTCTCCCACTTGCACTAGAGTCAATAATCTAGATTACATAGTAATGATTCTAACATCCATGGAGTCTTGGTGCCGATCATGTTTTGCTCATGGAAGAGGCTTAGTCAACGGGTCTGCAACATTCAGATCCATATGTATTTTGCAAACTTCTATGTCTCCCTCCTTGACTAGATCGCGGATGGAATTGAAGCGTCTCTTGATGTGCTTGGTTCTCTTGTGAAATCTGGATTCCTTCGCCAAGGCAATTGCTCGAGTATTGTCACAAAAGATTTTCATTGGACCCGATGCACTAGGTATTACACCTAGATCGGATATGAAATCTTTCATCCAGACTCCTTCATTTGCTGCTTCTAAAGCAGCTATGTACTCCGCTTCACACGTAGATCCCGCCACGACGCTCTGCTTGGAACTGCACCAACTAACAGCTCCACCATTCAATATAAATACGTATCCGGTTTGCGACTTAGAGTCATCCGGATCAGTGTCAAAGCTTGCATTAACGTAACCAATTACGACGAGCTCTTTTTCACCTCCATAAACGAGAAACATATCCTTAGTCCTTTTCAGGTATTTCAGGATGTTTTTGACCGCTGTCCAGTGATCCACTCCTGGATTACTTTGGTACCTCCCTACTATACTTATAGAAAGCACACATCAGGTTTGGTACACAGCATTGCATACATGATAGAACCTATGGCTGAGGCATAGGAAATGACTTCCATTTTCTCTCTATCTTCTGCAATGGTAGGGCATTGAGTCTCACTCAACTTCACACCTTGTAACACAGGCAAGAGCACTTTCTTTGACTGATCCATTTTGAACTTCTTCAAAAAATTATCAAGGTATGTGCTTTGTGAAAGTCCAATTAAGCATGTTGATCTATCTCTATAGATCTTGATGCCCAATATATAAGCAGCTTCACCAAGGTCTTTCATTGAAAAATTCTTATTCAAGTATCCTTTTATGCTATCCAGAAATTCCGTATTTCCAATCAACAATATGTCATCCACATGTAATATTAGAAATGCTACAGAGCTCCCACTCACTTTCTTGTAAATACAGGCTTCTCCAAAGGTCTGTATAAAACCATATGCTTTGATGACACTATCAAAGCGTATATTCCAACTCCGAGAGGCTTGCACCAGTCCATAAATGGGTCGCTGGAGCTTGCACACTTTGTTAGCACCTTTAGGATCGACAAAACCTTCTGGTTGCATCATATACAACTCTTCTTTAAGATATCCATTAAGGAATGCAGTTTTGACATCCATTTGCCAGATTTCATAATCATAAAATGCGGCAATTGCTAACATGATTCGGACAGACTTAAGCATCGCTACGGGTGAGAAGGTCTCATCATAGTCAACTCCTTGAACTTGTCGAAAACCTTTGGCAACAAGTCGAGCTTTGTAGATAGTAACATTACCGTCAATGTCAGTCTTCTTCTTGAAGGTCCATTTATTCTCTATGGCTTGCCGATCATCGGGCAAGTCAACCAAAGTCCACACTTTGTTCTCATACATGGGTCCCATCTCAGATTTCATGGCCTCAAGCCATTTGGCGGAATCTGGGCTCATCATTGCTTCCTCATAGTTCATAGGTTCATCATGGTCTAGTAACATGACGTCCAGAACAGGATTACCGTACCACTCTGGTGTGGAATGAACCCTGGTTGACCTACGAGGTTCGGTAGTAACTTGATCTGAAGTTTCATGATCATCATGATTAACTTCCTCACTAATAGTTGTAGGAATCACTGGAACTGATTTCTGTGAAGAACTACTTTCCAATTCAGGAGAAGGTACAATTACCTCATCAAGTTCTACTTTCCTCCCACTCACTTCTTTTGAGAGAAACTCCTTCTCTAGAAAGGATCCATTCTTAGCAACGAATATCTTGCCTTCGGATCTATGATAGAAGGTGTACCCAACAGTCTCCTTTGGGTATCCTATGAAGACACATTTCTCCGATTGGGTTCAAGCTTATCAGGTTGAAGCTTTTTCACATAAGCATCACAGCCCCAAACTTTAAGAAACGACATCATAGGTTTCTTGCCAAACCACAGTTCATATGGTGTCGTCTCAACGGATTTAGATGGTGCCCTATTTAATGTGAATGCAGCCGTCTCTAAAGCATAACCCCAAAACGATGGCGATAAATTAGTAAGAGACATCATAGATCGCACCATATCTAATAAAGTATGGTTACGACGTTCGGACACACCCTTACGCTGTGGTGTTCCAGGTGGCGTGAGTTGCGAAACTATGCCACATTGTTTCAAATGAAGACCAAACTCATAACTCAAAAATTCACCTCCACTATCAGATCGTAGAAACTTTATTTTCTTGCTATGATGATTTTCCACTTCACTCTGAAATTCTTTGAACTTTTCAAATGTTTTAGACTTATGTTTCATTAAGTAGATATACCCATATCTGCTCAAATCATCTGTGAACGTCAGAAAATAATGATACCCACCACGAGCCTCAACACTCATCGGACCGCATACATCAGTATGTATTATTTCCAACAAGTCAGTTGCTCGCTCCATTGTTCCGGAGAACGGAGTCTTAGTCATCTTGCCCATGAGGCATGGTTCACAAGCATCAAGTGATTCATAATCAAGTGATTCCAAAAGCCCATCAACATGAAGTTTCTTCATGCGCTTTACACCAATATGACCTAAATGGCGGTGCCACAAATAAGTTGCACTATCATTATTAACTTTGCATCTTTTGGCTTCAATATTATGAATATGTGTATCACTACAATCAAGATTCAACAGAAATAGACCACTCATCAAGGGTGCATGACCATATAAATTACTCATATAAATAGAACAACCATTATTCTCTGATTTAAATGAATAACCGTATCGCATCAAACAAGATCCAGATATAATGTTCATGCTCAACGCTGGCACCAAATAACAATTATTCAGGTCTAAAACTAATCCCGACGGCAGATGTAGAGGTAGCGTGCCGACGGCGATCACATCGACTTTGGAACCATTTCCCACGCGCATCGTCACCTCGTCCTTAGCCAATCTTCATTTAATCTGTAGCCCCTGTTTCGAGTTGCAAATATGAGCAACAAAACCAGTATCGAATACCCAGGCACTACTACGAGCATTAGTAAGGTACACATCAATAACATGTATACCAAATATAACTTTCACTTTGCCATCCTTCTTATCCGCCAAATTTTGGGTAGTTCCGCTTCCAGTGACCAGTCCCTTTGCAGTAGAAGCACTCAGTCTCAGGCTTAGGTCCAGACTTGGGCTTCTTCCCTTGAGCAGCAACTTGTTTTCCGTTCTTCTTGAAGTTCCCCTTCTTCCCTTTGCCCATTTCTTGAAACTAGTGGTCTTGTTAACCATCAACACTTGATGCTCCTTCTTGATTTCTATCTCCGATCCGCAGCCTTTAGCATTGCGAAGAGCTCGGGAATTGTCTTTTCCATCCCTTGCATATTATAGTTCATCACGAAGCCTTTATAGCTTGGTGGTAGCGATTGAAGAACTCTGTCAATGACACTATCATCAGGAAGATTAACTCCCGGCTAAGTCAAGTGGTTATGGTACCCAGACATTCTGAGTATGTGTTCACTGACAGAACTATTCTCCTCCATCTTGCAGCTATAGAACTTGTTGGAGACTTCACATCTCTCAACTCGGGCATTTGCTTGAAATATTAACTTCAACTCCTGGAACATCTCATATGCTCCATAATGTTCAAAATGTCTTTGAAGTCCCGATTCTAAGCCGTAAAGCATGGCACACTGACCTATCGAGTAGTCATCAGCTTTGCTCTGCCAGACGTTCATAACGTCCAGAGTTGCTCCTGCAGCGGGTCTTGCACCTAGCGGTGCTTCCAGGACGTAATTCTTCTGTGTAGCAATGAGGATAATCCTCAAGTTACGGACCCAGTCTATGTAGTTGCTATCATCATCTTTCAACTTAGCTTTCTCTAGGCACGCATTAAAATTCAAGGCAACGGTAGCACGGCCCATTGATCTACAACAACATAGACATGCAAAAACTATCAGGTACTAAGTTCATGATAAATTTAAGTTCAATTAATCATATTACTTAAGAACTTCAACTTAAATAGACATCCCTCTAGTCATCTAAAGGATCACGTGATCCATATCAACTAAACCATGTCCGGTCATCACGTGAGATGGAGTAGTTTTCAATGGTGAACATCACTATGTTGATCATATCTACTATATGATTCACGTTCGACCTTGCGGTCTCAGTGTTTCGAGGCCATATCTTCATATGCTAGGTTCGTCAAGTTTAACCCGAGTATTCTGCGTGTGCAAAGCTGGTTGCACCCATTGTATGTGAACGTAGAGCTTATCACACCCGATCATCATGTGGTGTCTCGGCACGACGAACACTTATACCTTGAAATTTAGTGAGGGATCATCTTATAATGCTACCGCCGTACTAAGCAAAATAAGATGCATAAAAGATAAACATCACATGCAATCAAAATATGTGACATGATATGGCCATCATCATCTTGTGCCTTTGATCTCCATCTCCAAAGCACCGTCATGATCTCCATCGTCACCGGCTTGACACCTTGATCTCCATCATAGCATCGTTGTCTTCTCGCCAACTATTACTTCTACAACTATCGCTACCGCTTAGTGATAAAGTAAAGCAATTACATGGCGATTGCATTTCATACAATAAAGCGACAACCATAAAGCTCCTGCCAGTTGCCGATAACTTCTACAAAATATGATCATCTCATACAACAATTTATATCTTATCACGTCTTGACCATATCACATCACAACATGCCCTGCAAAAACAAGTTAGATGTCCTCTACTTTGTTGTTGCAAGTTTTATGTGGCTGCTACGGGCTTCTAGCAAGAACCGTTCTTACCTACACATCAAAACCACAATAATTTTTCGTCAAGTGTGCTGTTTTAACCTTCAACAAGGACCAGCTATAGTCAAACTCGATTCAACTAAAGTTGGAGAAACAGACACCTGCTAGCCACCTGTGTGCGAAGCACATCGGTAGAACCAGTCTCATGAACGTGGTCATGTAATGTCGGTCCGGGCCGCTTCATCCAACAATACCGCCGAATCGAAGTATGACATGCTGGTAAGCAGTATGACTATTATCGCCCACAACTCATTGTGTTCCACTCGTGCATATAACATCTACGCATAGACCTAGCTCAGATGCCACTGTTAGGGAACGTAGTAATTAAAAACAATTCCTACGATCACGCAAGATCTATCTAGGAGAAGCAAAGCAACGAGCGGGGAGAGTGTATCCACGTACCCTCGTAGACCGAAAGCGGAAGCGTTTAGTAACGCGGTTGATGTAGTCGAACGTCTTCACGATCCAACTGATCCAAGTACCGAACGTACGGCACCGCCGTGTTCTGCACACGTTCAGCACGATGACGTCCCTCGAGCTCTTGATCCAGTTGAGGACGAGGGAGAGTTTCATCAGCACGACGGCGTGGCAACGGTGATGATGAAGTTACGAGCGCAGGGCTTTGCCTAAGCACTACGACGATATGACCGAGGTGTTAAACTATGGAGGGAGCACCGCACACGGTAAGAGATTGTCTGTTGTGCTTTGGGGTGCCCCTTGCCCATGTATATAAAGGAGGCAGGAGGAGGAGGCCGGCCCCCTAGGGGCGTGCCAAGTGTGGGGAGTCCTACTAGGACTCCCAAGTCCTAGTAGAATTCCCTCTTCTTTTTCCTTTTTCGGAGTAGCAAAGGGGGAAAGAGAGGAGTAGGAGAGGAAAAGGGGGG
Organism: Aegilops longissima; assembly: GCA_021605205.1. Taxonomy (NCBI): domain Eukaryota; kingdom Viridiplantae; phylum Streptophyta; class Magnoliopsida; order Poales; family Poaceae; genus Aegilops; species Aegilops longissima. The sequence goes on along the minus strand of CM038680.1, from coordinate 621,778,185 downwards.
CGCCGCCCCCACCCCTTGTTCAATTCGGATTGGCAAGGGGGGGGGGGCGCCACCTCCTATGGCCAGCCCTCTCTCCTGCACTAAGGCCCATGTTGGCCCATTACCTTCCCAGGGGGGTTCCGGTAACCCCCGGTACTCCGAAACTTATCTGAAACTTCCCAAAACCATTCCGGTGTCCGAATGTAACCTTCCAATATATCGATCTTTACCTCTTGACCATTTCGAGACTCCTTGTCATGTACGTGATCTCATCCGGGACTCTGAGAAAACTTCGGTCATCAAATCACATAACTCATAATACAAATCGTCATCGAACGTTAAGCGTGCGGACCCTATGGGTTCGAGAACTATGTAGACATGACCGAGACACATTTCTGGTCAATAACCAATAGCGGAACCTAGATGCTCATATTGGCTCCTACATATTCTATGAAGATCTTTATCGGTCAAACCGCATAACAACATACGTTGTTCCCTTTGTCATCGGTATGTTACTTGCCCAAGATTCGATCGTCGGTATCATCATACCTAGTTCAATCTCATTACTGGAAAGTCTCTTTACTCGTTCCGTAATGCATCATCCCGCAACTAACTCATTAGTCACATTGCTTGCAAGGTTTATAGTGATGTGCATTACCGAGAGGGCCTAAAGATACCTCTCCGATACACGGAGTGACAAATCCTAATCTTGATCTATGCCAACCCCACAAACACCTTCGGAGACACCTGTAGAGCATCTTTATAATCACCCAGTTACATTGTGATGTTTGATAGCACACAAGGTGTTCCTCCGGTATTCGGGAATTGCATAATCTCATAGTCAGAGGAACATGTATAAGTCATGAAGAAAGCAATAGCAATAAAACTAAACGATCATTATGCTAAGCTAACGGATGGGTCTTTTTCCATCACATCATTCTATAATGATGTGATCCTATTCATCAAATGACAACACATATCTATGGCTAGGAAACTTAACCAACTTTGATTAACGAGCTAGTCAAGTAGAGGCATATTGGGGACACTCTGTTTGTCTATGTATTCACACATGTACTAATTTTCCGGTTAATACAATTCTAGCATGAATAATAAACATCTATCATGATACAAGTAAATATAAACAACAACTTTATTATTGCCTATAGGGCATATTTCCTTTAGGAGAATCCTCCCCCAAGCTTGTGGGAGACTCTCTTCTTCAATTTGCACAAAGTTAACTATTTCCCTTAGGGCAGCTTGTTTCTTATGAGCAGGAAAATATTTTGCAGAGAAGTAGTAAATCATATCCTGGGGACTATGCACACAACCAGGAGCAAGAGAATTAAACCATAACTTAGCCCCTTTAATGAGAAAGGAAACAACTTGAGAATATAGTAATAGCGAATTTTTTCTTCATGAGCAAATAGGGTGGCTATATCATTCAATTTAGTAAGATGTGCCACACCAGTTTCACTTTCATAACCATAGAAAGGATCAGATTCAACGAGAGTAATTAACTCAGGATCGACAGAGAATTCATTAGTAACAAAGATAGGTGAAGTATCAAACATAGGGTCATATTGCATTCTAGCATTCAAAGACTTTTCTTTCAGCTTAGCTAATAGTTTCTTAAGATCATCTCTATCATTACAAGCAAGAAAGTCTCTAGCAGTTTCCTCATCCATAATATAAACCTCAAGTACAACAGGCAATTCATATCTAGGGGAGAGTCATAATCTTCAGTTTCAGTAATATCATCAGTTTCAGTAATTTCATTCTCTCTAACCCTAGCAAGTTGTTCATCCTTAAATTCACCTAGTGGCACAGTATTATCAAGCAGAGAAGTAATTACATCATAAGCATCATGCATAGCAGAAGTGGCATCATCAATAACATGTGACATATCGGAGTCAATAGCAGGTGCAGGTGTCACAAGTTTACTCAGCACAGAAGGTGAATCAAGTGTAGAGCTAGATGGCAGTTCCTTACCTCCCCTCGTAGTTGAGGAAAAAAATCTTGGTTCTTTGATCTTTCAAATTCATCATAGTGATCAACAGATATAAATCCCAAGTGACTCGGAGAATAGAGCTATGCTCAACGGCGCCAGAAAATGGTCTTGATAACCCACAAGTATAGGGGATCGCAACAGTCTTCGAGGGTAGAGTATTCAACCCAAATTTATTGATTCGACACAAGGGGAGCCAAAGAATATTCTCAAGTATTAGCAGTTGAGTTTTCAATTCAACCACACCTGAAAGACTCAATATTTGCAGCAAAGTATCTAGTAGCAAAGTAGTATGGAAGCAACGGTAACAGTGGCAAAAGTAACAGTAGCAGTTTTGTAGCAATCGTAACAGTGACAACGGAAAAGTAACGGAGCAAAGATAAATATGAGACGAGCTCGTAGGCAATGGATAGATGATGGATAATTATGTCGGAATAGGTAGATTTTTTCTGGAGCAGGTTTTCCTTAGATTTTTCTAGGACATCTTTTCTATGGTTTTTCCTTTTCCAAATTCAAAAGTATTTTCAAAATTGAAAACTTTTTTAAATTGGAAAATAGTTTAGAAATTCATATTTTTTAAATATTTTGAACCATTTCAAAATCATTTATCTTTTTACCCTGTTTTTATTTTTTTCTGCATTTTGTCCAAATGCATGAACTTTCCTCAACTTTTCCCAAATTTTGTGAACTTTTTTGAAACTTACAAATTTCTTTTCAAATGATTTATATTTTTTTTTTCAAATTTGTTAACTTTTTCCAAAACCTGTGACTATTTTTTGAAATCCATGACTTCTTTGGATATGCGAACTTTTTACGAAGCAGGAACATTTCCAAATGCATGCACACTTTTTAACTTTATGTTTTTTTTTCAAAATCCATGATTTCTTTTCGAAAACGATGTTTTATATCCTTATTATAAAAGAAGAACACATATTGTTTTTATTTTTGTTGAACATTTTCAACTTGATCTTTTTTGGAATTCATGGGCATTTTTCAAACCAATGATTGTTTTTCAATTTTACAAACTTTTCCAAATCATGGAAGTCAACAATCAATCGGTCAACATGAAAACCCATGAAGCTGGATGCTTTCTGGAGGCGGGGCCCTAATTTAAAACAAGATATTCCCGATATTCCAGATAGCTTGGCACCCTGATTTTGGATTTCCATGAAGATGTATGCTTTCTGGAGGCGGGGCCAAGCATGGTATGCTCTTCATTTCGTTTCTTTATTCAGCCACCCAGTAGTGGTGGTTCAAAGCTGGTTAAGCCTGGACCATATTCTTGGGATAACACGCATGGGATTATCTCCATCATGTGCAACAACAACACCCTACATGCATGCCCATGATAGTGGTATGTAAGATCCTTGGAGCCTTCTGAACTAGCACCAATCAATTTGAAAATTTATTTTTGTTCCTCTGGGAAATGTGAAAAAAATTTAGTTGTCACTTTTTGTAGCAATGTTACCTATTTTTCAAAGTGAAAAAAATAAAATAAAGCACGACATTTCTCAGAAAACATGCTAATTTGAAACTTGAAAGCACCTATCATCTTTTGATCTAGCATTAGCATCGCAGGACCTGGATGAAATGGGCCAGTTACTGAAATGCTGAAGCTGTTGGTCAAAGTGATACTAACTATTTGACCAATGTAAATTTTGCAGGTCACGATTTGTGGAGGTGACTGACTGAACATTCTGGATTTTGATGAGATACTACGTGATGAATGACTTGTTGTCAATTTAAATGTCAAGTTTACAGAAAACTATGAGTATGGTGACTTAACTATGATGTTTTTGATGGTTGTTTTCATGATGTAAACATCAAAAAATTTAGACCTCGAGTCAATTCTGTGTTGGGTTCTAATGCTCCATTATGTATTTCACTGCATGACCGAACATGATCATCAAACTGAAAGTAATTGTTAGTAATAACAACTAGAAAATCAATCAGAGTCTGTTACTCCATACCGACGAGAATCTCATACACACAGTCAAACATTTGATGCTTTCATTTTGTATAAGAAAAAACAGGAACAACTATCATGTATTGGATGGTATTAATTAAGTGGAGACAAGGAAGTGGAGCGGTAACTAAAACGCTCAACAATCAGGAGAGGATCTGGTCCTCGAAAGCAAAGCACATAAAAGAGAGAGAGACAGACAAAAGAATAAAAAACTAGTCGCATCACACACAGCCTCGACCGGACCAGACCAAGCAAAAGGAAATGGAAAGACAAGGCATGCATCATACACACCCGCAGACAGCGCTAGCAAGCCACGCACACATGGCTTCACTCCTTGATGAACACCCATCCGCCATGACCTTACCAAGGACGCAGGGAGAAAACATCATCAGCGTGAGACGGTAGGTCTTCCCAATCTGCACCAAGCAGGAAACGCATGTTGTAGGGCACTGCTTGGACTTGATGATGTCCTCGAGAAGAGCAAGAACCTCAAGGCTCAACTCGTCTGATGGGAGGATTTTGTCGTCGCCAGCCTCGGCTACCATGATGAGCTGGCTGCTCGACACGAGAGCTAGAAAGAGATAGCAGCACCCCCATCACCTGACTTTATGTGCAGACATCTTATAGCGAGTTGGTGTGTCTTGAGTGTGGGAGTGTGGTGTGTTTACTTGTGTGCTAGCTGTGTGTTTCGGAGTGGCATTGGGTGTTACGCTATTTATAGAATATGAGGAGTGAATGGTTGTGAGAAACAAACTTACCTTGTGTCCTCCGTGATGCTCATGTGCTCTTCTTCTTCATTCTTACTTTCTTCTTTGACTGTGTGGTAACCTTGAATGAATTTTAATTACTTGCTACCATTTAAAAATCGCAGTTCCCACACAGCCCAGCCAGTGGAAACATACATACATATCTTCATTAGCTAGCTAGCTAGGTAGGCCTGATGAACAAATCTCTAAATTGATCAAAGGTAATTCAATAGTTTCAACATTATTACAAGAATATTAAGCAGATAAGAAGAAGAAGAAAGTCATGAGGGTTCATCCGTCATGTGTGGGACTCAAACCCTCCCTCGATCGACCCATCGCATAGAAGCGTGCGTGGCCAGAGCGACTAGTTGTAGCAAATTAGAATCAACGACAAAAATTTGCATAGATAAATCAATCTGAGAAACACATACAACATGCATGCATGGTGTCAACTAAGAAAATCATGAGGAGGTTGGTTTGTACTGCGAGCAAGGGTCACCTCGTCAATCTAAAAAATCATCAAGTTGAATCTAAAAGGTACGGTCTCGCGGACGAACAAATTGAGTTACCAAGTTGCCACGACCGAACCACAAGGCCATGAACCAACTTGGTGTAAAGAGCTCTTTGATCTTGGAAGGCCTGGCACATGGCATGGCCACCCTCTAGAATCACTATCTTCCTTACTTGGGAAGAAGATCTTTGATCTTGTCTTGTTGTTGCGAGAGGAGAGGAGGGAGACCTAAGCTAAGAATAAGATGCGCCGCCCGTATCTCTAAGAGGTTTCCCTAGAGATAAGTGAGGGAGGGATGACAGAGAGATAGGAGGCTCAGTGCAGAACAATGCTCACAGCTTGGTTACCAAAATAAGGTAAACACGTCCTACTCTCCTACTGGATGGCGTTAGGCTTGGCTTGGATCGGGTGGGCAAGTCGATTTTACTACTAATACTAGTGTGGCCGTCCAGCTGAGTTGAATCGTATCAACATGAATCTTTGATCCGACGACGCACAACCCTTTACAACAAACACACGATCTGCATACTCTGCTTTCATTGGTCTAAACTTTGTTTCCTTACGTTAGGTACAGTAATGAATTTGGATGGATGGGCGGGTTACTGTGGTTTGATGACGTGTCACGTCAAAGCCAAGAGTCCCCATACACTTTGTTTGTTCGTTCAGACAGTAAGTTTTGTTCGGGACAACTGGATGGTGGATCCTAATCTTGCTCTACTGGATCAATGATGACACGCGTTGCCACGTCCGTCCATTTTTACAATAATATGGTAGGTAATTAGTACAAAATTCCTTAGTGTAGGTTAACAAAAAAAAAAGGTTTAGCAAAGGATTGTAGAAGAACAAATAATACACATTACTTTGCCATTAGCACCCATTGCTTTGTGGTTACATTTACCAACTAAATATCAAAATTCAGAGGCAAGATATTCTATTACTTTGTGGCTACGTTTACCAACTATATAAATATCAAAACTCAGAGGCAACATATTCAAGTGAAAAATAATAATTATATAAACAAAAAGCTCACGCTCGGCTTTTGAGAGAATCACAATTTGCAATTAGACTGCTGGAATGTCAATCTTGGGAGACACCATCAAACATTTTACATGCCTTATGTTTTACATGTACTAATGGATCAAGTACACAACTCATGAGACCAGTAACATAAAGTATAAAAGGTTAGGCATTAAAACATGTAAACTACGCTACACTTTTCTTAAACAATTCAGTCAAAGTTTTCAGTCTTGGCTAGAGATGTATTGTCTGCCACTTCAAATTTCTCGAGCCAAAAATACCATCTGTTGTTCCAAGGTGAACTTGGTGTGCAGCCTATTCAAAGAGAAAAGATGATAGAATCCATGTGAACCTTTGAAGTTAACAGGGTTAAAAGGTGCATGAAGGCAATTAGTACAATATTCAACCTTTTAGAACCTGCAAATTCCCTTCATATACAACCAACACATCGAATATAACAACAGTACCATTATTATCTCCATGCAAACTTCGTTCATTAATAAGGAGCATTGAGGCATCAACAGATATTAGTTTGGCTACTCGTTAGAGCTTTCAACTCCAATAGATAATGCAAATTTGAAGATGTAAAAGTGGGTGTTGAATAATTTAAGTCAGTAAAAAGTGTTTTTTTACATCTCCAAAAAAGAGCCAACTCTAACAGATTTATGTATATTTGTGATGTAAAACTCCAACTCTGCAACATTACAAGATCGATTTTTTTCTGGAGCAGGTTTTCCCTGGTTTTTTCTAGACATGTTTTGTATGGCTATTCTTTTTCATTTTTCATTTTCTTATTCCAAATTCAAAAATATTTTCAAAATTAATTACTTTTCTTAAATTGGCAAACATTTTAGAAATTCATATATATATATATATATATATATATATATATATATATATATATTTATATATATTTGAACCATTTCAATTTATTTATCTTTTGAATGTGTTTTTATTTTTGTTTTCTACGTTTTGTCTAAACACATGAACTTTCCACAAATTTTTTTAACTTTTCCAAAAAATTTTGATTTTTTTAAATGCACAAATTACTTTCCAAATGGTTTGTATTTTTCTTTCAAATTTGTAGACTTTTTCCAAAACCCGTAACTATTTTATGAAATCCATGACCTTTTTTGGATATGCGAACTTTTTACGAAGCATGAACATTTCCAAATCCATGCACATTTTTCAACTTTAATTTGTTTTCAAAGTTCGGGTTTTGTTTTTTCAAAAACGATGTTTTATATCCTTATTATGAAAGAAAAACACATATTGTTTTAATTTTTGTTGAACATTTTCAACTTGAACTTTTTTGAAATTCATGAACTTTTTTCAAATCAACGATTGTTTTTCAATTTGTTTTAAAATTTATTAAGTTTTCCAATTTTTTTTTGTGAAGTCAACGATCAACTGTTCAACCTGGCAACCCATGAAGCTGGATGCTTTCTGGAGGCGGGGCCCTGATTTAAAACAAGATATTCTAGATAGCTTGGCGCCCTGATTTTGGATTTCCATGAAGCTGGATGCTTTCTGGAGGCGGGTCCAAACATGGTATGCTCTTCATTTCGTTTCTTTCTTCAGCCACCCAGTATTGGTGGTTCAGAGCTGGTTAAGCCTGGACCATATTCTTGGGATAACATGCATGTGATTATCTCCATTATGTGCAGCAAGAACAGCCTGCATGCATGCCCATGACAGTGGTATGTAAGATCCTTGAAGCCTTCTGAACTAGCACCAATCAATTCCAAAATTTATTTTTGTTCCTATGGGAAATGTGTAATTTTTTATAGCAATGTTACCTCTTTGTCAAAGTGAAAATAAAATAAAATAAAGCACGAAATTTCTTAGAAAACATGGTAATTTGAAACTTGAGAGCGCCTATCATCTTTTGATCTAGCATTAGCATCGCAGGACCTGGATGAAAAGGGCCAGTTACTGAAATGCTGAACGTGTTGGTCAAAGTGATATTAATTATTCGACTGATGTAAATTTGGCAGGTCGCGATTTGTGGAGGTGACTGACTGAACATTCTGGCTTTTGATGAGATACTACATGACGAATGACTTGTTATAAATTTAAATGTCAACTTTTACAAAAAAACTATGAGTACGATAACTTCACTATGATGTTTCTGATGGTTGTTTTCATGATGTAAACATCAACAGTTTTTTACCTGGAGTTAATTCTGTGTTGCATTCAAATGTTCTAGTATGTGTTTCACCACATGACTGAACAAGATCACCAAACTTACTTTGTGTCCTCCACGATGCACATGTGCTCTTCTTCTTCATTCTTACTTTCTTCTTTGACTGTGTGGTAACATACCAATGAATTTAATTACTTGCTACCATTTAAAAGTCGCAGTTCCCACACAGCCCAGGCAGTAGAAACATACATACATATTTTCATTAGGTAGCTACCTAGGTAGGCCTGATGAACAAATCTCTAAATTGATCAAAGGTAATTCCGTAGTTTCGGCATGATTACTAGAATATTAAGCAGAGAAGAAGAAGAAGAAGAAGAATTTCAGGAGGGCCCGTGCGTCATGTGGGACTCAAACCCTGCCTCGATCGACCCATCGCATAGAAGCGTGCGTGGCCAAAGCGACTAGTTGTAGAAAATTAGAATCGGGCCAAAAAATTGCATAGATAAATAAATCTAAGAAACACATACAACATGCATGCATTCATGGTATCAACAAACAAAATCACATCCCGGGTCTAAAGAAAAAACACGCTACGCTCTTCCTTCTTTGATAAAAAGAAAGAAAGAAAGAAAGAGATGCCTCTATACATACTCAAGTTGAGTTGAATCTAAAAATCACGAGCAGGTTGGTTTGTCCTGCTAGCAAGGGTCATCTCGTCAATCTAAAAAATCATCAAGTTGAATCTAAAAGGTACGGTCTCGCGAACAAACAAAACGAGTTACCAAGTTTCCACGATCGAACCGCAAGGCCACGAACCAACCTGGTCTAAATAGCTCTTTGAACTTGGAAGGCCAGGCACAAGGCATGCCCGCCTGCTAGAATCACTATCTTCCTTACTTGGGAAGAGAATCTTTGATCTTGTCTTGTTGTTGCGAGAGGAGAAGAGGGAGACGTAAGCTAAGACTAAGATGTGCGGCCCGTATCTCTAGAAGGTTTCGCTAGAGATAAGTAAGGGAGGTTCGAGAGAGATATAGGAGGCTCAGTGCAGTGCGGTGGTCACGGCTTGGTTACAAAAATAAGGTAAACATGCCCCACTGGATGGTGTTAGGCTTGGCCCTGATAGGGTGGGCAGCTCAATTTTACTACTAGTACTAGTGTGGCCGGCTAGGTAAGCTGAATCGTATCAACATGAATCTTTGATCCGACGGCGCCCATTACAACAAACACATGATCTGCATACTCTGCTTTCATTGGTCTAAACTTTTTTTCCTTACATTAGGTACAGTGATGAATTTGGATGGAGGGGCGGGTTACTGCAGTTTGTTGAGGCGTCACGTCAAAGCCAAGAGTCCCCATATGGCTTGTTTGCTTGTTCGTTCATTCGGACAGTAAGTTTTGTTCAGGACAACTGGATGGTGGATCCTAATCTTGCCCTACTAGATCATTGATGGCGCACATTGCCACGTCCGTCCATTTTTAGAATAATATGGTAGGTAATTAGTACAAAATTCGTTAGTCTAGGTTAACGAAAAATAAAAGGTTTTGAAAAATATTGTAGAAGAACAAAAGTACACATTACTTTTTCATTAGCACCCATTGCTTTGTGGTTACATTTACCAACTAAATATCCAAATTCAGAGGCAAGATATTCCATTACTTTGTGGTTACATTTACCAACTTCATAAATATCAAAACTCATAGGCAACATATTCAAGTGAATAATAATAATTATATAAACCAAAAGCTCGCTCTCGGCTTTCGACAAAATCACAATCTACAATTAGACTGCTGAAATGTGAATCTTGGGAGACACCATCAAACATTTTACATGCCTTATGTTTTACATGTACTAATCGATCAAATACACAACTACATGACACCAGTAACACTAAGTATAAAAGTTTAAGCATTAAAACATGTAAACTATGCTACACTTTTAGACCAGGAGTCAATTCTATGATGGGGTATAATGTTCCAGTATTTATTTCACTGCATGACCGAACAAGATCACCAAACTGAAAGTAATCATCCGTAATAACAACAAGACAATCAATCAGAGTCTGTTACTCCATACCGACGAGAATCACATACACACAGTCAAACATTTGATGCTGTCATTTTGTACAAGAAAAAAAAACGGGAACCACAGTCATGGATTGGATGGTATTAATTAAGTGGAGAGAAGGAAGTGGAGCGGTAACTAAAACGCGCAACAATCAGGAGAGGATTGGGTCCTCGAAAGCAAAGCACACAGAAGAGAGAGAGAGAGAGAGAGAGAGAGAGAGAGAGAGAGAGAGAGAGAGAGAGAGAGAGAGAGAGAGAAGAATAAAAAACTATTCACATCACACACAACCTCGACTAGACCGGACCGACCAAAAGGAAATGGAGAAGACAAGACATGCATCATACACACCCGCACACAACGCTTGCAAGCCACACACGCATGGCTGCACTCCTTACTGAAGCACTCGTCCGCCATGACCTTACCAAGGATGCAGGGAGCGAACATCATCTACGTGAGAGGGCAGGTCTTCCCAATCTGCACCAAGTAGGAGACGAATGTTGCGGGGCACAAGTTGGACTTAATGATGTCCTCCAGAAGAGCAAGAACCTCAAGGCTTAGCTCGTCTGATGGGAGGATGTTGTCGTCGCCAGCCTCGGCTACCATGATGAGCTGGCTGCTCGACAGGAGAGATAGAAAGAGCTAGCAGCACCCCCATCACCTGACCTTATGTGCAGACATCTTACGGCGAGTTGGTGTGTCTTGAGTGTGAGAGTGTGGTGTGTTAACTTGTGTGCTAGCTGTGTGTTTTGGTGTGGCATTGGGTGGGCATGCTATTTATAGAATCTGAGGAGTGAATGGTTGTGAGAAACAAACATACTTTGTGTCCTCCATGATGCGCATGTGCTCTTTTTCTTCATTCTCACTTTCTTCTTTGACTGTGTGGTAACCTTGAATGAATTTTAATTACTTGCTACCATTTAAAAATCGTAGTTCCCACACAACCCAGCCAGTGGAAACATACATACATATTTTCATTAGCTAGCTAGCTAGGTAGGCCTGATGAACAAATCTCTAAATTGATCAAAGGTAATTCGAAAGTTTCAGCATGATTACAAGAATATTAAGCAGAGAAGAAGAAGAAGAAAATCAGGAGGGTCCGTCCGTCATGTGGGCCTCAAATGCTCCCTCGATCGACCCATCATATAGAAGCGTGCATGGCCGAAGCGACTAGTTGTAGCAAATTAGAATCGACCAAAACATTTTGCATAGATAAATAAATCGGAGAAACACATACAGCATGCGTGCCTGCATGCATGGTATCAAATAACAAAATCACATGCCAGGTCTAAAAAAAACATGCTACGCTCTTCTTTCTTTGATATAAAGAAAGAAAGAAAGAAAGAAAGAAAGAAAGAAAGAAAGAAAGAGATGGCTCTATACATACTCAAGTTGGGCGACATCAAAAGTTGAATCTAAAAATCATGAGGAGGTTGGTTTGTACTGCGGGCATGGGTCATCTCGTCAATCTAAAAAATCTTCAAGTTGAATCTAAAAGGTACGGTCTCATAGACGAACAAACCGAGTTACCAAGTTGCCACGATCGAAACACAAGGCCATGAACCAACCTGGTCTAAAGAGCTCTATGAACTTGGAAGGCCTGGCACATGGCGTGCCCGTCCGCTAGAATCACTATCTTCCTTACTTGGGAAGTGGATCTTTGATCTCGTCTTATTGTTGCGAGAGGAGAGGAGGGAGACCTAAGCTAAGACTAAGATGTGCCGCCCATATCTCTTGGAGGTTTCCCAAGCGATAAGTGAGGGAGGGCTGAGAGAGATAGGAGGCTCAGTGCAGTGCAGTGGTCACGGCTTGGTTACCAAAATAAGGTAAACGGGTCCTAGTATCCTACTGGATGGCGCTAGGCTTGGCTCGGATCGGGTGGGCAAGTCGATTTTACTACTAGTACTAGTGTGGCCGGCGAGCTGAGCTGAATCGTATCAACATGAATGGTTAATTCGGTGGCGCACATCCCATTACAAAAAACACATGATCCGCGTACTCTGCTTTCATTGGTCTAAACTTTTTTTCTTACTTCAGGTACATTAATGAATTTGGATGGATGGGCGGGTTACTGAGGTTTGTTGAGGTGTCACGTCAACGCCAAGACTCCCCATATGGTTTGTTCGTTCGTTCAGACAGTAAGTTTTGTTCGGGACAGCTGGATGGTGGATCCTAATCTTGCTCTACTGGATCAATGATGACGCACGTTGCCACGTCCATCCATTTTTTACAATAATATGCTAGGTATTTAGTATAAAATTTGTTAGTCTAGGTTAACAAAAAAAGGTTTTGTAAAGAGTTGTAGAAGAACAAATAGTACACATTACTTTGCCATTAGCACCCGTTGCTTTGTGGTTACATTTACCAACTAAATATCAAAATTCAGAGGCAAGATATTCTATTACTTTATGGTTACGTTTACCAACTCTATAAATATGAAAACTGAGAGGCAACATATTCAAGTGAAAAATAATAATTATATAAACCAAAAACTCGCTCTAGGCTTTCGACAGAATCACAATCTGCAATTAGACTACTGAAATGTCAATCTTGGGAGACACCATCCAACATTTTACATGCCTTATGTTTTACATGTAATAATAGATCAAGTACATAACTTATGAGACCAATAACACAAAGTATAAAAGGTTAAGCATTAAAACATGTAAACTATGCTACACTTTTCTTAAACAGTTCAGTCAAAATTTTCAGTCTTGGCTAGAGTTGTATTGTCTGCCACTTCAAATTTCTCGAGCCAAAAATACCATTTGTTGTTCCATGGTGAACTTGGTGTGTTCAGCCTGTTCAAAGAGAAAAGATAATAGAATCCATGTGAACCTTCGAAGTTAACAGGGTTAAAAGGTGCATGAAGGCAAGTAGTACAGTATTCAACCTTTTAGAACCCGTAACTCCCCTTCATATACAACCAACACACCGAATATAACAACAATACCATTATTATCATGTGGCAAACTTCGTTCATCAATAAGGAGCATCGAGGCATCAGGAAATATCAGTCTGGCTACTCGTTAAAGCTTTCAACTCCAATAGATAATGCAAATTTGAAGATGTAAAAATGGGTGTTGTATAATTTAAGTCAGCAAAAAGTGTTTTTACTTCTCGAAAATAGAGCCAATTCTAACAGATTTATGTATATTTATGATGTAAAAGTCCAACTCCACAACATATCTAACATATTGATTTTTTCTAGAGCAGGTTTTCCCTGCTTTTTTCTAGGACATGTTTTGTATGGCTTTTCTTTTCCATTTTTCATTTTATTATTCAAATCCAAAAATATTTACAAAATTGTTAACTTTTCTTAAATTTGCAAACATTTTAGAAATTCATATATTTTTAAAATTGTTTGAACCATTTCGAATTCATTTATATTTTTAACGTGTTTTAATTTTTGTTTTCTACTTTTTGTCCAAACACATGAACTTTCCACAAATTTTTGAACTTTTCCCAAATTTTGTGATTTTTTTAAATGTACAAATTACTTTTCAAATGATATGTATTTTTTCCAAATTTGTTGACATTTTCTAGAACCCGTGACTACGACTATTTTATGAAATCCGTGACTTTTTTTTGGATATGCACACTTTTTACGAAGCATGAACATTCACAAATCCATGCACATTTTTCAAGTTTACTGTTTTTTTCAAGTCTGGTATTTTTTTCAAATGTTTTATATACTTATTATAAAAAACACATATTGTTTTACTTTTTGTTGAACATTTTCAACTTGAACTTTTTTGAAATTCATGAACTTTTTTCAAACCAACAATTGTTTTTCAATTTGTTTTTAAATTTATTAATTTTTCCGAATCATTTTTGAAAGTCAACGATCAACCGGTCAACCTGGCAACCCAAGAAGCTGGATGCTTTCTGGAGGCGGGGCCCTGATTGAAAACAAGATATTCCAGATATTCCAGATAGCTTGGCGCCCTGATTTTGGATTTCCATGAAGTTGTATGCTTTCTGGAGGCGTCGCCATGCATGGTATGCTCTTCATTTCGTTTCTTTCTTCAAACACCCCGTAGTGGTGGTTCAAAGCTGGTTAAGCCTGGACCATATTCTTGGGATAACACGCATGGGATTATCTCCATCATGAGCAGCAACAATAGCCTACATGCATGCCCATGATAGTGGTATGTAAGATCCTTGAATCCTTGTGAACTAGCAACAATCGATTTGAAAATTTATTTTTGTTCCTCGGGGAAATGTGAAACTTTTTAGTTGTTACTTTTTGTAGCAATGTTACCTATTTCTCAAAGTGAAAAAAATAAAATAAAGCACGACATTTCTTAGAAAACATGGTAATTTGAAACTTGAAAGCGCCTATCATCTTTTGATCTAGCATTAGTATCGCAGGACCTGGATGAAATGGGCCATTTACTGAAATGTTGAACCTGCTGGTCAAAGTGATATTAATTATTTGATAGATGTAAATTTTGCAGGTGGCTATTTGTGGAGGTGACTGACTGAACATTCTGGCTTTTGATGAGATACTACATGATGAATAACTTCTTGTCAATTTAAATGTCAACTTTTACAGAAAACTATGAGTAGGCTGAGTTAACTATGATGTTTCTGATGGTTGTTCTCATGATGTAAACATCAACAGTTTTAGACCTGGAGTCAATTTTGTGTTGGGGTCTAATGTTCTAGTATGTGTTTCACCACATGACCGAACAAGATCACCAAACTGAAAGTATTCATCAGTAATAACAACAAGACAATCAACCAGAGTCTATTACTCCATACTGACGAGAATCTCATACACACAGTCAAACTGTTGATGCTGTCATTTTGTACAAGAAAAAACCGGGAACCACAATCATTTACTGGATGGTATTAATTTAAGTGGAGACAAGGAAGTGCAACCGTAACTAAAATGCACAAAATTCAGGAGAGGATCGGGTCCTCGAAAGAAAAGCACCAGAAGGGAGACAGAAGAATAAAAAGCTAGTCACATCACACACAACCTCGACCGGACCGGACCGACCAAAAGGAAATGGAGAAGACAAGACATGCATCATACACACCCGCAGACAGCACTAGCAAGCCACACATGCATGGCCGCACTCCTTGCTGAAGCACCCGTCCGCCGTAAACCTTACCAAGTGTTGGAGATATGCCCTAGAGGCAATCATGTATGATGATATTTCCTATGTGTTTATGAATAAAGATAGTCCTTGGACATTATCAATGATGTGTATCAACAAGTACGTGACTTGTTTGTGGGACTATGCATTGTATGATGACTGTCCTAAAAGGTCCCTAGTCGAAAGGGCTGTGTGGACGCGCAGCCGACTAGACTAGCATATGACACGGTCGATGGCTCGGTCTCACTAGCCATGAAGCATTGGATGCTAACCGGATAATATGGACTTGGAAAGGTCTGGTCGGATTCAATGTAGTAGGATCCGAGTCGAGATAAGGTCCGAATCGGACAGACCCAACTATGAGACGCAGCGATATGTCATCAGTGATTCGCTAGTACAACATACGTTCTATGTCCTAAGACCTGAGCTAACGCATGTACTCGGGATGGTGACAGACTTGCTTTGGGCCGACCAAATGCTACTCCGTAACTAGGTAGTTACAAAGGTAGGTTTCGGGTTTGTCTAGTCCCATGCTGCGAGACATGGTCGAGCAAGATGGGATTTACCCCTCCGACCAGGAGAGATATACTCTGGGCCCCTCGTGTGATCCGACCAGGATAAGCATGGCCATGCGACAAGGATTATGAGATAATCCGGATAGTGGTCGGCATCACTGGAACAAGAAAAGAGGTCGGGCTAGCACAAGGATGACAGTCTCGCCTTGAGCCCGACAACATATATCGTGCGGCAAAGGGAACAGAAGTGTGACGTGTTGTACAGGTTCGCCTAACCAGCTTCATAGTCTGCTTGGTGGTCGGCATGCCTTGCTAGAGGCCGCTACCAACCATGCAGGTCGGAGGTGATCCAAACTGTGACCAAGCCGACTTGAACCTAAGGGGTCGTGCGCATAAGGGAAGGAACCTACGAGGTCGGTTCGTAGGACACTGGTCGGATGTGATCCGAACTGGACTAGGAACGTGACCGAGTGGACTTTGGGCTTTAGGGTCCGTGCGAGGCCCAAGTGTTGAGCCTGCGACGGACGCCTATATAAAGTGGAGGTGCGGCACACTCATGCGGTTGATCGCTTCGGCGCTGCGACTAGGGTTTGCATGTGTTGCGAATAGCCACCTCCACTCGCCGCCGACTGTGTGATCGGACCTAGCAGTCCACCGCACGGTGTTCCTCCTGCACGCGCGGATACCGTTAGAGGCAGTGCACTTGCGCCGCTCCGGCGAACTTGTACGTGGGATCAGACGACCGGCTGTTCGAGGGAGATCGGATGAGGAGGAGAAGATCCACGCGGACGCGCTGCCCCAACTCTTCTTCCGCTGCACGGAACTGCGCGTCTACTGGTAATGATCTGTGATCCATCTCCCGTAGCATGTTCCTGGATGTTCTGCGCGTAGGAAAATTTTAATTTGCAGTCGACGGACCCTACCGTAGATCTCAACAGTGGTATCAGAGACTTTGCGATAGGATTTGGATTCAGATCGTATGCATATCAGAGATGCATAGGCGGCAGATGAGATCTGTTGTCCTTGAAGAGATCGGCTATGTGCACGGTTGATGTGATCAACTGCACATGGGGATCGTTGAGGCTATGTTTTCTGTAAATCGTGATCGATGAGATCGGTCAGACTAGAGAATTCGGCGTGATCGGAGTTTAGATGTGATCTGTGATTTCCGAAAACATGGTAATTTGAAACTTGAAAGCGCCTATCATCTTTTGATCTAGCATTAGCATCGCAGGACCTGGATTAAATGGGCCAATTACTGAAATGTTGAACCTGCTGGTCAAAGTGATATTAATTATTTGATAGATGTAAATTTTGCAGGTCGCTATTTGTGGAGGTGACTGACTGAACATTCTGGCTTTTGATGAGATACTACATGATGAATAACTTCTTGTCAATTTAAATGTCCACTTTTGCAGAAAACTATGAGTAGGCTGAGTTAACTATGATGTTTCTGATGGTTGTTTTCATGATGTAAACATCAACAGTTTTAGACCTGGAGTCAATTTTGTGTTGGGGGTCTAATGTTCCAGTATGTGTTTCACCACATGACCGAACAAGATCACCAAATTGAAAGTATTCATCAGTAATAACAACAAGACAATCAGTCAGAGTCTGTTACTCCATACTAACGAGAATCTCATACACACAGTCAAACTGTTGATGCTGTCATTTTGTACAGGAAAAAACCGGGAACCACAATCATTTATTGGATGGTATTAATTAAGTGGAGACAAGGAAGTGCAGCCGTAACTAAAACGCACAAAAATCAGGAGAGGACCGGGTCCTCGAAAGAAAAGCACCAGAAGAGAGACAGAAGAATAAAAAGCTAGTCACATCACACACAACCTCGACCGGACCGAACCGACCAGAAGGAAATGGAGAAGACAAGACATGCATCATACACACCCGCAGACAGCACTAGCAAGCCACACATGCATGGCCACACTCCTTGCTGAAGCACCCGTCCGCCGTAAACCTTACCAAGTGTTGGAGATATGCCCTAGAGGCAATCATGTATGATGATATTTCCTATGTGTTTATGAATAAAGATAGTCCTTGGACATTATCAATGATGTGTATCAACAAGTACGTGACTTGTTTGTGGGACTATGCATTGTATGATGACTGTCCTAAAAGGTCCCTAGTCGAAAGGGCTGTGTGGGCGCCAAGAACTAGACTAGCATATGACACGGTCGATGGCTCGGTCTCACTAGCCATGAAGCATTGGATGCTAACCGGATAATATGGACTTGGAAAGGTCTGGTCGGATTCAACATAGTCGGATCCGAGTAGAGATAAGGTCCGAGTCGGACAGACCCAACTATGAGACGCAGCGACATGTCATCTGTGAGTCTCTAGTACAACATACGTTCTATTTCATAAGACCTGATCTAACGCATGTACTCAGGATGGTGACAAACTTGCTTTGGGCCGACCAAACGCTACTCCGTAACTGGGTAGTTACAAAGGTAGGTTTCGGGTTTGTCTAGTCCCATGCTGCGAGACATGGCCGAGCAAGATGGGATTTGCCCCTCTGATCAGGAGAGATATACTCTGGGCCCCTCGTGTGATCCGACCAGGATAAGCATGGCCATGCGACAAGGATTATTAGATAATCCAGATAGTGGTCGGCATCACTGGAACGAGAAAGAGGTCGGGCTAGCACAAGGATGACAGTCTCGCCTTGAGCCCGACAACATATATCGTGCAGCAAAGGGAACAGAAGTTCGACACGTTGTACAGTTTTGCCTAACCAGCTTCATAGTCTGCTTGGTGGTCGGCATGCCTTGCTAGAGGCCGCTACCAATCGTGCAGGTCGGAGGTGATCCGAACTGTGACCAAGCCAACTTGAACCTAAGGGTCGGCGGCAAGGGAAGGAACCTCGAGGTCGGTTCAGTAGGACCTGGTCGGATGTGATCCGGCTGGACTAGGAATGTGACCGAGTGGACTTTGAGCTTTAGGGTCCGTGCGAGGCCCAAGTGTTGAGCCTGCGACGGACGCCCATATAAAGTGGAGGTGCGGCACACTCATGCGGTTGATCGCTTCGGCGCTGCGACTAGGGTTTGCATGTGTTGCAAATAGCCACCTCCACTCGCCGCCGACTGTGTGATTGGACCTAGCAGTCCACCACACGGTGTTCCTCCTGCACGCGCGGATACCGTTAGAGGCGGTGCACTTGCGCCGCTCCGTCGAACTTGTACGTGAGATCGGACGACCGACTGTTCAAGGGAGATCGGACGAGGAGGAGACGATCAACGCGGATGCGCTGCCCCAGCACTTCTTCCGCTGCATGGCACTGCGCGTCTAGTGGTAATGATCTGGGATCCATCTCCAGTAGCATGTTTGAGGGAGTCCCGGATTAGGGGGTGTCCGGATAGCCGAACTATCACCGTTGGCCGGACTCCTGGACTATGAAGATACAAGATTGAAGACTTCGTCCCGTGTCCGGATGGGACTTTCCTTGGCGTGGAAGGCAAGCTTGGCGATCTGGATATGTAGATCTCCTACCATTGTAACCGACTCACATGTAACCCTAACCCTCTTGGTGCCTATATAAACCGGAGGGTTTTAGTCCGTGGGGCGAACAAGAATCATACCATAGGCTAGCTTCTAGGATTTAGCCTCTCGATCTCGTGGTAGATCTACTCTTGTACTACCCATATCATCAATATTAATCAAGCAGGAGTAGGGTTTTACCTCCATCGAGAGGGCCCAACCTGGTAAAACATCGTGTCCCTTGTCTCCAGTTACCATCCGCCTAGACACACAGTTCGGGACCCCCTACCCGAGATCCGCCGGTTTTGACACCGACATTGGTGCTTTCATTGAGAGTTCCTCTGTGCCGTCGCCATCAGGAAGGATGCCTCATCCCGTCTTTAAAGACGGTACTGTTGCTAAAGGAGCTTTGGCCGTCGGCCAAACTCTCCGGCTAGGCGGTTTCCTTATGACCGCCTGTTCGGCCGCCATGCCGACGATGACTTCTCGGGTCATCGAAAGCAATCTTCACGTTAACTCGGAACTCGCCGAGCAGTTAGATCCGATGGAGACTTCTTCCTTAAACGAGCTCTTGGATCGCATCGCCGCCCTGGGAGTCGCTACAGACTATGATCAGATTGGGCCTAAACCCGATCCGAGAGAGATCAACTCTCCCCAGGTTACCCACCACGTTGCTGTGGTAGAGGAATAATACAGCGACCCTTCTTCTATCTTAAGGACTAGCTATGTCCGGATTCCCGACCCCTCCGTGCCGGATTCCTGCGGAGGGAAGGACATCACTCAAGCCCTGAACCTAAAGTCAGGCAGCGGGCTAGATTCATTGGACAACATCCAAGAACCCAAGCTTCCAAGTTCGGAAACTTCTTGGCCCCTGAGTCTTAGATTGGACGGGGTTCCAAATTTAATTCCACCCGCCCACCCAAACATAAGCGATCTATCCCAAATCCGACAAGAGCCCGCTGAAACAGTACACCATTACTGGGCCAGATTCCTCCTGGTTATGAACAGGATAAAGGATTGCCGCGAGGAGGACGCAATTTCATTCTTCTGCAATAATTGCACGGACAAGGGAATCCTCAACGCTGTAAGTCGTCGTGAAATTACACGCTTCACTGACTTGGCGTCCATAGTACGAAAGTACTATGCGATGGAAAGCGCCTGGAAAACCGAAATTAAATTTTGGGACAATCCGGCCGTGAATACAACCCCGGTCCGAAATAAAAGGGTGCATCATCGTCAGGCACCTGGGTTAAATACCAAAGGGCAAAAACCCTCTATGGGGCATGGAACCATACTGGAGGGATGGCTCAATGGACCCTACAAAATTCATAGTACAGAGGGCGCCACTCCAACTCATAGCCTCAGAGCTTGTTGCATACTACGGCAGGTGGCCAAAAGTGGCGAGGAGCTTCTAACTCCAGAGCACCAGCCCAGGGATACCAGTACGGTATTAACAGTCTTCGAGACTTTCGCATCAAATAATATGCGAAAACGAACACTCCGTAGCCTTGCCGAAGTTTACCAAGTAGCAACAATAAACCCATGGAGTGACACGGCTATTACCATTAATGCCAGTGACGAACCTAAATTCCGAACAGCCCAAGCACCAGCCGCATTGGTCCTCAGTCCAATAGTGGACGGGTTTCGCCTTACCAAGGTACTCATGGACGGCGGCAGCGGATTAAACCTCATTTACGAGGAAACCCTCCGAAAAATGGAAATAGACTGGAGCCGCATTGAGCGAAGCAGCACAACCTTTAGAGGAATAATCCCCAGTCAGGAAGCATGCTACACAGGAAAAATCACACTCGATGTGGTGTTCGGCACGCCGGATAATTACAGGTCCGAGGAGGTCACATTCCAAGTGGCCCCGTTCAGCAGCGGATACCACACTCTACTATGGCGAGAGGCATTCACAAATTTTCAAGCTATACCCCATTACGGGTGCATGAAGCTCAAAATGCCCGGACCCAACGGAATCATCACTCTTGCTAGCGACCCGGACATAGCACTCCGCGCCGAAAATAAGACAGCCGCACTGGCCCTTGAGGCACTATCCGAAGCCCTAGTGGCCGAGGAACTCATTGCGCTGCGCTCCACGGTGAATAGGGACGATGTGATACTCGATAAGAGATCCAAGTCCACCTCCTTTAAACCGGCAGACGAAATAGTCAAATTCCAAGTCCATCCAACGGACCCTACAAAAACGGCCTCCATCGGGGCACAATTAAACCCTGATGTGGACGCCGCACTAAGAGAATTCCTACGCGAAAATTGGGACATTTTTGGCTGGCACCCTTCAGACATGCCAGAATCCCACGCCGGCTGGCCGAGCACATCCTAAACATCCTAAAAGGATTCAAGCCAGTCAAACAGGCTCTTTGGCGTTTCTCCGAACCCAAGAGACAGGCCATGGGGGAGGAGCTAGCCAAACTATTGGAGGCCGGATTCATCAGGGATATAAAACATCCGGACTGGCTAGCAAACCTGGTGATGGTACGAAAGAAGGACAAATCCTGGCGCCTATGCATCGATTTTAAGGACCTTAACAAGGCTTGCCCAAAGGATCCCTTCCCCCTCCCCCGCATCGATCAAATTATCGACGCTACCACAGGACACGATTCATTGTGCTTCCTCGACGCATACTCCGGCTACCACCAAATTAAGATGCAGAGCCCGACCAAGCCGCAACGACATTCATCACTCCATACGGCCCATTCTGCTTCAACACAATGCTCTTCGGGCTAAAAAACGCCGGCGCAACATATCAGTGCATGATTCAGACATGTCTGGCAAACCAGATCGGCAAAACAGTGGAGGCATACATAGACGATGTGGTCATCAAATCCAAGCATGTCGAAACTCTAGTAGACGACTTGAGGCTCACATTCAATAATCTCCGAACATATGACATTAAGCTCAACCCGGAAAAATGCGTTTTCGGCGTACCAGCCGAAGAGCTCTTGGGCTTCATTGTATCCGGTAGAGGAATTGAAGCAAACCCAGCCAAGATCCGAGCCCTGTCACAATTGGATATCCCAAAGGACCTCAAACAAATACAAAAAT
Source organism: Aegilops longissima (assembly GCA_021605205.1). Taxonomy (NCBI): domain Eukaryota; kingdom Viridiplantae; phylum Streptophyta; class Magnoliopsida; order Poales; family Poaceae; genus Aegilops; species Aegilops longissima. Next base: position 621,755,566 of record CM038680.1, on the reverse strand, counting down.
TGACTGGATGCGTGGCGGCTCTAAGCCGCTTTATATCCCATTTGGGAGAAAAGGCATTACCCCTATATCGCCTCCTCCGACGCACCGAACACTTCGAGTGGACGGATGCCGCCACGGCCGAACTCGAAGAAATAAAAGCCATATTGGCAACAAACCCGGTCCTGGCCGTGCCCAACATGGGCGAACCAATGCTATTATATATCGCGGCAACTCATCAAGTTGTGAGCGCGGTGCTTGTTGTCGAACCAGAAACGGACGGACACAAGTTCCCCCCTTCAAAAACCAGTTTATTACGTGTCCACTGTCCTAACTCCATGCAAGTCACGGTACCCGCATTATCAAAAGATAGCGTACGCGGTGTTCATGGCATCCCGGAAGCTGCGACACTACTTTCAAGAGTGTTCGATAACAGTAGCCTCCGAAATACCCTTAATGACATTATAAACAACCGCGACGCGACGGGCCAGATTGCCAAATGGGCCATTGAGCTCCTCCCGTTCGACATAACCTATAAGCCACGGCGAGCTATCAAGTCGCAAGTTTTGGCCGACTTCATCGCCGAATGGACTGAAGCCGAACTCCCTAAAGAGTACGGCACATATTCCAACTGGATCATGCACTTCGACGGCTCCAAAATGTTGGCTGGCGTCATTCTGATGTCCCCAACCGGAGATACAGTTCAATACGTACTCCAGATAATGTATACGGACTCCAACAACGCAGCCGAATACGAGGCCCTTCTACATGGCCTCCGGATGGCAGTCTCCATGGGCATTCAACGCCTAGAGGTGTGCGGGGATTCGAACCTCGTGATATCCCAAATAAATGGAGACTTTGATGCCAAGGATCTGAAAATGGCAGCTTACCGCAACGCCGTCCTAAAAATGTCAGCTCGGTTTGAAGGGCTCGAATTTCACCATATAGCCCGGGATAACAACCAGGCGGCAGACATATTGGCACGCATTAGCGCAAAGCGCGATGCCGTCCCTCCCAACATCTTCCTGGAGCGGCTGTTCAAGCCATCCGTACTATGGGAGGGGGAGTCCGGAAACAACAACCCGGTCCCAACCGCACCGCCCGAGACCGAACATTCTGACACAATCGGTGGGTCTGCCAACGAAGTAACATCTTCAGCCCACGTAATAATGGCAGTCATTGCCCCGTGGACGGAACCATTCCTAGCCTACCTAACCAGGCATGAACTCCCCGAGGACCAAAACGAGGCACGCTGCATAGTGCGGCGCTCTAAAGCCTATAAAGTCCATGAGGGAGAGCTTTATAAGAAAAGCACAACCGGAGTCCTTCAAAGGTGTATCTCCGAAGATGAAGGGTGGAATCTTCTGGCCGAAATTCATGCCGGACTCGGTGGGCACCACGCCGCAGCCCGGGCCCTTGTAGGCAAGGCCTTCCGTACATGATTTTATTGGCCGACGGCCCGGACAGATGCTCAGGACTTAGTCCAACGGTGCGTTGGTTGCCAGCTCTTTGCTAATCAAAGCCACATGCCACCCACCGCCCTCAAAACTATACCCATCACCTGGCCGTTCGCGGTCTGTGTGACACTCCAAAAATTTTTAGTTGGTTTTCATCAAAAACTTTGTTGGTTTTGAAGAAGGTCATTTAAACCCTTCCAAAAATCTCTCTCTCAAAACTTTTTCCCCTTTGGCAAGGATTTTATTTTGGCATCTTCTTCAACCCTGGTGTTTGGCTATTAAAAACCTTTCTTCTGTTTGCCCTTTTCTCAAATTTAATTTTTGCGGGTTTATTTTCTTTTAAAAGAAAACCCTAGGAGTTTTGGGTCTTCTCTTATTTTGAAACCACCCATGGTTTTACCATGTCTCAGGTGGTAAATCCTTTCAGAATCACTCCTTCCACTTTGGGGAAATCCAAATATTCTATCCCAACAAGTCCAATTCATTTTTGGATTTTATTTCATTTATTTCTTTCCCCAAATCATTTCTGTCCATTATTTTGAGCCTAGGTGATTTGCAAATCAAGTACCTAAATGACTTTGAGTTTTGATCTCAAACCAACTCCTCTGGATAGTCCTTGGTAACCACAACCTAGAACCATCAAGATCCACTCTTCTTCTTTTCAAAATTTTCAAATTTCAGCCTCTGCAAGTTTGGACCAGATTTGTCAAATTTGGTGAAATTCATATCTCCTCTTCTCCAAAAATTCCACCAAAATTCAGGAAGCCCCCAGATGCAATGAGAGGCCACCTCACCAAAAAATCAGCTCAAGGAGAAACTCCCATGTACCAAAATTGTTCTGTCGAACACTTGGCCGGCACTGTTACTATGCATTTTCAGTAAATTCAGAAAGTTCAGAGAAGTGCAGTGTCGTTTCTTCGTCAGAGTTCTATCACTTGTCAACACTGTGCCCTGGCGCGTTGCGCACGGCCCCTCCTCCCTGGCCAGAGCACCGCACGCCCCCTTGGACGGGTGCAGGCGTCGGTGGCGGCGAGCATCGCCGGCGTTGGCCGTTTCTGCGGTGGCCGAGCCACCCGTGGCGGCCAGCAAGGGCCTGGGCCAGCTCGCCATGCCATCCAACGCCGCCCATCACTCCCTAGCGCTCCGCATGGCTCATGCATGCCAGCGCACGCCCGCGGCACCGTCGCCGTGGCCCGGCAAGCACAGGGCACGCCCTCTGCCGCCGACGGGCCCGCGCCACCCCGTTCCGTCGAACTCACCCCAAAGCTCCTAACCCGAACTTGTTTAGCGTCTAAATGGAACCCGTGGACCTCCACGACGACGCCCAACTCCCTAAACCTCCCCGACCAAGCCCTGCACCGCCGTAAGCGTCGTCGGAGAACTCCGTCCACGGCCATCGCCTCGGATCGCCTATAAAAGGGCCCCCGAGCTCGCCCTCGAGCACACACCACCTCTACAACCCACAGACACCCCGCCAAGCCACTAGGAGGGCCTCGAGGACGTCTCCTCCCCCAGCTTCGGCCGCCCTGTTCCGCCTCGGCCTCCACCTCGATTCACTCCGGTGAGTCCGTCCCCGGCGCCCAAATCTTGTCAGTGATCCCCTCAAGCTACCAGAGGTCTAACCCCCACTTCAATTTGCCCTCCGCAGCACTCCCCGACGAGTTTCAACTCCACCCGAGCCGCCGTCCGCCGGAGCAAGGGCCGCCGTCGACGTGGTGCTCGCCGGCGACCACCGCCACCACCCACCGACGCAGAAGGACGCACTGAACACGGAGGTACCACCCGACCACCCTGCCTCGCTGTGGATCGCCGCCGGCGACCACCGCAGCTCTCTGGCGTCGATGAGCCCCGTCTCCCTCGTTCGAATATTCAAACCTGACGGGTGGGTCCCGCCCGTCAGCCTCTCTGTTCCTTTTTTTGAACCGTTTTCTGAAAGCATATTCTGGCAAATGCGCTTTCTAATCCGAATCGTTTTCTGGACTTTTCTGCTCGCCCCCTGAGAGTTTTCTGTTTCATTACAGAGAGGTCCTTGGACCAAAACACTTATAACTTTTAAACAGAAAAGGATTTTTGAGTGATTCCTTTTCTGACCTCTTCAAAAAAAATTCTAGTTTTTATCATATTTATTTGAAAACATTTGGTATACTTTTGTGCACCTCATGGTATTTACGATGGCGCGTGTATTTTTGTATACCGTAGATACCGAAGGAGGTGACGGAACCGCGAACTTCACCGAGCTAGGCCCCGACTACTCCGAACCAGGAAAGCATGTTTGAACTTTTGATATGATGACTGTCTTGGCATGTTTGCATTAAGTAGTTTCATGGCATGTTTGGGAGCATCTCGATGAATGTCATATTACATGCAAAGTTGATGCAAGTGAGTTTCGAAATTCCATAAGTTGTTGGTTATGAGTTTGCATGGCCATGTGATGCCATGAGAATGGGTAAGATGGCAGTGTTGTAGCATGCTAGTCTTATGCCAGACTATTTGACCAGTGTCAACATGATTCAGTCCAGCTCCCGTCCATTTCCCTTTTCCGTACTAACACATGTTTTCCGCAAGGGATATGGCTTAGTAAGTTGCAAACCGCTTTCCTGGTACACACCAAATCGAGAGGCCGGGATGAGGGTTCCATGGCCTGGATTAAAGCCTATCATCCGGTCGAGGGCACGGTGTTTCGGTTGGGACGAGAGGGGCACCCTTAGAGAGCGTATATAAATTTGATCCCATGCTATTCGAGATTGTGATCTCCCGTCTCAAAGTTTTTCTTGAGCGCTGTCTAGGGTGATTCACGGCAGCGTGAGGTGGGATGGGTGTGTCTTGGTTAGCTGTGTTTCTTCGAAATACCGTAACGGAACTAGTCCTTCGTGACTACGAAATCCGTTGGCTGTGGACTTTTTAGTACAAACTCTGCAGAGTCAAAAATTCTTTTGAATCATCTTATCCATGTCCAAGCTTTGTATTCATCCTGTCTTGTCAAGTGTCAGACTTGGTGACAAAAACTCCGGTGAGCCACATGAGTGTTAAATCCGGTCAATGCTTATTCCAGTGGATGGACTAACCTTTTTATAATTGTGTGCTGAATATTTTCTACGAGTATTATATCCTTGTGAATTTATCAGATATGAATAATGGAACTTAAAGCCCTTTCTGTGATGTCGCTTAGACGTTCGACTGCAGCATTGTTATTATTTACTTTTGATATAAGCCCTTTCTGTGATGTCGCTGAGACGTCCGACCGCGGCATTGTTATTATTTACTTTTGATATAAGCCCTTTCTGTGATGTCGCTCAGACGTCCGACTGCGGCATTGTTATTATTTACTTTCAATGTAAGCCCTCTCTGTGATGTCGCCCCGACATCCGACTGTGGCACGCATGTCTTTTATTTTCAGTATAAGCCCTTTCTGTGATGTCGCTTAGACGCCCGACTGCGGCATGATTTATTTATCTGTTCACCCTTGCGCGCCGCCGGACACCGATCGGTTCTGATTATTTCTTTGTTGGGTTTTCGGGCGGACTACCGCCGACTCCCTTTTTACTTGCCATGTTTTTACTAATTTGAATATGCATTGCTAATTACTCATGACGCATTCATGCATGCATTTGTTATATCTTTTGTCCGAACTGTCTTGCGAGTACTTTCAAAGTACTCACGGCTTGTTGATTTGGCGGAATCTTGTGACGGCGATCTCATGGATGAAGAGTTCGATAGCGAGTCCGACGCCTAGAGGAGTCCCAGTCAGTCTCGTGCGACCCTGGATTTGGTCGCTGTATTATATCCGTTTCCGCTACCCAAATAAATTCATCGAGCCTCACCTTGACGCTCGATGATGCCGCCAGCTTAGGAGTCACATGATCCACTCCACTGTGATATTCCACCTCCACTTTTAATTCGAGTCAGTAGTAAGCCACCCTACACCATTGTGTCATATCCGCCATTATGTATAATTATTGGCGCGCTTGTAATAATTTGTTGAGCAACCTCAGCTCGACCCTGTAATATATTAAATGCTACTGGCTTATTGTATCAAGATTTTGTCTACCGGTCTGGAGGATTTTTCCTCATACTGGACTAAAAAGGTCGGTTTCTCAATAAGCATTTTATTGGAAAACCGGTCGTGACAAGCTTGGTACCAGAGCCAGGCTGACTGTAGGAAGCCACTAGGCGCGATTGCTAATCGGTTATTAGCATAATAGAGCTAATTCATATTTTTGCAAATGTAGTCATTTTCGACGATCGGCATAAATTTATGATCGACCATTCAAATTTTTGCCTACTTTTGTAGATGGTGACAACAACTGCGAGTCACAGATGTTATGCTTGAGCCTGATGGGTTCGTCAAGCTTCTCACCTTCATCGTCTAGGTCGCGATGGGGCCATCTATGCGCCCAGTCTTCGCACTCTATCAGCACAAGATCAACGACAGTCTGACCATGCACCAGGCCGCGGTGCAATTCAAGGGAGGGCGCGTTGAGTTACGCCGCTTCCGGTACTTGGGAAGAGCCATGCCTACGGAGAAGCATGCTATGCAGATGGCAGCCCGTGAGGCGATAGCTCGTCTCAGGGAAGTCCTTCCTTCGATGAAGACTCGTCGTTACCGCTACCTTCCATGCCACGTGCCATACGCCTACCACTACTCATACTCTTGCCCTAGAGGAGAGCGAGACAAGGCTTTTGAGATGCTTGTCGAGTATCTCCTGGCTCTGGAGGCAGCTTTCGACAGCCCGGTGGACGACTTCGTGGCTGCCCGCATGGACTCAGTCCATGGCTGTGCCGCCAACAGGAGGGAGCTCCTGCACACGGCACCACCACTGACTTTCGTTTCGTCCTCAGCATCTTATGCACCTACCACTCCCGCCACTGCTCGTCGCCTGCCTTCCACCGAGGAATTCAATCAAGTCATTGCGCCCACTCCAGTCCGCTCTGCACCACCCATTGCGCCCACACCGGTTCGTGTTGTTCCACATAGGGCACCCGCTCCATCTACTCAGCGCAGTGCTTCACGTCTGGAGCCTATTAGCGAGGAGGAGGTAGAGTCCCCAGCCTCACTGCGCCTCACCCTCGGCAGGGCAAAGGAGATCCTCACCATCTCCTCCGACTGAGTATGCTTAGCCGCCATGCGATGTTCCGACTTGTATGATATGTTTATATGTACATATGTTGTGAGAAGTAGCTTGTTTGCGCATCATGTAGGAACTGGAGGAGTGCACTAGCTTAAATAACATGTCAGGATTATGTACGCATATCCTGAGTGATGCATTGTATAATTACCGCCTGCGTGTAAGATATGTAATGAGCAGTCCTTCTCCGTGCGCAATCGATTTTTTTATAAAAATCCTGGAGCATTTTAAGTTTTCCCGTCTTTGTGCATGTGTTGATTTTTGCGACTCTTTTCCCTCTCTTGTGAGTTTTAAAAAAATGTATCCCCAGAGTGAAAAATGTCGCGTCCTTGGACGCGCTCCATGCCAACTCCGCCGGAGGAAAATTATGGCACACAACCCAACAACAATTTCACACAGGGGCAGTCTAGTCAACAGGACAGTGAAACATCATTTTCTCAAATATGCCGTCTTCATGAGCAAAGTCAGCAACAACATCAGGAAATGATGAACCAAGTCATCAATATGGGAAATCACCGTGGACAATATCAACAGCAATCCAAGTTGTCTGAGCTACAGAAGACGCGTCCCCAAACATTTTCTCATACTGACAAACCTCTTGAGGCCGAGGACTGGCTTCGAGACATGGAAAGAAAATTAATTATTGCACAGTGTTTAGATCTTGAGAAAGTACTATATGCACCGCACTATCTCACTGGAGCAGCTGCATCGTGGTGGGAAATTTTCCTACACATGCACCCCAACGAAAATAATGTAACCTGGGAGGATTTCAAAGAAGGTTTTCGTGGGGCATATCCCTAGAAGTCTTATGAAGATCAAGAAGAGAGAATTTGATGACCTCAAACAAAGGACCATGACGGTGTCAGAATACAACGGTCAGTTTACTCTGTTGTCTCGCTACGCCAATGAAGAGCGTATGACTGAAAGCAAGAAGATGGAGAAATTCCTAGACGGTCTGGCGCCCGCGCTTAAATGCCAACTGGTTGTGCACACCTTCCCAGATTTCAAGACACTGGTGGATAAGGCCATTACCTTGGAAAATGAGAGACGCAGCTTGGAGGATTTCCGCAAGCGAAAAAGGGACCAGACTAATCTTGCTCGCAACCATCGAAGCAAGAAAGATTTTCAGAGAGGTGGGACACACAAACCCACGAAAAACGTCTCACGCCCAGTCAAGAATTTCCATGCAAGAGACAAGGAGTTCACATATCGCCCATGCATCACTTGCTACGCTTGTGGAGAAGAAGGGCACTATGCCAAGCAGTGTCCCAAACCAAGGAACTCTACCCCAAAGCCGAACAACGGTGGCAATAATTCAGCACAAACAATTTCAACCCCAATAACAACCACAGGAAGGGTCATCTGAACCATGTGACTAAAGAGGAAGCACATAATGCCCCGGATATCGTACTCAGTACGTTTCCTGTCAACACAATACCTGCCATGGTTTTGTTTGATTCTGGAGCTTCTCACTCTTTCATTTCGAAAAGTTTTGCTTTGCAAAATAATTTTTCGATGCTTCCTTTGGAAAAATCAATGATCATCAAGTCCCCTGGGATTAAGCAAGTTACCCAGAGTTACTGCCAAGGTGTGATTATTGAGTTTGAAGGATTGCAGTTTCATGCCAACCTTATTGTTTTGGAAAATAAAGGACTGGATGTCATCTTAGGGATGGATTGGTTAACCAACAACAAAGGTTTTATTGACTGCTTCAACAGGACCGTAATTCTCACCCATCACCACGGGAAGACAATAAGAGTTTCAGCCGAAGAGAGAAAATTATCCCGGCAACCGAGATTGAACAAAGTGGATATTTTTGAATTAAGCAAGGTTCCAGTGGTATGTGAATTTCCAGACGTATTTCCCGAAGAATTACCAGGCATGCCACTAGATCGAGAAATAGAATTCAGCATTGAGCTAGCACCCGGAACCGCCCCCATATACAAGAAACCATACAGAATGGCACCATCCGAATTGGTAGAATTGAAGAAGCAAATAAAAGAATTCTGGACAAAGGATATATCTGAGCCAGCTCCTCACCTTGGGGTTCACCAATTTTATTTGCCAAAAAGAAGGATGGAACACTGAGATTGTGTATCGACTATCGAGCACTTAACATGGTCACAATCAAGAATAAATACCCGATGCCACGGATAAATGATTTATTTGATCAGCTCGCTCAGGCCAAGGTATTCTCGAAAATTGACTTAAGGTCGGGATACCATCAATTAAAAGTACGCACAGAAGATATCCCCAAGACAGCCTTCACCTCCAGATACGGACTGTATGAGTTCACAGTAATGCCATTCGGATTAACGAACGCCCCGACATATTTTGTTCACCTCATGAACAAAGTATTTATGAAATTTATGGACAAGTTTGTTGTGGTATTCATCGACGATATTCTGATATACTCCAAGACACCAGAAGAGCACGCTGAACATCTCCGAATTGTACTGGGAGAACTCAGGAAACATCAATTGTACGCCAAGTTCAGCAAGTGTGAATTTTGGCTAAGACAGGTAGGTTTTCTGGGCCACGTATTAACCCAAGAAGGTATTGCCGTAGACCCGGAAAAAGTCAAGGCCGTACTTGGCTGGAAACCACCAGCCAGCGTAACGGACCTACGAAGTTTTCTGGGAATGGCAGGTTACTATCGAAGATTTATTGAAGGATTTTCCACTATAGCAAAGCCAATGACACAATTACTCAAGAAAGATAAGAAGTTTGAATGGACGGAAGCTTGCGAGAAAAGTTTCCAAGAACTAAAAAGGAAATTAACGACAGCACCAGTATTAATTGTACTAGACATACACAAGAATTTTGAGGTGTATTGTGACGCATACCGGAAGGGCCTCGGATGCGTATTGATGCAAGAGGGCAAGGTAGTCGCATATGTCTCCAGACAACTTCGCAAGCATGAGGAAAATTATCCTACTCATGACCTGGAGTTAGCAGCAGTTATTCATGCACTCAAGGAATGGAGACACTTCTTACTGGGAAATCGTTGTGAAATATACACAGACCATAAAAGCCTCAAGTATATTTTCACACAGCCGGAACTGAATTTACGGCAACGACGCTGGTTGGAATTAGTGAAGGATTATGATGTTGGAATCCACTACCATCCAGGAAAAGCAAATGTAGTGGCAGATGCTCTAAGCCGGAATCCCAGTCCGAACAACGACAGCCTACCAATATTGAGACCTGAATTTCAGCAGGAGTTTGCTAAGCTCAACTTGATGGTGGTCACCGAAGGCAGTGTGTCAAATTTAGAAATACAGCCTACCCTGATAGAAAAGGTTAAAAAGGCTCAACATGGGCACCCCAGCATGAAGGCATAAAACGGAAGGTGAGTTTGGGCAAGGCCTCAGAATTTGTTATCGATGAGCAGGGAATATTGTGGTACGGAGATAGGCTTTGCGTACCAAATATCAAGGACCTTAAACAGCAAATCTTAACCGAAGGTCACACTGCTCCGTATTCAATCCATCCTGGAGGAACAAAAATGTACAAGGATCTTCAGGAAACATTTTGGTGGCATGGTATAAAAAGGGACATAGCCACTTTTATTGCGTGTTGTGACTCATGTCAGCGCATCAAGGCGAGCACCGAAACCGGCGGACTATTGCAACAAATAAGATACCCGAGTGGAAATGGGGCGAGATTGGAATGGATTTTATTGTTGGGCTACCTCGGTCACGACACGGACATGATGCCATATGGGTCATCAGCGATAGACTAACTAAAGTAGCACACTTCATCCCGTGAAGACAACCCACACCACTCGAAGCTTGCCAGGCTTTATCTTTCCCATATCGCCGCTTACATGGAGTTCCAAAGACTATAATATCGGCAGGGCACACAATTCATCTCCGGTTTTGGGATCACACTGCAGCAGCTCTGGGAACTCAACTAGCTTTCGATACAGCATACCACCCCGGACTAACGGACAAACTGAGCGCGTAAACCAAATTCTAGAAGACATCTGAGAGCATGTGTCCTCACTTATGGAACCAGTTGGGAGGAAAGCTTGCCATCGCAGAGTTCGCATACAACAAGCATTACCAGGCCGATCGCAAATGGCACCATTTGAAGCCTTGTACGGGTGGAGATGTCGGACCCCGCTAAATTGGTCAGAGACCGGTGACAGCCGTATCTTCGGCCCAGACATGCTCAAAGAAGCCGAGGAAAAGGTCAAGCTAATCAGGGACCGACTCAAAACAGCTCAAAGCCGACAGAAGAGTTATTATGATCAGAAACACCGTGGGATCAGTTTCGAACCCGGTGAGTTTTTATACCTACGAGTATCTCCTATGAGAGGCCTGCAACGATTCAAGATTAAGGGAACCTAGCACCAAGATTCATCGGACCATTCTGCATAGTGGCACGAAGAGGCACGGTAGCCTACCAGCTAGACTTACCCGAAGAATTATCCGATATCCACGACGTGTTCCACATCTCGCAATTAAGGAAGTGCGTAAGCAACCCAGAGAAGCAAGTACCCCATGAAAACATTGACGTGCAACCAGACCTCACCTATCGGGAACATCCGGTAAAAATATTAGAGGAGTCGAAAGGAGGACCCGACGAGAAAACCATCAAGTTTTTGAGTTCGATGGAGCAATCACACCGAGAGTGAAGCCACTTGGGAAAGAGAGGATTTTCTTCGAGCGGAGCATCCACACTTATTTGAGGATCAGCTGAAATCTCGGGGACGAGATTTTTCCTAAGGGGGTAGGTGTTGTGACACTCCAAAAAATTTTAGTTGGTTTTCATCAAAAACTTTGTTGGTTTCGAAGAAGGTCATTTAAACCCTTCCAAAAATCTCTCTCTCTCAAAACTTTTTCCCCTTTGGCAAGGATTTTATTTTGGCATCTTCTTCAACCCTGGTGTTAGGCTATTAAAAACCTTTCTTCTGTTTGCCTTTTTCTCAAATTTAATTTTTGGGTTTTTATTTTCTTTTAAAAGAAAACCCTAGGAGTTTTGGGTCTTCTCTTATTTTGAAACCACCCATGGTTTTACCATGTCTCAGGTGGTAAATACTTTCAGAATCACTCCTTCCACTTTGGGGCAATCCAAATATTCTGTCCCAACAAGTCCAATTCATTTTTGGATTTTATTTCATTTATTTCTTTCCCCAAATCATTTCTGTCCATTATTTTGAGCCTAGGTGATTTGCAAACCAAGTACCTAAATGCCTTTGAGTTTTGATCTCAAACCAACTCCTCTGGACAATCCTTGGTAACCACAACCTAGAACCATCAAGATCCACTCTTATTCTTTTCAAAAATTTCAAATTTCAGCCTCTGCAAGTTTGGACCAGATTTGTCAAATTTGGTGAAATTCATATCTCCTCTTCTCCAAAAATTCCACCAAAATTCAGGCAGCCCCCAGATGCAATGAGAGGCCACCTCACCAAAAATCAGCTCAAGGAGAAACTCGCACATACCAAAATCATTCTGTCGAACACTTGGCTGGCACTGTAACTATGCATTTTCAGTAAATTCAGAAAGTTCAGAGAAGTGCAGCGTCGTTTCTTCGTCAGAGTTCTGTCACTTGTCAACAGTGCGCCATGGCGCGTTGCGCACGGCCCCTCCTCCATGGCCAGAGCACCGCACGCCCCCTTGGACGGGTGCAGGCGTCGGTAGCGCCGAGCATCACCGGCGTTGGCCGTTTCTGCGGTGGCCGAGCCACCCGTGGCGGCCAGCGAGGGCCTGGGCCAGCTCGCCACGCCATCCAGTGCCGCCCATCACTCCCTAGCGCTCCGCGTGGCTCATGCATGCCAGCGCACGCCCGCGGCACCGTCGCCGTGGCCCGGCAAGCACAGGGCACGTCCTCTGCCGCCGATGGGCCCGCGCCACCCTGTTCCGTCGAACTCACCCCAAAGCTCCTAACCCGAACTTGTTTAGCGTCTAAATGGAACCCGTGGACCTCCACGACGACGCCCAACTCCCTAAACCTTCCCAACCAAGCCCTGCACCACCGTAACCGTTGCCGGAGAACTCCGTCCACGACCATCGCCTCGGATCGCCTATAAAAGGGTCTCCGAGCTCGCCCTCGAGCACACACCACCTCTGCAACCCACAGACACCCCGCCAGGCCACTAGGAGGGCCTCGAGGAGGTCTCCTCCCCCAGCTCTGGCCGCCCCGTTCCGCCTCGGCCTCCACCTCGATTCACTCCGGTGAGGCCGTCCCCGGCGCCCAAATCTCGTCAGCGATCCCCTCAAGCTACCAGAGGTCTAACCCCCACTTCAATTTCCCCTCCGCAGCACTCCCCGGCGAGTTCCAACTCCAACCGAGCCGCCGTCCGCCGGAGCAAGGGCCGCCGTCGACGTGGTGCTCGCCGGTGACCACCACCACCACCCACCGACCCGGAAGGGCGCACTGAACACGGAGGTACCACCCGATCCCCCTGCCTCACCGTGGATCGCCGCCGGCGACCACCGCAGCTCTCGGGCGCCGACGAGCCCCGTCTCCCTCGTTTGAATATTCAAACCTGACGGGTGGGATCCGCCCATCAGCCTCTCTGTTCCTTTTTTCGAAGCGTTTTCTGAAAGTGTATTCTGGCAAATGCGCTTTCTAATCCGAATCGTTTTCTGGACTTTTCTGCTCAGCCCCCTGAGAGTTTTCTGTTTCATTACAGAGAGGTCCTTGGACCAAAACACTTATAACTTTTAAACAGAAAAGGATTTTTGAGTGATTCTTTTTCTGACCTCTTCAAAATTTAGTCTAGTTTTTTTATCAGATTTATTTGAAAAATATTTGGTATACTTTTGTGCACCTCATGGTATTTACAATGGCGCGTGTATTTTTGTATACCGTAGATACCGAAGGAGGTGACGGAACCGCGAACTTCACGGAGCTAGGCCCCGACTACTCCAAACCAGGCAAGCATGTTTGAACTTTTGATATGATGAGTGTCTTGGCATGTTTGCATTAAGTAGTTTCATGGCATGTTTGGGAGCATCTCGATGAATGTCATATTACATGCAAAGTTGATGCTAGTGAGTTTCGAAATCCCATAAGTTGTTGGTTATGAGTTTGCATGGCTATGTGATGGTATGAGAATGGGTAAGATGGCAGTGTTGTAGCATGCCAGTCTTATGCCAGACTATTTGACCAGTGTCAACATGAATCAGTCCAGCTCCCGTCCATTTCCCTTTTCCGTAATACCACATGTTTTCCGCAAGGGACATGGCTTAGTAAGTTGCAAACTGCTTTCCTGGTACACACCAAATCGAGAGGCCGGGATGAGGGTTCCATGGCCCTGGATTAAAGCCTATCATCCGGTCAGGGGGCATGGGTGTTTCGGTTGGGACGAGAGGGGCACCCTTAGAGCGCGTATATAAATTTGATCCCATGCTATTCGAGATTGTGATCTCCCCGTCTCAAAGTTTTTCTTGAACACTGTCTAGGGTGATTCCTGGCAACGTGAGGTGGGATGGGTGTGTACTGGTTAGCTGTGTTTCTTCTGAAATACCGTAAACGGAACTAGTCCTTCGTGACTACGGAAATCCGTTGGCTGTGGACTTTTTAGTACAAACTCTGCAGAGTCAAAAATTCTTTTGAATCATCTTATCCATGTCCAAGCTTTGTATTCATCCTGTCTTGTTAAGTGTCAGACTTGGTGACAAAAACTCCGGTTAGCCACATGAGTGTTAAATCCGGTCAATGCTTATTCAAGTGGATGGACTAACCCGCTTATAATTGTGTGCTGAATATTTTCTGCGAGTATTATATCCTTGTGAATTTATCAGATATGAATAATGGAACTTAAAGCCCTTTCTGTGATGTCGCTCAGACGTCCTACTGCGGCATTGTTATTATTTACTTTTGATATAAGCCCTTTCTGTGATGTCGCTCAGACGTCCGACTGCGGCATTGTTATTATTTACTTTTGATATAAGACCTTTCTGTGATGTCGCTCAGACGTCCGACTGCGGCATTGTTATTATTTACTTTCAATATAAGCCCTTTCTGTGATGTCGCCCCGACATCCGACTGTGGCACGCATGTCTTTTATTTTCAGTATAAGCCCTTTCTGTGATGTCGCTTAGACGCCCGACTGCGGCATGATTTATTTATCTGTTCACCCTTCGCGGCGTCGCTTCAGACACCCGATCGGTTTACAGTTATTTCTTTGTTGGGTTTTCGAGCGGACTACCGCCGACTCCCTTTTTACTTGCCATGTTTTTACTAATTTGAATATGCATTGCTAATTACTCATGACGCATTCATGCATGCATTTGTTATATCTTTTGTCCGAACTGTCTTGCGAGTACTTTCAAAGTACTCACCTGGCTTGTTGATTTGGCCAGATGCTGACGAAGGCGATCTCATGGATGAAGAGTTCGATAGGGAGTCCGACGCCTAGAGGAGTCCCAGTCAGTCTCGTGCGACCCTGGATTTGGTCACTGTATTATATCCGTATCCGCTACCCAAATAAATTCATCGAGCCTCACCTCGACGCTCGATGATGCCGCCAGCTTAGGAGTCACATGATCCACTCCACTGTGATATTCCACCACCACTTTTAATTCGAGTCAGTAGTAAGCCACCCTACACCATTGTGTCATTTCCGCCATTATGTATAATTATTGGCGCGCTTGTAATAATTTGTTGAGCAACCTCAGCTCGACCCTGTAATATATTAAATGCTACTGGCTTATTGTATCAAGATTTTGTCTACCAGTCTGGAGGATTTTTCCTCATACTGGACTAAAAAGGTCGGTTTCTCAATAAGCATTTTATTGGAAAACTAGTCGTGGCAGTCTGGGGGCTTGACATGGTTGGACCCCTTAAAGGAGGAACCCACAAGCAAAAATACCTATTGGTAATGGTGGATAAATTCACCAAATGGATAGAGGCCAAGCCTGTTAAGACGGCCGAATCCGGACCGGTGATAGACTTCATATCAGGGATGGTACACCGTTACGGCGTCCCCCATAGCATCATCACTGATAATGGCACAAACTTCACGGCCGACGAAGTGAAACTCTGGTGCAAAAACATGGGCATCAAGCTCGACTACGCTTCAGTCTATCACCCTCAAACTAACAGTCAAGTCGAGCAAGCAAATGGTCTAATCATGAGCGGCATTAAACCAAGACTAGTGCGGTCCCTCAAGGAATCTAACACGCTCTGGGTAGAGGAGCTCGACTCTGTACTCTGGGGTCTGCGGACCACGCCGAATCGCACTACCGGATTCACACCATTCTTTATGGTATACGGCATAGAGGCAGTTCTGCCCTGCGACATAATTCATGACTCACCTCGCGTGCGCATGTACGAAGAAAGTGAAGCCGAGCTCGATCGGCAGAACAGTTTGGACGCCTTGGAGGAGGAGCGCGACGTGGCAAAAGCTCGTTCCGCATTCTATCAACAGCAGGCTCGAAGATATCAAAGCAGGGAAGTACGGGCCAAAACTTACAATGTTGGCGACTTAGTTCTATGCTTGCCGGACAAGAAAAAGGACAAACTCAAGCCCAAATGGGAAGGTCCCTTCATCATCGACCAAGTCCTGACCGGCGGAGTGTACCGTCTGTGAAATGCATCGGACAACCGACTCGAGCCGAACCCATGGAACGCAGCCCGTCTCCGAAGATTCTACGCCTAGCGCCGGATTCTGAGTTCGTCTCCCTCCTCCGTCTATATTTTATACATTAGCTGTCTTCTATTTCTCTCCTTCTCCCTCCTTTTCCTTGCAGCCTTTGAAGGCTCGCCTGCGCATTGTTCGCACACACTTGACGCGCTATTCGCGCTCATTATACCTGGGGGCTTCTTTAACAGAAGCTTATTTAAAAGGGCTTCATGCCTAACACATGTGTCACACTTCCGCATGTACCTTTCATTCACCATTATATGCATCGATATGACTTAAGTTTTGGCCAAGCTGGGTTGCCTGGCTCCTGTGCTTAACCCTACATTCCCGATTGTTCAGCTAGGTGGTAAAGGAGCACCTCTGCGATTATTCTTGTCGGGTCAGCGGATGTGTACCTCGGACTGGGTGAAGCCAAAGCTAAGCGTTCTTAAGGGAATATTCGGTCGGTGAACTAAAAGAAGATTTCTTACCTATTTATTTATCTGCCCCCATATGTTTTTCTGCTTTTTTCGCAGTCCGGACATGCACTTTAGGGCATGCCTCCCAGGGAAAGGAACCCCTAACGGAACTATTCTCCCTGGAAGATGTTTCTTACTAACCATGTAATATAACATAACTAGTTGGGCACTTGTCTGATAAAGCACTAATGACCCCTACGCCTGGTCTCCACGCATGCCTCGGTTTTTATATAACCGCGAGGGTATTCGGACACACTCCGGACTATTGGGTCCCAAGGTTGAAGCGAAAAGGTCCGCTATGACAAACGATCTACAATCCGGCTAGAAGGCATTTTACATGTCATCTTAAATTACATAGTCAACTTGACTGATTGTATTCCTCTTCAATGCCATCTAATAGGCTGTCTAGTTTACAGTCCTGCTGGGAATACTTTGCGACCAATTCTACTTGGTCGTACACTAAGCTCACAGGGATCTCCTTCCCATCGGGCCCCACAGGTCCGACCTCGGCCATGTGGTTTGGGTCAGCTTTCGTGTACCGCGTCTTCACCATGGCCAAGGCCTCCCTGGCGCCTTGACGGCAGGCCGATATCTTCCGTAATCGGAAGCGCCGCCGTGCTCCCTGAAGCCTCTCAGCAAGCTCTCCAAGGCCTTCGGGCAGGGAGATAGATGGCCATAAGGCCTGGGCGACACCTTTCATCACCTGCCGAACTCGTTCGTGCAGTTGCAGCAGCTCGGGAAGAAGGTCACCCCTAGAACCGGGCATTTCCTCTGCAGGACGACCTGTGAGCATACCTACATACATAACTCTGTTAGTCGGCTTCCTCGCCGAACTCTTTTTCAAAATTCGTTCAAGCACTTACTAAAAATGCCACGACGAAGCCGGCGATTCTCCTTAACGGAGTCAGACAGCTGGGCACGAACATCCTTTAGTTCCTCACCCAGCTGGGTGTTGGCATCTTGGAGATTATTTTTCTCTTGCCTCACCCTTGTAAGCACATTCTCGCCGGCCTTTAACCGGCACAAGAGCTGTTGCTTGTCCGGATCTATCCCAGCGCCATCTGCAATGTTATTGTCAGACTTATACACACGCCGCACTTCAGAAACTACTTATCTTTTGAAGCACTAAGAACATATTACCAGAGGGGGTCTCTTTGACTTCCCCTGTCGCGGCTAGTGCGGCCTCAAGTTGGGCCTTGCACTCTTCAAGCTCCTGGGACAGTCGGGTATTCTTTTCGGTAAGATCCTGCATAACAAATGATCCTTAAATCAGTTATTCTAACTATTTTAAGTCTCGGGGGCTACTGGCATATATAACTGTCAAATTATCTCACCCGTATGTCTTTTACATACTGCTCCGTGGCTCTGGCTAGACCATCTTGAGCGGCACGAAGATGCGCATCTCCCGAATTAAAGGCATTCAATGCCTCTGGGGAGAAACATGTGTCACGAAGAACTATCCGGTGGCGCCTGTGATTCATGGCACTCTCCACCTCGAAGTTGGTGGCGGACAATTTGTCGACATCCTCTGTCGGAGGAGCATCCGACGCACGCCTCGTGTTCGCCTCCGCCTCTGGGCCAGGCTCTGGAGCCTGGCTGGCGGAGGCTCGAGTTGCTACCTCTCCGGATATAGTCCGGCTAGCGCTCTTTTTCCTGAAGGGAGCACGAGCGTTAGTATGCCTTCCAAGAATCAAACCTGGGAATAAGGTGACACGCCATACCGTTGCGCCGGCGTTTCGATCCGGACCGCACTTCTTTTTAGCCTGCTGGGCCGTGCTGTCCCTTGTTGGCCAGCCGCCGTGGGCTCGGCCTTCCGCCTCGAAGGCACCCCCTGCGAAACAACATTGGTATACGGTGATCAAAAAAAGCACAGGTGAGTCATTATCAAAGTATTGGGACTTCGGTCTCAGCTACCTGTGAGGCTGGAAGTATTCCGGGGTAATCGCCCGTAATGGCGACCAAAGCATTATCGATGCTCAGTTGGTGAAATACCCCGTCAATCAGCTCCACCAAGATGTCCGGATCCTCTTGGGAGGCCGGATCGAGGGACCGTTCTGGATCCTCGGGTTGTGGAGGCGGGCTGTTTATATCTTTTATGGCCCGGCGCAGTTCCTGCGTCGAAATCACAAAATGAGATACTTAACCATGGGAATATGGATCGGATGGGCAAAAAGAGATGTCTGCTTACCCAGCTTCGAGGATTGTTCATAGAAAATCCGTCCAGTGGATTGACGCGGAGAAGTTCCTCCTCTTCTCCCTTGTACAGTTCGGACAAGATCTTCATCAGATCAGCGACCAATCCCGGCCCCTTACGGCCATGACGGGTGGCATCATCCTCCCCGTTGAAATCCCACATGGGGTGGCCTCTATACTGGAGCGGCTGCACCCCCCGCATAATGCATGTGGCCATGACCCCGATCATGGTCAGTCCGGGATGAGCTAACAACCTTATTCGGCTCATCAGGTAAAGGACGTCCCTGTCATTTTCCCTCTGGGGGCTCCGCGGACGCCAACTTAGGCGTTTCTTCAAGGGAGCATTACTGAACTCCGGGAGGCCGATCCGAACAGGGTCCGGCAGCGGGACGTCTTCCATATAAAACCATTCCGAAGGCCAGTCTTCGGACGCCTTCTTCGGGGTTCCGGATAGATATCCGGTCCTGGCGATGCGCCATAGTTCGGCTCTGCCCACTTGATATATTGACCCCTCATGAGAACGGGGTACAAGGTAGAACAACCTCTTCCACATCGCAAAATGAGCCTCGATGCCCAAAAACAGCTCGCAAAGGGCCACGAAGCCCGCAATAAACAAAATGGAGGCAGGTGTAAGGTTGTGCAACTCGAGGCCGTAGAACTCCAGGAGCCCCCGGAGAAACGGATGAATTGGAAATCCGAGCCCTCTTATCAGATAGGGGACAAAGCATACCCGCTCTCCTTTGGAGGGATCGGGGACGCTCTCCGCTTGCTTTCCGCCCTTGTAGGTGCCGAGTCCGGCTCGAACCGGAACCATGAAGGCTGGGGGAAGAAATCCCTTGGTTTCGAGCGTCACTAGCTCGCTATGCTGGACGGAGCATCTCTGCCAATCTCCAGGCTGAGGGCTGGGAGCGCGAGAGGAGGAGCCGCGTCGACTGTCCATGATGGAACGGATTTTTGTCAGAGGCGCTCCGATGAATGCTCGCGGAGGGAGGATGGTGTGATTCGGATCTAGATCCTCGTCTCTTTTATAGGCAGCTCATTTGCGCAGCTAGGGGGGTAAATGTAAAAATACCTTGGCTTTTCGCATTCATTCAACACGTGGAAGATGGCCATTATTGGGCGTAGAAGCCGAGGAGCGCGATATTTACGAGAAGTCGGACACTATTCAACAGGTATACAAGATTTGGAGAAGAACCCGCCTTGCAATACCGAAGACAATCTACTCGCCGGACTCGTCATCATTGAAGCCTGGTTTGGGGGCTACTGAGGGAGTCCTGGATTAAGGGGTGTCCGGATAGCCGAACTATCACCTTTGGCCGGACTCCTGGACTATGAAGATACAAGATTGAAGACTTCGTCCCGTGTCCGGATGGGACTTTCCTTGGCGTGGAAGGCAAGCTTGGCGATCGGATATGTAGATCTCCTACCATTGTAACCGACTACATGTAACCCTAACCCTCTTGGTGCCTATATAAACCGGAGGGTTTTAGTCCGTAGGACAAACAACAATCATACCATAAGCTAGCTTCTAGGGTTTAGCCTCTCTGATCTCGTGGTAGATCTACTCTTGTACTACCCATATCATCAATATTAATCAAGCAGGAGTAGGGTTTTACCTCCATCGAGAGGGCCCGAACCTGGGTAAAAACATCGTGTCCCTTGTCTCCTGTTACCATCCGCCTAGACGCACAGTTCGGGACCCCCTACCCGAGATACGCCGGTTTTGACACCGACAATGTTCCTGGATGTTCTGCGCATAGGAAAATTTTAATTTGCAGTCGAGGCACCCTACCATAGAACCCAACAGTGGTATCAGAGCCTTTGCGATAGGATTTGGATTCAGATCATATGCATATTAGATACGCGGAGGCGGCAGATGAGATCTGTTGTCCTTGAAGAGATCGGCTATGTGCACAGTTGATGTGATCAACAGCACATGGGGATCGTTGAGGCTATGTTTTCTGTAAATCGTGATCGATGAGATCGGTCAGATTAGAGAATTCGGCGTGATCGGGGTTTAGATGTGATCTGTGATTTATGAAAACATGGTAATTTGAAACTTGAAAGCGCCTATCATCTTTTGATCTAGCATTAGCATCGCAGGACCTGGATGAAATGGGCCAGTTACTGAAATGTTGAACCTGCTGGTCAAAGTGATATTAATTATTTGATAGATGTAAATTTTGCAGGTTGCTACTTGTGGAGGTGACTGACTGAACATTCTGGCTTTTGATGAGATACTACATGATGAATAACTTCTTGTCAACTTAAATGTCAACTTTTACAGAAAACTATGAGTAGGCTGAGTTAACTATGATGTTTCTGGTGGTTGTTTTCATGATGTAAACATCAACAGTGTTAGACCTGGAGTCAATTTTGTGTTGAGGTCTAATGTTCCAGTATGTGTTTCACCACATGACCGAACAAGATCACCAAACTGAAAGTATTCATCATTAATAACAACAAGACAATCAATCAGAGTCTGTTACTCCATACTGATGAGAATCTCATACACACAGTCAAATTGTTGATGCTGTCATTTTGTACAAGAAAAAACCGGGAACCACAATCATTTAATGGATGGTATTAATTAAGTGGAGACAAGGAAGTGCAGCCGTAACTAAAACGCACAAAAATCAGGAGAGGATCGGGTCCTTGAAAGAAAAGCACCAGAAGTGAGACAGAAGAATAAAAAGCTAGTCACATCACACACAACCTCGACCGGACCGGAACGACCAAAAGGAAATGGAGAAGACAAGACATGCATCATACACACCCGCAGACAGCACTAGCAAGCCACACATGCATGTCCGCACTCCTTGCGGAAGCACCCGTCCGCCGTAAACCTTACCAAGTGTTGGAGATATGCCCTATAGGCAATCATGTATGATGATATTTCCTATGTGTTTATGAATAAAGATAGTCCTTGGACATTATCAATGATGTGTATCGGCAAGTACGTGACTTGTTTGTGGGACTATGCATTGTATGATGACTATCCTAAAAGGTCCCTAGTCGAAAGGGCTGTGTGGACGCGCAGCCGACTAGACTACCATATGACACGGTCGATGGCTCGGTCTCACTAGCCATGAAGCATTGGATGCTAACCGGATAATATGGACTTGGAAAGGTCTGGTCGGATTCAACGTAGTCGGATCCGAGTCGAGATAAGGTCCGAGTCGGACAGACCCAACTATGAGACGCAGCGATATGTCATCTGTGAGTCTCTAGTACAACATACATTCTATGTCCTAAGACCTGAGCTAACGCATGTACTCGGGATGGTGACATACTTGCTTTGGGCCGACCAAACGCTACTCCGTAACTGGGTAGTTACAAAGGTAGGTTTCGGGTTTGTCTAGTTCCATGCTGCGAGACATGGTCGAGCAAGATGGGATTTGCCCCTCCGATCAGGAGAGATATACTCTGGGCCCCTCGTGTGATCCGACCAGGATAAGCATGGCCATGCGACCAGGATTATGCGATAATCCGGATAGTGGTCGGCATCACTGGAACGAGAAAGAGGTCGTGCTAGCACAAGTATGACAGTCTCGCCTTGAGCCCGACAACATATATCGTGCGGCAAAGGGAACAGAAGTGTGACACGTTGTACATGTTCGCTAACCAGCTTCATAGTCTGCTTGGTGGTCGGCATGCCTTGCTAGAGGCCGCTACCAACCATGCAGGTCGGAGGTGATCCAAACTATGACCAAGCCGACTTGAACCTAAGGGGTCGCGCGCGTAAGGGAAGGAACCTACGATGTTGGTTCGTAGGACACTGGTCGGATGTGATCCGAACTGGACTAGGATCATGACCGAGTGGACTTTGGGCTTTAGGGTCCGTGCGAGGCCCAAGTGTTGAGCCTGCGACGGACGCCTATATAAAGTGGAGGTGCGGCACACTCATGCGGTTGATCGCTTCGACGCTGCTGAGGGAGTCCTTGATTAGGGGGTATCCGGACAACCGGACTGTGTACAACGTCTGGACTATTGAAGCGTGAAGATACAAGACTCGAGACTTCGGCCTGTATCCGGATGGGACTTTCCTTGGCATGGAAGGCAAGCTTGGCGATCCGGATATTGTATTTCCTTCCTTGTAACCGACTCCATGTAAACCCTAGCCCTCTCTGGTGCCTATATAAACCGGAGAGGTTGGTCCTTAGAAGGCCGATCACAATCACAATCATACCATCATAGGCTAGCTCTTAGGGTTTAGCCTCTACGATCTCGTGGTAGATCTACTCTTGTACTACCCATATTATCAATATTAATCAAGCAGGAAGTAGGGTTTTATCTCCATCGAGAGGGCCTGAACCTGGGTAAACACCTGTGTCCCTTACTTCTTGTTACCATCAGCCTTGACGCACAGATCGGGAACCCCTACCCGAGATCTGCCGGTTTTGACACCGACATTGGTGCTTTCATTGAGAGTTCCTCTGTGTCGTCACCGCCAGGCTCGATGGCTCGTCTCATTGTCAAGGACGACATTACTTCGGAGGGGGCTTTGGCTGTAGGCCAGACGCTCTGGCTCGGCGGCTTTATCATGGCCACCCCGTCGGTGGTGGCGCCGACAATGACTTCTCGGGTCATCAATCATAACCTTCACGTCAGTTCGGAACTTGCCGAACAGATGGATCCAATGGAGCTCTCCTCCCTTAACGAGCTCTTGGATCGCATCGCCACTTTGGGAGTCACTACAGACTACGACCGGATTGGGCTTAAACCCGACCAAAGGGACATCAGGTCCCTACCGGCCACCCATGAGATAGCGATAGTGGAGGAACCACATGCGGATTGCCCCTCAACCTTGAGGACAAGCTGCGTTCGGATCACCGAACTCCTTGAGCCAAAGACCTGCTCAAAGGAAAACCTGACCCAGGTCCCGGACTTAGAGTCGGGCTTTGGGCCGAAGAAATTGGGCACCCCGGATCCTGAACTGTTTAGCTCGGGACCGCCCGCGCCCTTGGGCGATAGATCGGATCAAAATCCGGACCCTAAACTGGACCTAAACTGTCTCTCCCGCATCAGGCAAGAGCCCCAGGAAACCGTACATCGCTACTGGGCCAGATTCCTCCTTGCGCTTAACAAGGTCAGGAGCTGCCGCAAAGAGGACATGGTCTCACTTTTCTGCAAAAACTATACGGACGAAGGACTCCTCAATGCTATAAGCCGCCGCGACATAGTGCAACCAGCGGACTTGGCAACCATAATCTGAAATCTTGTGCGATGGAGAGCGCTTGGAAAACCCAAACAGAATTTTGGGATAGTACTGCTCTTGCCAAAACCTTTGTCCGAACTAAATGGACGAACTCTCGTTAGTCATCCGACCCAACCCCCAAGAAACCAAAGCCCACGCCAGGGCGGAGATCCGTATTGGAAGAATGGCTCGACGGGCCATGTAAGCTCCATAGTACTCCGGATACAACACCTACTCATAGCCTTAAAGCATGTTGGATACTCCGGCAGGTGGCAAAAAGTGGCGAGGATCTTCTTGTGGGCCATAAAGCGGAACAACATCCCACCAGCGAACAAAATACGGTACTAACAGTCTTCGAGACTTTTGCCTCAAACAATAGGCGCAAGCGAGCTCCCCGAAGCTCCGCTGAAATTTATCGTGTGGCAAAAATAAACCCTTGGAATGACACTGCTATAACTTTTAATGCCAGTGACGAACCACGATCCCGGGCTGTCCGGGCACCAGCTGCTCTGGTCCTTAGTCCGATTGTAGACGGCTTTCGGCTCACCAAAGTACTCATGGACGGCGGAAGCGGATTAAATCTGATTTATGAAGAAACGCTCAACAAGATGGAGATTGATAAAAGCCGCATTGAACGGAGCGGCATGACCTTCAGGGGAATTATCCCTACTCGGGAAGCGCGGTGTGAGGGAAAAATCACACTCGATGTGGTATTCGGCACCCCAAAAAATTACAGGTCCGAAGAAATCACATTCCAAGTGGCTCCTTTTAACAGCGGATACCACGCCCTTCTAGGGCAGGACGCGTTCACAAGCTTTCAAGCTGTACCCCATTATGGGTACATGAAGCTTAAAATGCCCGGACCCAATGGAATAATCACTCTAGCCAGTGATCCGGACGTTGCGCTTCGCGCCGAAAATAAAACCGCGGCTCTAGCCTTGGAGGCATTATCCGAAGCCCTAGTAGCCGAAGAATTAACAGCACTACGGGCCACCGTGGACAGGGACGACGTAATACTCGAAAAACAACCCAAGTCCACCTCATTCAAACCTGCAAACGAGATAGTTAAGTTCCAGGTCCACCCAACGGACCCCACGAAGACAGCTTCCATCAAGACACAGCTGAGCCCCGCGATTGACGCCGCACTTCGAGATTTCCTACGCGAGAATTGGGACATTTTCGCCTGGCACCCATCGGACATGCTAGGCATCCCACGCAGACTGGCCGAACACAGCCTTAATATCCTAAAAGGATATAAACCAGTCAAGCAGACCCTAAAGGCGGTTCTCGAGCCCAAACGACGAGCAATGGGGAAGAGTTAGCCAAGCTACTCGAGGCGGATTTATCGGAGATATTAAACATCCGGATTGGTGGCAAATTTGGTGATGGTGCCAAGAAGGATAAATCCAGGCGCCTATCGTCATTTTCAAAGACCTCAACAAGGCTTGCCCCAAGGATCCCTTTCCCTCCCTCGCATCGATCAAATCGCCGATGCCACAGCTGAACACGACTTCATTGTGTTTCCTCGGCGCATACTCTGGATACCATCAAATAAAGATGGCGAGAGTCGACCAAGCTGCAATAGCTTTCATAACGCCATATGGCCCTTTACGCTTCAACACTATGCCTTTCGGGCTCAAGAACGCCGATGCAACCTACCAACGCATGATTCAAACATGCCTGGAAAAGCAAATCGGCAAAACAGTGGAGGCATACGTGGACGACGTGGTCATAAAAACAAGACGTGTCGAAACCCTGATAGACGACTTGAGGCTTACATTTGACAATCTCCGGACATACGACATCAAGCTGAATCCAGAAAAATGCGTTTTTGGCGTCCCCTCGGGGAAGCTTCTTGGCTTCATCATTTCCAACAGAGGAATTGAAGCGAATCCGGCAAAGATCCGAGCTCTGTCACAGTTGGCTACACCAACAGACCTCAAGCACATCCAAAAACTAGCGGGATGCGTGGCTGATCTCAGCCGCTTTATCTCCAGGTCAGGAGAAAAGGCACTACCGCTTTATCGCCTTCTTCGGCGCACCGAACACTTCGTATGGACGGATGCAGCCGCGGCCGGACTGGATGAAATAAAGAACCTATTGGCCAGTAATCCAGTATTAACAGCGACGAATATCGACGAACCTATGCTGTTGTTGAAGGAAATATGCCCTAGAGGCAATAATAAAGTTATTATTTATTTCCTTATATCATGATAAATGTTTATTATTCATGCTAGAATTGTATTAACCGGAAACATAATACATGTGTGAATACATAGACAAACAGAGTGTCACTAGTATGCCTCTACTTGACTAGCTCGTTAATCAAAGATGGTTATGTTTCCTAACCATAGACATGAGTTGTCATTTGATTAACGGGATCACATCATTAGGAGAATGATCTGATTGACATGACCCATTCCGTTAGCCTAGCACTTGATCGTTTAGTATGTTGCTATTGCTTTCTTCATGACTTATACATGTTCCTGTAACTATGAGATTATGCAACTCCGTTTACGGAGGAACACTTTGTGTGCTACCAAACGTCACAACGTAAATGGGTGATTATAAAGGTACTCTACAGGTGTCTCCAAAAGTATATGTTGAGTTGGCATGAATCGAGATTAGGTTTTGTCACTCCGATTGTCGGAGAGGTATCTCTGGGCCTTCTCGGTAATACACATCACATAAGCCTTGCAAGCATTGCAACTAATGAGTTAGTTGTGAGATGATGTATTACGGAGCGAGTAAAGAGACTTGCGGTAACGAGATTGAACTAGGTATTGGATACCGGCGATCGAATCTCGGGCAAGTAACATACCGATGACAAAGGGAACAAAGTATGTTGTTATGCGGTTTGACCGATAAAGATCTTCGTAGAATATGTAGGAGCCAATATGGGCATCCAGTTTCCTCTATTGGTTATTGACCAAGAATAGTTCTAGGTCATGTCTACATAGTTCTCGAACCCGTAGGGTCCGCACGCAAGGTTTCGATGACGGTTATATTATGAGTTTATGAGTTTTGATGTACCGAAGGAGTTCGAGTCCCGGATGAGATCGGGGACATGATGATGTGTCTCGAAATGGTCGAGGCGTAAAGATCGATATATTGGACGACTATATTGGAGTTCGGAAAGGTTCGAATGATTGGGTATTTTGAGTCTGGAGTTACGGAATTCGCCGGGAGAAGTATTGGGCCTTATTGGGCCTGCGGGAAGAGAGGGGCTGCCTAGGGCAGGCGCGCACCCCCATGGCCTAGTCCGAATTGGACTAGGGAGGGGCCGCACCCTTCCTTCCTCCTTCTCTCTTCCCTTATTTGTCTCCTACTCCCAATACATGGAAGGACTCCTAGTTGGACTAGGAAGGGGAATCCTACTCGGTGGGAGTAGGACTCCCCATGGCGCCCTACTAGGGCCGGCCTCCTCCTCCCTCCTCCTTTATATCTGAGGGGCAGGGGCACCCAGACACACAAGTTGATCTACGGATCGTTCCTTAGCCGTGTCGGTGCCCCCTCCACCATATTCCACTTGGTCATATCGTCGCGGAGCTTAGGCGAAGCCCTGCGCCGAGAAGTCATATCGTCGCGGAGCTTAGGCGAAGCCCTGCGTCGGTGGAGCATCATCATCGTCCTGCCACGCCGTCGTCTTGTGGAACTCATCCCGACACTTTGCTTGATCGAGTCCGGGATTGTCATCGAGCTGAGCGTGTGCGAACTCGGAGGTGCCGTCGTTCGGTGCTTGGATCGGTCGGATCGTGAAGGCGTCGACTACATCAACAGCGTTGTTATAATGCTTCCGCTTTCGGTCTCACGAGTGCGTGGACAGACACTCTCCCCTCTCGTTGCTATGCATCACCATGATCTTGCGTGTGCGTAGGAATTTTTTGAAATTACTCGTTCCCCAACAGATGGCATCCGAGCCTGGGTTTTATGGTTTGATGTTTTGCACGAGTAGAACACAAGTGAGTTGTGGGCGATACAAGTCATACTGCCTACCAGCATGTCATACTTTGGTTCAGCGGTATTGTGAGATGAAGCGGCCCGGACCGACATTACGCGTACGCTTACGCGAGACTGGTTTCACCGTTCACGAGCACTCGTGCTTAAAGGTGGCTGGCGGGTGTCTGTCTCTCTCACTTTAGTTGAACCGAGTGTGGCTCGCCCGTCCTTGAGAAGGTTAAAACGGAGTCTATTTGACAAAATATCGTTGTGGTCTTGATGCGTAGGTGAGATTGGTTCTTGCTTAAGCCCGTAGCAGCCACGTAAAATTTGCAACAACAAAGTAGAGGACGTCTAACTTGTTTTTGCAGGGCATGTTGTGATGTGATATGGTCAAGGCGTGATGCTATATTTTATTGTATGAGATGATCATGTTTTGTAACGAAGTTATCGGCAATGGCTGGAGCCATATGGTTGTCGCTTTATTGTATGAAATGCAAGCGCCATGTAATTGCTTTACTTTATCACTAAGCGGTAGCGATAGTCGTAGAAGCAATAGATGGCGAGGCGACAACGATGCTACGATGGAGATCAAGGTGTCGCGCGGTGGCGATGGTGATCATGGCGGTGCTTGAGATGGAGATCACAAGCACAAGATGATGATGGCCATATCATATCACTTATATTGATTGCATGTGATGTTTATCCTTTATGCATCTTATTTTGCTTTGATTGACGGTAGCATTTAAGATGATCTCTCACTAAAATTATCAAGTAGTGTTCTCCACGAGTATGCACCGTTGCCAAAGTTCGTCGTGCCGAGACACCACGTGATGATCGGGTGTGATAAGCTCTCGTCCATCTACAACGGGTGCAAGCCAGTTTTGCACACGAGAATACTCAGGTTATACTTGACGAGCCTAGCATATGCAGATATGGCCTCGGAACACGGAGACCGAAAGGTCGGCGTGAATCATATAGTAGATATGATCAACATAGTGATGTTCACCATTGAAAACTACTCCATCTCACGTGATGATCGGTTATGGTTTAGTTGATTTGGATCACGTGATCACTTAGATGACTAGAGAGATGTCTCTAAGTGGGAGTTCTTAAGTAATATGATTAATTGAACTTAAATTTATCATGAACTTAGTCCTGGTAGTATTTTGCAAATTATGTTGTAGATCAATAGCTCGCGTTGTTGCTTCCCTATGCTTTTATATGTTTGTTTTGATATGTTCCTAGAGAAAATTATGTTGAAAATGTTAGTAGCAATGATGCGGATTGGATCCGTGATCTGAGGTTTATCCTCATTGCTGCCTGAAGAATTATGTCCTTAATGCACCGCTAGGTGACAGACCTATTGCAGGAGCAGATGCGACGCGTTATGAGCGTTTGGCTAGCTCAATATGAGCGAATCTGACGCGTTATGAGCGTTTGGCTAGATCAATATGATGACTACTTGATAGTTTAGTGCACCATGCTTAACGGCTTAGAATCGGGACTTCAAAGGCGTTTTGAGCGTCATGGACCATATGAGATGTTCCAGGAATTGAAGTTAATATTTCAAGCAAATACCCGAGTTGAGAGATATGAAGTCTCCAACAAGTTCTATAGCTAAAAGATGGAGGAGAATCGCTCAACTAGTGAGCATGTGCTCAGATTGTCTGAGTACTTCAATCGCTTGAATCAAGTGGGAGTTAATCTTCCGGATAAGATAGTGATTGACAGAATTCTCTAGTCACCATCACTAAGTTAGTAGAACTTCGTGATGAACTATAGTATGCAAGGGAAGAAGGGGAACTTCAAAAGGAACGGCAAGCAAGTTGCTGCTCGAGTGAAGAAGCCCAAGTCTAGACCTAAGCACGAGGCCCAGTACTTACACTGCATAGGAAATGGTCCTTTGAAGCGGAAATACCCCAAATATTTGGTGGATAAGAAGGATGGCAAAGTGAACAAGGGTATATTTGATATACAGAGTTATTGATGTGTGCTTTACTAGTGTTTATAGTAGCCCACAGTATTTGATACTTGTTCGGTTGCTAAGATTAGTAACTCGAAATGGGAGTTACTGAATAAGCAGAGACTAGTTGAAGGGAAGTAACGATGAGTGTTGGAAGTAGTTCCAAGATTGATATGATCATCATCGCACACTCCCTATACTATCGGGATTAGTGTTGAACCTAAATAAATGTTATTTGGCGTTTGCATTGAGCATGGATATGATTTGATCATGTTTATTGCAATACAGTTATTCATGTAAGTTAGAAAATAATTATTGTTCTGTTTACATGAATAAAACCTTCTATGGTCATACATCCAATGAAAATGGTTTGTTGGATCTCGATCGTGTGATACACATATTCATAATATTGAAACCAAAAGATGCAAAGTTAATAATGATAGTGCAACTTATTTGTGGCACTTGCCGTTTAGGTCATATTGGTGTAAAGCGCATGAAGAAACTCCATCTTGATGGATTTTGGAATCACTTGATTATGAATCATTTGATGCTTGCGAACCGTGCCTTTTGGGCAAGATGACTAAAACTCCGTTCTCCGGAACAATGGAACAAGCTACTGACTTATTGGAAATAATACATACCGATGTATGCGATCCAATGAGTGTTAAAGCTCACGGCAAGTATCGTTATTTTCTGACCTTCACAGATGATTTGAGCAGATATGGGTATATCTACTTGATGAAACACAAGTCTGAAACATTTGAAAAGTTCAAAGAATTTCAGAGTGAAGTGAAGAATCATCGTAACAAGAAAATAAAGTTTCTACGATATGATCGCGAGAGGAAAAATATTTGAGTTACGAGTTTGGCCTTCATTAAAATAATGTGAAATAGTTTCACTACTCACGCCACCGGAACACCACAGCATAATGGTGTGTCGAGCGTCAGAACCGCACTTTATTGGATATGGTGCGATCTATGATGTATCTTACCGATTTACCACTATCGTTTTGGGGTTATGCATTAGAGACAGCTGCATTCACGTTAAATAGGGCACCATTAAATCCGTTGAGATGACACCGTATGAACTATGGTTTAGCGATAAACCTAAGCCGTCGTTTCTTGAAAGTTTGGAGTTGTGATGCTTATGTGAAAAAGTTTTCACCTGATAAGCTCGAACCCAAATCGGAAAAGTGCGTCTTCATAGAATACCCAAAGGAAACTGTTGGGTACTCCTTCTATCACAAATCCAAAGGCAAAACATTCGCTGCTAATAATGGATCCTTTCTAGAGAAGGAGTTTCTCTCGAAAGAAGTGAGTGGGAGGAAAGTAGGACTTGATGAGGTAATTGTACCTTCTCCCTTATTGGAGAGTAGTTCATCACAGAAATCAGTTCAAGTGATTCCTACAACCAATTAGTGAGGAAGTTAATGATGATGATCATAAAACTTCAGATCAAGTTGCTACCAAACCTCGTAGGTCTTCCAGAGTAAGATCCGCACCAAAGTGGTACGGTAATCCTATTCTAGAAGTCATGTTACTAGACCATGATGAACCTGCGAACTATGAGGAAGCGATGATGAGCCCAGATTCATGAAATGGCTGGAAGCCATGAAATCTGAGATGGGATCCATGTATGAGAACAAAGTATGGACTTTGGTTGACTTGCCCGATGATCGGCAAGCCATTGAGAATAAATGGATCTTCAAGAGGAAGACGGACACCGATAGTAGTGTTACTATCTACAAAGCTCGACTTGTGCAAAAGGTTTTGACAAGTTCAAGGTGTTGACTACAATGAGATTTTCTCAAGCTGTAGCGATGCTTAAGTCTGTCCGAATCATGTTAGCAATTGCCACATTTTATGAAATCTGGCAAATGAATGTCAAAACTGCATTCCTTAATGGTTTTCTTAAAGAAGAGTTGTATATGATGCAACCAGAAGGTTTTGTCAATCCTAAAGGTGCTAACAAAATGTGTAAGCTCCAATGATCCATCTATGGACTGGTGCAAGCATCTCAGAGTTGGAATACACACTTTGATAAGTTGATCAAAGCATATAGTTTTATACAGACTTGCGATGAAGCCTGTATTTACAAGAAAGTGAGTGGGAGTACTACAACATTTCTGATAAGTATATGTGAATGACATATTGTTGATCGGAAATAATGTAGAATTATTCGCAAAGCATAAAGGAGTGTTTGAAAAGTTTTTTCAAAGAAAGAACTCGGTGAAGCTGCTTACATATTGAGCATCAAGATCTATAGAGATAGATCAAGGCGCTTAATATGTTTTTCAATGAATACATACCTTGACAAGATTTTGAAGTAGTTCAAAATGGAGCAGTCAAAGAAAGAGTTCTTGCCTGTGTTAAAAGGTGTGAGATTGAGTAAGACTCAAAACCCGACCACGACAGAAGATAGAAAGAGAATGAAAGTCATTCCTATGCATCAGCCATAGGTTCTATAAAGTATGTCATGTTGTGTACCAGATCTATTGCATACCCTACCACTAAGCTTGGCAAGGAGTGCAATAGTGATCTAGGAGTAGATCAATGGACAGCGGTCAAAATTATCCTTAGTAGAATAAGGATATGTTTCTCGATTATGGAAGTGAAAAAAGGTTAAATCGTAAAGGGTTACGTCGATGCAAGTTTTAACACTAATCTAGATGACTCGAGTCTCAATCTGGATACATATTGAAAGTGGGAGCAATTAGCTAGAGTAGCTCCGTGCGAGCATTGTAGACATAGAAATTTGCAAAATACTTACGGCTCTGAATGTGACAGACCGTTGACTAAAATTATCTCATAAGCAAAACATGATCACACCTTAGTACTCTTTGGGTGTTAATCACATAGCGATGTGAACTAGATTATTGACTCTAGTAAACCCTTTGAGTGTTGGTCACATGTCGATGTGAACTATGGGTGTTAACCACATATAGATGTGAACTATTGATGTTAAATCACATGGCGATGTGAACTAGATTATTGACTCTAGTGCAAGTGGGAGACTGAAGGAAATATGCCCTAGAGGCAATAATAAAGTTATTATTTATTTCCTTATATCATGATAAATGTTTATTATTCATGCTAGAATTGTATTAACGGAAACATAATACATGTGTGAATACATAGACAAACAGAGTGTCACTAGTATGCCTCTACTTGACTAGCTCGTTAATCAAAGATGGTTATGTTTCCTAACCATAGACATGAGTTGTCATTTGATTAACGGGATCACATCATTAGGAGAATGATCTGATTGACATGACCCATTCCGTTAGCCTAGCACTTGATCGTTTAGTATGTTGCTATTGCTTTCTTCATGACTTATACATGTCCTGTAACTATGAGATTATGCAACTCCCGTTTACCGGAGGAACACTTTGTGTGCTACCAAACGTCACAACGTAAATGGGTGATTATAAAGGTACTCTACAGGTGTCTCCAAAAGTATATGTTGAGTTGGCATGAATCGAGATTAGGTTTTGTCACTCCGATTGTCGGAGAGGTATCTCTGGGCCTTCTCGGTAATACACATCACATAAGCCTTGCAAGCATTGCAACTAATGAGTTAGTTGTGAGATGATGTATTACGGAGCGAGTAAAGAGACTTGCGTAACGAGATTGAACTAGGTATTGGATATCGACGATCGAATCTCGGGCAAGTAACATACCGATGACAAAGGAACAAAGTATGTTGTTATGCGGTTTGACCGATAAAGATCTTCAGAGAATATGTAGGAGCCAATATGGGCATCCAGGTTCCGCTATTGGTTATTGACCAAGAATAGTTCTAGGTCATGTCTACATAGTTCTCGAACCCGTAGGGTCCGCACGCTTAAGGTTTCGATGATGGTTATATTATGAGTTTATGAGTTTTGATGTACCGAAGGAGTTCGGAGTCCCGGATGAGATCGGGGACATGACGTTGAGTCTCGAAATGGTCGAGGCGTAAAGATCGATATATTGGACGACTATATTCGAGTTCGGAAGGTTCGAATGATTGGGTATTTTTTGAGTCTGGGAGAGTTACGGGAATTCGCCGGGGAGAAGTATTGGGCCTTATTGGGCCTGCGGGAAAGAGAGGGGCTGCCTAGGGCAGGCGCGCACCCATGGCCTAGTCCGAATTGGACTAGGGGAGGGGCCGCACCTTCCTTCCTCCTTCTCTCTTCCCTTACTTGTCTCCTACTCCCAATACATGGAAGGACTCCTAGTTGGACTAGGAAAGGGGAATCCTACTCCGGTGGGAGTAGGACTCCCCATGGCGCGCCTACTAGGGCCGGCCTCCTCCTCCCTCCTCCTTTATATCTGGGGGGCAGGGGCACCCCAGACACACAAGTTGATCTACGGATCGTTCCTTAGCCGTGTCGGTGCCCCCTCCACCATATTCCACTTCGGTCATATCGTCGCGGAGCTTAGGCGAAGCCCCGCGCCGGAGAAGTCATATCGTCATGGAGCTTAGGCGAAGCCCTGCGTCGGTGGAGCATCATCATCGTCACCACGCCGTCGTGCTGACGGAACTCATCCCGACACTTTGCTGGATCGGAGTCCGGGATTGTCATCGAGCTGAGCGTGTGCAGAACTTCGGAGGTGCCGTCGTTCGGTGCTTGGATCGGTCGGATCATGAAGGCGTCGACTACATCAACCGCGTTGTTATAACGCTTCCGCTTTCGGTCTACGAGGGTACGTGGACAGACACTCTCCCCTCTCGTTGCTATGCATCACCATGATCTTGCGTGTGCGTAGGAATTTTTTTTGAAATTACTACGTTCCCCAACAGTTGTACATAGCTGCAAAGCATCAAGTCGTAAGCGCAGTGCTCGTCGTTGATACCCGCTCCAGAGGCCAGTCTACTACGTGTCCATGGTCCTATCCCCATGCAAATCCCGATACCCACACTATCAAAAAATAGCATACGCGGTGTTCATGGCATCCCAGAAGCTACGACACTACTTTCAAGAGTGTTCGATTACGGTGGCCTCCGAAGTACCACTCAATGACATAATAAATAACCGCGATGCTACGGGCCGGATTGCCAAGTGGGCTATTGAGCTCCTACCGTTCGACATAACATACAAACCACGACGGGCCATCAAGTTGCAAGTGTTGGCTGACTTCGTCGCCGAATGGACAGAAGCCGAACTCCCTAAAGAGTACGGCGCATACTCAAACTGGATCATGCGCCAGACGGCTCTAAAATGCTGGCGGATTGGGAGCAGGGGTATTCCTGACATCTCCCACCGGCGACACGGTCCAGTACGTCCTCCAAATATTATACACAAACTCCAACAATGCAGCCGAATACGAGGCTCTGTTGTACGGTCTTCGGATGGCAGTCTCTATGGGCATCCAATGCCTAGAGGTGCGTGGGGACTCAAACCTCGCAATATCACAGATAAACAGAGATTTTTGATGCCAAGGACCCGAAAATGGCGGCTTACCGTAATGCCGTACTCAAAATGTCAGCTCGGTTCGAGGGGCTCGAATTCCACCATGTGGCTCGAGAAAACAATCAAGCGGCGGATGTCCTCACTCGCATTGGCGCTAAACATGACCCTGTCCCACCTAATATATTCTTGGAATGGCTGTTCAAGGCATCCGTAGTATGGGAAGGGGAATCCGACAATACTAGCACGGATCTGAATACATCCCCAGATTCCGAACCATCAGACATAGTCGGAGGTTCTACCCCCGAAATAACGTCCTCGGCCCACGAAGTCATGGCTGTAATCGCCCCGTGGACCGAGCCCTTCTTGTCCTACCTAAATAGGCAGGAGCTCCCCGAAGACCAAAATGAAGTGCACTGCATCGTTCATCGTTCTAAAGCTTACAAGGTCTACGAAGGGGAACTCTACAAGAAAAGCGCTACCGGAGTACTACAAAGATGCATCTCCGAAGAGGAAGGGCGGCAGCTCTTGGCTGAAATCCACGCCGGCCTGGGCGGGCACCACGCCGCGGCTCGGGCATTAGTCAGCAAGGCCTTCCGTACAGGCTTCTATTGGCCGACGGCCCGAGCGGACGCACAAGACCTTGTCCAACATTGCGTCGGTTGCCAGCTCTTTGCCAATCAGAGTCACATGCCCCCTACCGCACTCCAAACAATCCCCATAACTTGGCCCTTTGTGGTCTGGGGGCTGGATATGGTCGGTCCTCTTAAAGGGGGAAGCCATAAGAAGAAATACGTATTGGTCATGGTGGACAAATTCACCAAATGGATAGAAGCTAAACCAGTCAAAACGGCTGAATCCGAACCAGTAATAGACTTCATATCCGGGGTCGTACACCGATACAGTGTCCCCCACAGCATCATCACTGATAATGGCTCAAATTTTACTGCCGACGAAGTGAAAACTTGGTGCACAAAAATGGGCATCAAGCTCGATTACGCTTCCGTCTACCATCCACAAACTAACGGCCAGGTAGAGCGGGCAAATGGTCTCATTATGAGCGGCATCAAACCAGGCTAGTGTGATCCTTGATAGAGTCGGATACGCACTGGGTGGAGGAGCTCGACTCTGTACTCTGGGGGCTGCGGACCACGCCAAATCGCACCACCGGATACACACCATTTTTTATGGTGTACGGCGTGGAAGCAGTATTACCTTGCGACATAATACATGATTCGCCACGCGTACACATGTACGAAGAGAAGGAAGCCGAGTTAGATCGGCAGGATAATTTGGATGCCTTGGAGGAGGAGCGCGATGTTGCAAAAGCCCGTTCCACATTCTATCAGCAGCAGGCTCGACGATACCGAAGCAGAGAAGTGCGGGCCAAAACTTACAATATTGGCAAGCTCGTTCTACGACTACCGGAGAAGAAGAAGGACAAACTCAAACCCAAGTGGGAGGGTCCCTTCGTCATTGACAAAGTTCTCACCGGAGGAGCGTACCGCTTATGTAATGCATCCGATAACAGACTCGAGCCGAACCCACAGAACGCGGCAAGACTACGGAGATTCTACGCCCAGCGCCGAACACAGTGTTCGTCTCCTAACCCCTCCCTTTTAATTATGCCCCATCCCCTTTTCCTTTCTCGACCTTTTTCTCTCTTCACACAAAGTATTCAATACAGTGCGGATTTCCGGATCACTCCGGCCGCACTAAGTGTGTAAGCAATACCTGGGGGTTTCCTACACGGAAGCTAAAAATGATTACTCACATGGCTTTCTGCCCGTCACATATGCATTCTTTTTCCATATGTGCCTTTTCTTCACCATTATATGCACCGATATGACTTAAGATGTTGCCAAGCTGGGTTGCTCGGCTCTTGTGTTTATGCCCTACGTTCCGTTAATTCGGCTAGGGCATAAGGGAGCACCTCTGCGATTATTCTTGTCGGTTCAGCCGGATGTGTACCTCGGTGAAGGGGTGAAGCCGGTGAACAAAAGATGTATTAGTTTATCATAACATAAATCCCCAGAAGTCTTGTATCATGCGCCATCGTTCGCAGTCCGGACATGTGCATCGTCTCATGCGTACCCAGGGAAAGGAACCCCTAACAGAACTATTCTCTCTAGAAGATGTTTCTTACTATCCATGTAATATAAAAAAACTAGTTGGGTACTTGTCTGTTCAAGCACTTATGACCCCTATGCCTTGTTTCCACGCATACCCCGGTTTTGTATAGCTGAGCGGGTATTTGGACACACCCCGGACTATAGATTCCGGGGGCTGAAGCGAAAAGGTCCGCCATGACAAATGATTTTAATCCGGCTAGGGGCTAATCATGCCCATTAAATTACACAGTTATTTGGACTGCTTACATTCCTCTTATATACCGTCAACAGGCTATCTAGCTTACAATCCTGTTGAGAATACTTAGCGGCTAACACTACCTGCTCATACACCAGACTAACGGGAATTTCTTGCCCATCGGGCCCCGCCGGTCCCACTTCGGCCATATGGTTCGGGTCTAGCTTGGTGTAGCGTGTCTTCACCATCGCCCAGGCTTGTCTTGCTCCTTGCCGGCATGCTGATATCTTCCATAGATGGAAGCGCCGCCGGGCTCCTTGAAGCAGGTTCACAAGTTCCCCCATGCCATTCGGCAGTAGGCTTGATGGCCACAAAGCCTGAGCAACACCCTGCATCACTTGCCGAGCTCGATCGTGCAGTCGCGAAAGGTCTTGCAGTAAATCATTTGCAGATGAGGGCATCTCCTCCTCAGGGCGACCCGTTAACATTCCTGCAAGCAAAATTCTTTCAATATACTTCCTCGCCGAACTGTACAACAGTTCGTCTAGGCACTTACTTTAACTGCCGCGTCGAAGCCTCTTGTTCTCCTTCATGGAGTCCGCCAGCTGAGCGCGGAGATCTTTTAACTCCACGTCCAGCTGGACTTTGGCATCTTGAATATCATTCTTCTCCCGCCTAACTCGCGTAAGAATGCGCTCGCCAGCCTCTAGCTGCTTTTTGAGATGCGACGCGTCCTCTCCTACGACCTCCGGATTCACCCCGGGATTGTCTGCAGAATTTTCTGTTAGACTTGTCATATTATCCATTTACTAACTGGTGCATCTTCGCACAATTGTGATAATTGTTACTAGATGAGGGCCTTTGGGGTTCCTTTAACTTGGCAACTGCAGCCCTCAGTTCGGCCTTGCAGTCCTCCAGCTCCCGAAACAATTGCTCGTTCTTCTCTACAAGGACCTGCACATAAATTGATCCTTAAAACTGTTGTTTCAACCATTTCAAGTCTCAGGGGCTACTGCTATACATACTTATCAAAATTCCTCACCCGTATGTCTTTGGTATATTGGTTTGTCGCTTGGGCAAGCCCGCCCCAAGCAGCTTGGATGTATGCGTCCGCCGAATTGAAGGCATTAAACGCCTCTTTGGAAAAGATGTTGTTCCGAAGTACGGCCCGTCGGCGCCTGTGATTCATGGCGCTCTCTACTTCGGAATTCGTGGCTGAGAGCAGGTCCGCACTCTCTGTCGGAGAGCAATGCGGCGTTGGCCCCGTGTCCGCCTCCGCCCCTGAAGCCGGTTCTGCAATCCGGCTGGTGGAGGCGTGATTGGTAGGGTCTCCAGATATAGTCCGGTTATTCTTCTTCCTGCCAGACACGAAGGGCGCTGTCATATTTCAATTTCTATAATTACAGGACAGGTTATTGTTTTACCACTGTAGCGGTGTGTCAACCCTCACCGCCTTCCTCTTGAGCCTGCCCGATCTGGACGCCCGTGGTTGACGAGTCCCTAGGGGCTCGGCCCCTCGCTCCGGCAGTCGTTTCTGCAAATAGAACGACGCCTCAAGGGTAAATTATAACACCTGGGGGGAGTCCTCTTCGAAGGACAGGGCTTTCTAGTTCGGCTTACACATGAAGAGGGGAGCAGTCCAGGGTAGTCGGCCGTAATGGCCACTAGGGCGCCATCCCAGCTCGCCTGATAAAATACCCCGTTGACAAGCTCCACAGTGATATCCGGATCCACTTTAAGTCCCGGATCTAGGGCCCTTCCAGGGTCCTCTGGTTGCGGGGAGGGGCTGAAGATTCCTTCTACGGCCCTCCTTAATTCCTGCCCAGAAGCATTGATGCAAGTAATCTTAGCAGAAGAACGCTAGAGCAAAGCGGGGAAAAAGAATGGCAACTTACCCACGCTGGGGGGTTGTACATGGAGAATCCTTCCCATGTTTGTATGCGAAGGAATTCCTACTCTTCCCCTTTGTACAGATCGGACAATATCCTTGCCAGAGCGGCAGGAGAGTCCGGACCTTCTGACCGCAGCGGGGCGTCGTCTTCCCGTTGAAATGCCACATGGGCTTCCCCCGATATTGGAGCGGTTGCACTCCCTGTCTTATGCATATCGCCATAACCTAAACTATCGTCAGTCCGGATTTGGCCAGTAACTTTATCCTGTCCATCAGGAGGAATATTTCCCTCGTTTCCTCTTCTTAAGGACCCCGGGGGCGCCAGCTTAGGCGTGCCTCGGCGGGGCGTTGCTGAACTCGCGAAGACCTGTCCGGACTGGATCCGGAAGGGGGACGTCGTTTATATAAAACCACTCTGAAGGCCAGTTTTCTGGTGCCTTCTTAGGAGTGCCGGATAGGTATCCGTTCTCGGCAATGCGCCATACTTCGGCCCCGCCCACTTGACATAGGGACTCCCCCTGGGTGCGGGGGACGAGGCAGAATAGCTTCCGCCATAATCCGAAGTGTGGTTCGCAGCCTAGAAACAGCACGCATAGGGCAACATATCCCGCTATGTGCAGAATAGAGCCAGGGGTAAGATCGTGTAACTGGAGGCCGTAGAACTCTAGGAGCCCGTGAAGAAACGGGTGGATAGGGAACCCAACACCCCTCAGCAGATGAGGGATCAGACATATATGCTCCTCCGGAAATGGGTTAGGAGATCCCTCAGCCTGGTCTCCTCCGTCATAACTGGCTATTCCAGCTCGGACGGAGACCATGAACGCCGGTGGGAGAAACCCTTGGGTTTGTAACTTTGTCAAATGGCTATGAGGAACTGAACACTCTCCCCAATCCCCGACTTGGAGCAGAAGGGCAAGCGAAAAAGAGCTGCGACGGCCGGCCATGTTGGAATGGCTTTTAGCGGGCGCTCTGTTGAATCTTGGCTCGGGAGGAGAGTGAGGTTTGGATCTGAGAATCCCCGTCCCTTCAAATAGGCTGTTCGCCCGGAGGATCGAGGGCGGCAAATGCAAAAATGCCTCGACTCCTCGCATTCACTCGACACGTGGAGATGGTCATTACTAAGGCACCGAAGCCGAGGAGCACAACATTGATTGGAAGCCGGACACTATTCACCGTAATAAGAACTTTGGAGTATTCGGAGAAGGAACCCGCCCTGCAATGCCGAAGACAAGACTGCACGCCGCACTCGTCGTCATTGAAGCCTGGTTCAGGGGCTACTGAGGGAGTCCTGGATTAGGGGGTATCCGGACAGCCGGACTGTGTACAACGTCCGGACTATTGAAGCATGAAGATACAAGACTCAAGACTTCGGCCCGTGTCCGGATGGGACTTTCCTTGGCGTGGAAGGCAAGCTTGGCGATCCGGATATTATATTTCCTTCCTTGTAAACGACTCCATGTAAACCCTAGCCCTCTCCGGTGCCTATATAAACCGGAGAGGTTGGTCCTTAGAAGGCCGATCACAATCACAATCATACCATCATAGGCTAGCTCTTAGGGTTTAGCCTCTACGATCTCGTGGTAGATCTACTCTTGTACTACCCATATCATCAATATTAATCAAGCAGGAAGTAGGGTTTTACCTCCATCGAGAGGGCCCGAACCTAGTTAAACACCTCTGTCCCTTACTTCTTGTTACCATCAGCCTTGACGCACAGATCGGGACCCCCTACCCGAGATCCGCCGGTTTTGACACCGACAGCTGCGACTAGGGTTTGCATGTGTTGCGAATAGCCACCTCCACTCACCGCCGACTGTGTGATCGGACCTAGCAGTCCGCCGCACGGTGTTCCTCCTACACGCGCGGATACCGTTAGAGGCGGTGCACTTGCGCCGCTCCGGCGAACTTGTACGTGGGATCGGACGACCGGTTGTTCGAGGGAGATCGGACAAGGAGGAGACGATCCACGCGGACGCGCTGCCCCAACTCTTCTTCCGCTGCACGGCACTGCGCGTCTAGTGGTAATGATCTGTGATCCATCTCCCGTAGCATGTTCCTGGATGTTCTGCGCGTAGGAAAATTTTAATTTGCAGTCAACGCACCCTACCGTAGAACCCAACACCAAGGATGCAGGGAGAGAACATCATCAGTGTGAGAGGGCATGTCTTCCCGATCTGCACCAAGCAGGACACGCATGCTGCGGGGCACAACTTGGATTGGATGATGTCCTCTAGAAGAGCAAGAACCTCAAGGCTCAGCTCATTTGATGGGAGGATGTTGTCGTAGACAGCCTCGGCTACCATGATGAGCATGCTGTTTGACAGGAGAGCTAGAAAGAGCTATGTGCACACATCTTACAGCGAGTTGTCATGTCTTGAGTGTGGTGTGTTTATTTGTGTGCTAGCTGTGTGTTTCGGTGTGGCATTGGGTGCACGTGCTATTTATAGAATCTGAGGAGTGAATGGTTGTGAGAAACAAACATACTTTGTGTCCTCCATGATGCGCATGTGCTCTTCTTCTTCATTCTTAATTTCTTCTTTGACTTTCTGTTAACCTTGAATGAATTTTAATTAGTTGCTACCATTTCAAAATCGCGGTTCCCACACAGCGCAGCCAGTGGAAACATACATACATATTTTCATTAGCTACCTAGCTATGTAGGCCTGATGAACAATTCTCTAAATTGATCAAAGGTAATTCAGTAGTTTCGGCGTGATTACAAGAATATTAAGAAGATAAGAAGAAGAAAATCAGGAGGGTTCGTACATCATGTGGGACTCAAACCCTCCCTCAATCGATGTAGCGACCAGACCTCAGACGGTCAAGTCTCTGTGCATCAGTGTCATCCCTGGATCATTAATGCTGACACGCACAGTACTCGAAGGATTTATAACAGAGTAGCAATCACACACTTATCACATCGAATGTCTCAAAACAGAACTTATTACAATAAATATGGCTTAAGGCCATCTAATAATGATAACAGTGGAAGGCTTGGAAGATAAGTGAGTCCATCAACTCCTACGGCATCACTGAGTATAGAGCCACGACCTAAAGGCACCTTACTCGTCGTCTGAAAAGTCTGCAACATGAAACGTTGCAGCCCGAAAACGGGTCAGCACATGGAATATGCTGGCAATGTAGCACATAGAGAGTAATGAAAGAATAATGCTATACTACATGCATATATGGCTGGTGGAAAGCTCTATGGTTACAGTTTTGCGAAAAGCCAATTTTTCCCCACTGCAAAGGAATAAATTTTATTAACTATCATGGTGGTTGTTAAACATTGAGAATGGTCGACAGCATTCTCAATCCCAATTAAGTAACATCATTAAAACCCAACAATATTAATTAAAGTAACATGATGAGATTCACATGATAATCCAAGTACTAGATACTCAAAACGTCCATAACCGGGGACATGCCTAACCATGATTAGTTTATACACTCTGCATAGGTTTGCGCACTTTTCCCCGCAAGACTCGATCTCCTCCGCTTGATTTCTCGCACTACATGTTGTTTGAGAAAGGATGACCGAGACACAGTCTTTCAGAAGCATTAACTCTCTACTATGGGTAGACCGTACCAACCTACATCCCCTACATCTGCTAGTCTACCTCTTCAAGAGCTCATGCAACTTAATCAACTATGCTAGAGCCCATAGTAGCTCGCGGCTGCACACAGAAGTTTCTAGCATGAATAATCTCATGATCCCTTTGAGCCTGGGTGGCGGTCCATAGGAGAATCACACGGTACCCCGGGATTTCCAAAAATACAGGCAACACTGGGTTCTCCAGGTGCCTCAATCCACCCAGATGTGAATTTAAGTTGCCACCTTAAGTAAACCATTAATTAAACAATCTCACATCTGTCATGAAAAACACTCACCCAATCCACGTCTACTAGCATAGCATGGAAATATAAGCAAACGTAGAAGTAGCTCCCAAAGGTTTGATAAATAAAACAGGAAATAGGTACTACCTCATCTACTTCCCAATACCCAAAATTTAATTTGATCCTAATCAATGCAATTGTTTGAGGATTGATCTAATGCAATGAAACTGGGTAGTAAAGTGGTATGATCAAAGTGTTACTTGCCTTGCTGATGATCCGTGAAACCTAGAGATTCGAAGTAGCAAGCGGCGCACTCCGGGTACTCTATCACAAACAAAAAAGCATACAATAAGCACTCATCTAATGCACAGGTAAAACTCAAATAAGAGAACTAACCAGAAAGTTCAACCTAAGAACTCCGGTTTACCAAAAGAATCACATCGAACGAAACAGCGAAAGTCAAACGGCGAAAGAAACAACCTTCGTTTTACTAATATGGACCTAAGTCAAT
This sequence comes from Aegilops longissima, assembly GCA_021605205.1. Taxonomy (NCBI): domain Eukaryota; kingdom Viridiplantae; phylum Streptophyta; class Magnoliopsida; order Poales; family Poaceae; genus Aegilops; species Aegilops longissima. The sequence continues at coordinate 621,711,712 of CM038680.1, read as the reverse complement.
TTTTACAGTAGCAAAAACTTGTTTGAGTTGGTTAAATGGAAAGACGGTTTCGAGACAAAACTCTAGGCGCTTGAATCGCCTAATTCCGATAAACGAGCGAAAAGTTATACTAAAACGAAAATCGGATCAGAAATCACGATCAGAAATAATCGCGGAAAAATCCGAGAAAAAGAAAAACTGACGAACAGGCTAACGAACGAATGTCCGCTGTCTGCGGCTAAACGACGAAAACCGTTCGTTAAAACGAATATGGACGAACATCCGCTAAATAACTAAACCAAAAAAAATAAACCGATCTATAAAAAAATAAAACGGGTTACTAAAAAATCCAACGGTTTTCTCTCGAAAACCGAGGCGGCAACAAGGACTACCTCCGGTGGAGTCAGCAGCGGCGTGGTCGGCTCCGGCAGGCGGGTGGCTCGGTGGCGGCGGCGCGGCGGCAGCGGCGGCGGCGCTTAGGGTTCGGCGGCGGGGCTGGCTGAGGCTGGGGCGGCGGTGGGCTTCGGGGGCAGGGGGCCTTGACTTATAAAGCCCCCCCCCCCCTCAGGCGGTGTCCCGCTTGGGTACGGCCCGGAGTCGGTTACTCTTTAAAAAACATTACACGGAGAAAAACAATTAAAATAAATACTAAACGGACTCTAAAAATCCCAAAATAATTGTTCCCCGGTTCTAAAATCAAGCCGGACAAGATGAACATTTATTTGGGGACTAAATGCAATTTTGAAAAACGTGCATTTTTCCTAAATTCAAATAAAATATCAATAAACTCCAAAATAAAATCTTATTTAATTCTATTATCAAATCCTCAATATTTATTTATTTTGGGAAAGTCATTTTATTCCCTCTCTCATATTTTCATAATAGAAATAATTGAAGATAAAATAAATAAAATCAAATGATCCTATTTTCAAAATTTGAGGAAACTCAAATATGAAAATAACGAAATCCCCAACTCTTTCCGTGGGTCCTTGAGTTGCGTAGAATTTCTAGGATCGAGTCAAAATGCAATAAAATATGATATGCAAATGATGACCTAGTGTATAACATTCTGAATTGAAAATTTGGGATGTTACAAACCTACCCCCCCTTAAGATGAATCTTGCCCTCGAGATTCGGGTTGGCTAGAAAATAGGTGAGGGTGGTCCTTCAGCAGATCTTCCTCTCGCTCCCAGGTGGCTTATCCTCAGTATGGTGGCTCCACTGAACTTTACAAAACTTGATAACCTTACTGCGGGTGACTCGGCTGGCAAATTCGAGAATCTTAACGGGTTTCTCCTCATAGGTCAAATCACTATCCAACTGAATCGCTTCTAGTGGCACTGTATCTCTCAACGGTATATCAGCCATCTCTGCGTGGCACTTCTTCAACTGGGAAACGTGGAACACATCGTGAACTCCTGACAATCCTTCGGGTAATTCCAACTTGTAAGCAACTTCTCCCATACGCTCCAAAACTTTGTATGGTCCTACAAAACGTGGCGCTAACTTTCCCTTAACTCCAAAGCACTTAACTCCTCGAAGTGGTGACACACGAAGATAAACTCTGTCTCCGACTTCGTAAACAATCTCCTTGCGTTTACAATCCACATAACTCTTCTGCCTGGATTGGGCTACCTTGAGCCTATCGCGAATCAACTTCACCTTATGTTCAGTCTCCTTAATCAAATCTGGTCCAAACAACTCGTGGTCTCCAACTTCATCCCATAACAATGGTGTTCTACACCTCCTTCCGTACAAAGCTTCGAAAGGGGCCATCTTCAAACTGGATTGATAACTGTTGTTGTAAGAGAACTCTGCATATGGCAAATTGTCGTCCCAACTAGATCCATAATCTAGCGCACAAGCTCTTAACATATCCTCCAAAATCTGATTGACTCTCTCGGTCTGTCCATCTGTCTGCGGATGAAAGGCTATACTGAACTCTAGCCTGGTACCGAAAGTTTTTGTGACACTCCAAAATTTTTCCTTTGGTTTTCTTCAAATTTTTGTTGGATTTGAAGGAGGTCTCCAAAACCCATCCAAAAATCTCTCTCAAAGCTTTTTCCATTTAGCAAATATTTTATCTCCTTCAACTCTAGTGTTTGGTTTTAAATTTTCTTCTGATTACTCTCTTCTCAAAAAATTTCAAGAAAAATCTTTGAAGTTTTTTTTCTTTCAAAAGGAAACTGTAGGAGTTTTTCCTCCTCTCCCATATTTGAAACCTTTCATGATTCTTCCATGCACCACATGGTAAAACCTTCCCAAAAAATCCCTCCTTCCACTTTGGTACAACTCAAACATTCTGTCCAAACTAGTAAAATCCATTTTCGGATTTTATTCCAATTATTCCTCCTCCCAACATAATTCTGTCTATTATATTGAGCCTAGGTGATTTGCAAAGCAAGTACCTAAATGCATTTGAGTTTTGACCTCAAACCAACTCCCTTGGATAGTCCTTTGTACCCACAACCCAGAACCATCTTGATCCACTATTCTTCTTTTCAAATATTTCAAATTTCACTCACTGCAAGTTTGGACCAGATTTGCCAAATTTGGTGAAATTCATATCTACACTTCTCCAAAAATTTCACCAAAATTCAGGCAACCTCTAGTTGCAATGAGAGACCTCCACCAAAACTCAGCTCAAGGAAAAATCCCTGGATACCAGAATCATTTTTGAACACACCGCATGCACTTTATTACATTCACTTTCGGAAAATTCAGAAGTTGATGTCGATCTCCTCAAGAACTCTCATCACGAGTCCACAGTGCCCTTGGCACGTTGCTCGCAACTTTGGCATGCTGTCTGAAGCTCCACCGCAGCGCTTGGCGCGTTCTCGGCGTCGATGGCGCCTGCCCGCCTAGCGCCGAGTGCTGCGGCGGCTGCACCACCGTAACGACGACATGAGGCAAAACTGCAGCGCAACGCTGTTCGGCGCCGCCCAAACATCCTGGTGGCTCCGCATGGCCACCTCCTTGCCAGCGCACGCATGCGGCACCGTCGCCGTGGCTTGGCACGCACAGAGCGCACTCTCTGCCGCCGACGGGCCGTGCGGCCGTTCCGTCGAGGGCAGACCGTAACCAGCCCTCCCGTGCTGAGTTGGACATGGGAACGGCTCCATTACTCCTCCTAGGCGATGCTCAAGCTCCTAAGCCGACCGTCCAGCCACAGCGCCGCCGTAATCAACTCGCTGGACTTATCCGTTCACGGCAACCGACTCGGGCGGCTATATATAGCATCCCGAGCCTGCTCTCGCCCCGCACGACTCCACCACCTCACGGACCCGCCCTAGCCACTGGAGGGGCCTCGAGGCCTTTCTTCCTCGACTCCGCCACCTCCGTCCGCCTCGGGCTCCGGCATCGTTCTCTCGGTGAGAACTCCTCCGCCGCCCTACTTTCGCCCGTAGCCTCGTACCACCTCTAGTTGGATAACCCCCACCTCAATTTTGGCCCGCAGCTCTCTCCGTGAGATCCACGACCGTCCGAACCGCCGTCCGCCGAACAAGCGTCGTCGTCGGCGTGGTACTCGCCGGCGACCACTTCCACCTTCCACGAGCGGAAGGGCGTGCGATCATGAAGGTACCGTCCGATCACTCGCCTCGCCGTGGATCGCCGGCGGCGACCACCGCACCTCTCGGGCGCCGTCGCGCCTTGTTTCCCTCTTTCAAATTTTCAAACCTGACAGGTGGAGCCGGCCTGTCAGCCTCTCAGTGGTTTCTTTTAAGCGAACCGTTTTCTGGACTTTTCATGAGCCCCACAGAAACTTTACTGTTTCATTACAGATGGGTCCTGGACCAAAACTTTTATAACTTTTAATCAGAAAAGTATTTTTGATTGATTATTTTTCTGTCCTCTTTAAAATTTTGTCTAGTTTTTTATCAGATTTATTTGAAAAATATTTGGATCAACTTTCTGTACCCCACGGTATTTACGTTAGCGCGTGTATTTTTGTTTACCGTAGATACCGAAGGAGGTGACGGAAACGCAAACTTGGCCGAGCTAGACCCCGACTACTCCGAACCAGGCATGCAAAGTTTGAACTTTTGATATGATAAGTGTCTGGGCATGTTTGCATTATTTTGTATCATGGCACGTTCATGAGCATTTTCGATGATAGTTTATCTCATGAGCATTGGGGCAAATGAGCTCGGTAAATCTATGAGTTGCTGGAAACTTGTTGCATGGCCATGAGTTGGCTTGAGTATGGGTAAGATGGCAGTGTTGTAGCATGCCAGGCTTATGCCATATCGTTGAACCAGTGTCAACATAAATCGGTCAGTTTCCCGTCCGTCTTCCTTTCCGTACTACCACCTGTTTACCGCAAGGGATACGGCCTAGTAGGTTGCAAACCACTTCCTGGTACACACCAAATCGAGAGGCCAGGATGAAGGTTCCATGGCCCTGGATTAAAGCCTTTAAATGCGGTCGGGGGCATGGGTGTTTCGGTTGGGACCGAGAGGGGGCACCCTTAGAGCGCGATATATAAATTTGATCCCATGCTATTCGAGATTGTGATCTCCCGTCTCAAAGTTTTTCTTAAACGCTGTCTAAGGTGATTCACGCAGCGTGAGGTATGATGGGTGTGTACTAGCTAGTTGTGTTTCCTCTGAAATACCGTAAACGGAACTAGTCCTTCGTGACTACGGAAATCCGTTGGCTGTGGAAAATTTTGGTACAAACTTTGCAGAGTCAAAATTCTTAAATTCATCTTATTCATGTCCAAGTACCGCGATCATCTCATTTTTTCAAGTGTCAGACTCAGTGACAGAAACTCCCGAGAACCATTTGAGTATTAATTGTTTACTTCCCTGTGAACGGACTACCCCGCTTATTGTCTTGTGATGAATATTTTTCGTGAGCACTATATCTGGTCAGTTATAAATAATGAATTATAAGCCCTTTCTGCGATGTCGCTCAGACGTCCGACTGCGGCATTGTTGTTATTTATTTTCCATTATAAGCCCTTTCTGCGATGTCGCTCAGACGTCCGACTGCGGCATTGTTGTTATTTATTTTCATTATAAGACCTTTCCGCGATGTCGCTCAGACGTCCGACTGCGGCATTGTTGTTATTTATTTTCATTATAAGCCCTTTCTGCGATGTCGCTCAGACGTCCGACTGCGGCATTGTTGTTATTTATTTTCATTATAAGCCCTTTATGCGATGTCGCTCAGACGTCCGACTGCAGCATCGTTGTTATTTACTTTTATTATAAGCCCTTTCTGTGATGTCGCTCCGACATCCGACAGCGGCACGCATGTATTTTTATTTCAATATAAGCCCTTTATGAGGTGTCGCCCAGACGCCCGACTGTGGCATGTTTTACTTATTTTCACCCTTCGAGGTGTCACTTCAGACACTCGATCGGTTTTGAGTTTATCTTTCTTTGGGTTTTCGAGCGGACTACCGCCGATTCCCTTCTCATTTATTTTTGCTATACTGATTTAATTGAGCAAATCTTAAAATTAATCATGACACATTCATGCATTCATTTGTTATATCTTTTGTCCGAACTGTCTTGAGAGTACTTTCAAAGTACTCACCTGGCTTGTTGATTTGGCCAGATGCTAACGAAGGCGATCTCCTGGATGACGAATTTGATAGCGAGTCCGACGCCTAGAGCAATCCCAGTCAGTCTTGTGCGACCCCTGGACTAGTCATTGTGATATATCCGCTTCCGCTACCCAAATAAATTCATCGGGCCTCACCTCGACGCTCGATGAGCTGCCAGTGCAGTAGACTTATTAACCACCCCGCTGTGTTATTCCACCAACCACTCATATCTCGAGTCAGTAGTATTTCCACCCCACACCTTTGAGTCATATCCGCCACTATGTATAATTATCGGCGTGTTTGTAATAATTGGTTGGTCATCTTCAGTCCGACCCCTGTATTAATGTAATGCTACTGTCTTATTGTATCAAAGTTTTGTCTACCGGTATGAAGGATTTTTCCTCATATTGGACTTCATAGGTCGGTTGTTCAATAAATATTTTTATTGAAAAACCGGTCGTGACAATTTCGTGCAACTGATTCCAGTACTTTGAGGTAAACTGGGTTCCTCTATCTGATACAATGCTCCTCGGAACTCCATGCAGACATACGAGCCTAGTCATGTAGATCTTTGCCAACTTAGCACTGGTGTAGGTGGTCTTCACTGGGATGAAATGAGCTACCTTCGTCAAACGATCGACTACAACCCAAATCGAGTCGTAGCCTGAACGAGTCCTGGGCAATCCCGTTATAAAATCCATGCATAGCTTATCCCACTTCCATTCGGGTATCGGCAATGGCTGTAGCAATCCTGCTGGCTTCTGGTGCTCTGCCTTTACTCTCTGACATACATCACAAACTGCTACATATTCTACAATATCCTTCTTCATTCCGGTCCACCAGAAAGTGTCCTTCAAATCCAAATACATTTTGGTATTTCCTGGGTGAATTGAATACGGCGAATCATGGGCCTCCTGTAGAATCAACTTCCTGATCTCCAGGTCATTAGGCACATAAACGCGGTCCTCAAACCATAAGGTATCGTGCTCATCCTCACGAAATCCCTTAGCTTTTCCTTTGCTCATCTTCTCCGTTATCTCGGCAATCTCCTTGTCAGTCTTCTGGGCTTCTCTGATCTTATCCATCAAGGTAGATTGAATCTCCAATGCTGCTACATAGCCTCTCGGAACTATCTCCAAACATAGTTCGCGAAGATCCTTGGCTAACTCCTTTGGTAACTCTCCGATCATGAGCGTGTTGACATGGCTCTTACGGCTCAACGCATCGGCTACTACGTTAGCCTTTCCGGGGTGATAATGCAATCTCATATCGTAATCCTTGATGAGCTCCAACCATCTCCTTTGCCTGAGATTCAACTCCTTCTGTGTGAAGATGTACTTCAAACTCTTGTGATCCGTGTACACTTCACAACGGTTTCCAATGAGAAAATGTCTCCATGTCTTCAACGCATGCACTACAGCTGCTAACTCCAAATCATGCGTGGCATAATTCAACTCATGGGGTTTAAGCTGTCGTGAGGCATATGAAACAACTCTTCCTTCCTGCATGAGCACTGCTCCAAGTCCTCGACGAGAAGCATCGCAGTATACTTCATAATCCTTGCGCTGATCTGGCAGAATCAACACTGGTGATGTAACCGAATGTTTCTTCAACTCCTGGAAACTAGCCTCAAATTCCTCCGTCCAATTGAACTTGGTGTCCTTCTTCAACAACTCTGTCATGGGTGTCGGTGTCAAAACCGGCAGATCTCGAGTAGGGGGTCCCGAACTATGCGTCTAGGCGGATGGTAACAGGAGACAAGGGACACGATGTTTTACCCAGGTTCGGGCCCTCTTGATGGAGGTAAAACCCTACGTCCTGCTTGATTAATATTGATGATGTGTGTTACAAGAGTGGATCTACCACGAGATCAAAGAGGCTCAACCCTAGAAGCTAGCCTATGGTATGATTGTTGTTCTTCGTCCTATGGACTAAAGCCATCTAGTTTATATAGACACCAGAGAGGGCTAGGTTTACACAGAGTCGGTTACAATGGTAGGAGACATACATATCCGTATCGCCAAGCTTGCCTTCCACACCAAGGAAAGTCCCATCTGGACACGGGACGAAGTCTTCAATCTTGTATCTTCATAGTCTTGGAGTCCGGCCGATGATGATAGTTCGACTATCCGGACACCCCCTAGTCCGGAACTCCCTCAGTAGCCCCTGAACCAGGCTTCAATGACGACGAGTCCGGCGCGCATATTGTCTTCGGCATTGCAAGGCGGGTTCTTCCTTCGAATAATTTATAGGAGATTGTGAACACCAGGATAGTGTCCGGCTCTGCAAAAATAAATTCCACATACCACCGTAGAGAGAATAATATTACACAAGATAAATCTGCTGACGCATTCTGTGGCGTGACGTCGCACCACTACCAAGCCTTTACTCTAATTGTTTTTATTGTTCCACCTCAGCGTGTTTAGCGGCGGTTTCCTTGGCACGTCTTATCGAGCGGAGATCGTGTTCCCTTTATTCGAGATTCCCATCAATACGGACATGGGTAACCCAACCGCGCCATTGATTGTGGCGCTTGGGAGATAAGCGAGTTTTACCGGGCGGTGGGGACACATGTTTTGTTCGCCCATATAAGGGATAAAGATCCAACCCTTTTACTGCGCCTTCTTCCTCCTTGGCTTATCCATCTCCATGAACTTCGAGCTCCAGCGCCCAAGTCCGCACTTCTCACCTCAACCTTCTCCAACTATGTCCGGGCGGGAGGCAAGTGGATGGCCTCCTCCGTCACGGAGGGCAGATCGAAGCTGCGCAACACGGATATTTGTCCAGCAATATCGCGCCGGCTCCCCGGCGAGGAGAGCTCGTCCCCAACCCAGGCCCCATGAGAGGGTAGTATTTCTTCCCCATTTCCTCCATGGACTGGGCTTCCCTTCATCCCTTTGTCCGGGGCTCATGTTCTACTACAGCCTAGATTTCCATGATCGGCCCCGAATTTCATCCTCAACATCTCGGCGTTTATCGTGGGTGTGCGAAACCTTCCTCTGCATCCAGCCCCACTTCGGCTTGTGGCTCAAGACCTTCAGTGTCAAGCCAAAGGTTGTGAAGGGCAGCCAAGCTGAGTGCGGAGGCACCATGGTGGGCAGGATGTCCCACGTTACGTGGCTGGAGTGCACTTTCATGGAAACCATCAAGGGGTGGCAATCGGGGTGGTTCTACATCACCGAGCCGTGTGACCCTGATTGGGCAGCGGCCCCCAAATTCAGATCTGGCATCCCTACACGGCTCACCTCCTGGAAAGATATAACACCCCAAAAATTTAACCAGGTTTTAGTTATTAAAATTTTGCCAAGAGTTTAAAATTTTGCCTGCAAGGATATCTCTGTTGTTTTCAAAACTTTTCCTTTAATATTAAGGAATTTATCCCAAGTGGATCCCTCCAAAATATATTGGACTTCTATGCCCCCTCATTAAAACAATTTCCTAATCAGTAGATTTATTTATTAAATTATTCCACCCTGAGCTATATTCATTAAAATGACTTGTTTTTAGTTTTGGAGCTCTTTTTGTACTACAACCATTTGATAAATTTAATTAAAAATCCAACCAAAATTTGGAGATGTCATGTGATGTCTCTAAGTCACTTATGTGCAATAATATATTTCATTCATTGCATATTTTGAGTGCTACACATGTTTTTCTTCTACGGTCCAATGGGCAATTTTACACTACAACCCTTTTAAATATTTGTTTCTAGCTTCCACCAAAATTATGGGATGTCATTGGCAGCATATGATTCCATTATATGCAATAATCCAAGGATGTTCTTTGAAAATTTTGAGTGAATCAACCTAATCTTCATTACGGTCCACCATGATGGTTTGTACAACAACCATATTATTGCTTGCTCTTTGGCCCTTGATTCCTTCTCCCACTTGTAGTCCTCCATACCAAACCCCTAAGTCCAGGAGCATGCAACCATTGGCATATTTCTGGTTCATGAAATAATGCCACTCACATCCTGTCCAGATTTGAAGTTCTGCAAAACTTGCACTAGCAAGTTTGTGCTTTCACCAACTAACCTCACCACCCTCTTGTGCATCAAGGAGACACTGATCTGGAAGATTTGGCCCTCAAGTATAGCCTAGGTGCCACAGGCATTTTGACAAACACACAGGTGCATGGACTGATTTGGCATGATCTCAAGTATACATTATGAACTTGGCCACTGGCCAAACCACCTTATCCCTGAAGTTTCCCTCCATCTATAACCTACTTACATTACCCTTAACCTCACGGTGACACATGGCGTGCCACGGCATTGTGTCGAACACCTTCCGTGCGTGCCTTTGGGCCGCGCCAGAACACAGCGTATTACGCAGCGTGTGCGCCCGAAACCAGCGTCACGCCCCGCACTCACCCCAGCCCGTGACCGACCGCAGCCAGCACGCCGTGTCCCCTTGCGCGCAGCATGTTCCCCCTCACCACTACGCGCCAAGCATAGCCTCGCCGCGTCCCCGGCAAGCCAAGGACTAGCCGCCACGGCCGCCCGACAACCCTGCTCAAGCCAGCGCCGCCCAAGCCACCCGGCTCGCCACCTGCCCACAATGAACAGCGCAAACTTATCACTCGCTTTCGTCCCCTAAGCGCGTCGCCGCCACGTAGCCATTGCTACAGAAAGACGGTTCGCCGTCGTCCTTATCGCCGGCCGCATCGAACCGACCTCCACCGCCTATATAAGGGCCCGGAGCTCCATCTAGCGCTCGATCAACCTCCAGTGATCCTCCTAGAGCTACCCTGGCCAGCATTCGAGGAGCGGAAGGCCTTCTTCCCCGAGTCCAGCTAGTTCGGTCGCCGCCAAGCCCCGGTCGATTCCGTCACCACCAGGGCCTCTCCTTCTCCAATCTCTCCACCAAGAACTCCCCCTCCCTCTCGCGAGTGCAACCCCCCGATCAATTTTGGCCGGAGACCACCGCAGCCCAAAAGTCACCTTGTCACCGAAGCCCCCCTCTGCCGCGGAACTCGCTGCCGGTGACTCCCTCCACCTCTGGCGACCCTGCGACCACCGGAAGGACCGCCTAGGAGTGGCGGATCCATCCCTGCTCTCGGATGCCCGCGAGAAGACGCCGTTCGCCGGCGACGATCGCCGGACGCCCCGCCTCTGCTCGGGCAGAGAAGAGGAGGGAGTGGGGACTGGTCAAACCTGACCAAGGGGCCCTGGACCTTGTCGGTGACCCCCGTCGATCCGTGGGTTAAGTGGAGCGCACTTCAAGTATGCTTTTGGCGTGTCGTTTTTATTTGAAACGTTTTTCTTTTTACTGCTTTATTTTATATAACAGATTTTGACCAAACTTTGACCTGCTGTATCTTTTTAAATATAACTCCAAATGAATTAATTCTTTTCCTAACTCTCTCAAATATTGTCTAGTTTATTTTAAGATTTATTTGAAAAAAATTCAGAACAAATTTTTGTGCTGTTTTTATTTTTGTGTTAGTTCATTTATATTTCTAAAATAGGATTTTTGAAGAGAGGAGAAGTATTTCAAGAGTTTGAAATGCACCCTGCCTTCCCATGACCTGAAGGCAAGCATTCTGAACCCTGGCACAAAAATTTTTGTGTGTTTGATGATACGCTTATAACACTACCTCATTTTTGGAGGACTTGTTATTTCATGTGAGATGATCATGTGCATGGATGCATATTCGTGATTTCCATGTTTTTGGGAATGATCACACTTGTGATAATAATCATCCTCATGTGCCTTGCTTGCATGCGGAAGGAATCTGGAAAGCCTTTGCCTTGGGTAGGCATGAGTTTGTCGCCGATCCCGTTGGGACGGTCATGTCGATATGGCATAGTGAGGTATGGTGGCGGTGATCGTGTTGGTTGAGATATATTTTTATACATGTCATGCAGGAAATACTTAAACCTCCTGAGTCGACCGTAGATCGAGTCTTGTTCGATAACCCCATACTTGCTTCAGATTACCACTCGTCTCTACAACAAGTAGAGTGCGGTTCGATAAGTTGTCAACCTCTTTCTAGCACACACCGTCTGAGAGGCCGGGGTGGAAGATACGGTTGTAGCTGGTAGGCGAGCCACCTGGTCCGGGGCATGGGTGTTTCCTGTTGAGACCGAGAGGAGGCCACCCCTTAGTGCGCGATATAAATTTGATCCCATGCTACGCGAGGTTGTAGCCTCCCCACTTAGAGTTTGCTTGGCAGTGTCGTGGGTGATTCGGACACGTGTGAGATAAGGCTGGTGTGTGCAAGTTAGGTGTGTTTTCAACAAAAGACCGTGAGCGGAATTAGTCGATGGACTAATGAAATCCGTTACTCTTGGGTAAAGAGTACACCCTCTGCAGAGATTAAACCTATTGAATAGCCGTGTCCATGGTTAAGGATTACACCGCAGGATGGGTCAAGTGTTGGTCTTAGTGTCGGTCTTGGAGGTGAAACCGATAAACCGAATTGGAATTACTACTTGTGACTTGTGATAATTATGATTATTATTATTGTTGACTAACCCATGAATATTATTGTTGTCATCAGTATCTCAGGATGGTTCTACCTCCTGGATATTCACTATGATTGTATTTCTTTTAAAGCCCTTTATGCGGTGTCGCTCGACGCCTTGACGTAGCATTTCTTTTAAAGCCCTTTATGTGGTGTCGCTCGACGCCTTAGATGTGGCATTTCTTTTAAAGCCCTTTATGTGGTGTCGCTCAGACGCCCGATCGTGGCATTTCTTCTAAAGCCCTTTATGTGGTGTCGCTCGGGCCTTGACCGTGGCATTTCTTTTAAAGCCCTTTATATGGTTTCGCTCGACGCCTTGTTGTGGCATTCCTTTTAAAGCCCTTTATGTGGTGTCGCTCAGACGCCCGACTATGGCATTTCTTTTAAAGCCCTTTATGTGGTGTCGCTCGACGCCTCGATTATGGCATTTCTTTTAAAGCCCTTTATGTGGTGTCGCTCGACGCCTTGATATGGCATTTCTCTTAAAGCCCTTTATGTGGTGTCGCTCGGGCCTTGATTGTGGCATTTCTTTTAAGGCCCTTTATGCGGTGTCGCCCAGACGCCCGATTGTGGTATTTCTTTTGAAGACCTTTATGTCATTTATTTCATAATCCTAATACTATCACACTATTGCATATTCATAATTAACATGCTTGCACGCATCAGAGTTATTTACCTTTTGTGACTGACAACATGGGCATAAATATTTCAGAACATCATTGCAATATTATCCCTGTGTTCATAATGTTTGCGAGTACATTCAAAGTACTCACCGCTTGTCCCGGCTATTGTCTTGGCCAGATTTCTTGCTGTGGAGAGGAGCGACGTGATGACATCCCCGAACCTAAGCAGCGGTGATAGCAGCCTCGCGAAGATAGGAGTTAACCTGGTCAGCTGTTCCCGTGGGAAATGGAATCCCATAGACACCGATGATTTTCAACCCGCTTCCACCATCAACCACTAGAAACCATTTGTTGTACTCACAGACCGGAATGGTCTTGTACTACATATTTTGTATTTGCTTGGAATTTCAGTATCAAGTTGGTGCCTCATCATTCTAACAGCTTATCCCAGGGCTGATGAGCACAAGGGCCATTTTCAGGGAATTAGTACCCGGAGAATCGGTCGCCACAAAAGAGAGTGGCGGTTTGGGGATTCGAGAGCTAACGGACTCCAAGCCTGTATCCGAAGTGGTGGACAAGAAGCTCAAGCTTGTCAGCGTAGTCGAGCCATGCTCATCCGCGGATTCTCCCGTGCAGCGACGGGCTTCAACATGTGGGAGTTTGATCCGGCGCAGCACCGGACCCTGGCGGGCTCTTGACACTACGTATGAAGATGTCTGGAAGGTGCTGTTCAAGGGCGTTGAAGCTCCCGCATCCGCTACCGAAGATCGCGGATTCCGCTCGCAGCGTCCAGCTGACGAGGTAAGTGATTTCACCACTTGTTTTCCATAGTTTCGCTCTATGCAGGATCTAAACTCCCTTTACCTTTGACAGGAATGGCTGGCGAAGGCGAGCGGACTATCTGTCCGCCCCATTACCGAAGGACCCAGCGGGCGCCCGCCTAACGGGGCTGCTGACTCCGGCACCCGTGGTGCCGGAGAAGAAAACCAAGAAGACGCCACGAGGACTCGGAAGAGTTCCGTTTTCAGGTGCTATCGGATGATGAATCTGGCCGACTCCTCCCACCAAGGCGAGGAGGAGAAGAAAGCCTCTCCCAGCGAAGGAGGGAAGAAAAGAAGCCTCCCCAACAAGGGAGGCGAAGGGTCAGAAGGAAAAACTCTTCCCCGGACTGCTCCGCCAATGCCAGGATGGCGGCAGCGAGGACTGGCCTCCAAGGGCCAAACCCTAGAGATCGTCGAAATATCCGGACTCGAATAACTTCAAGGTTTTTTATTTTCGCCACATAATGTCTTTCTAATGCCGCATACAACCCTGTAGTCCGCCCAAGGATGATCTTCCCGTTTCGTCGAGCGGGTCCTTGGGTGCGTCGGATATGGATTCCCTTCCAACTGCCTCCACCCCCCGTGCCACGGACGACGCTGAGGTGGGATCCTAGGAAGGGACCCACCAGGAGGAGGAGGCCCCGGAGGTGTCACAGGACACCCTCCCGGACTTTGCACCGGACTCAGCCCCGGAGGCCACAGTGGCTCCGTAGTCCGGCGGGCGACCCCTTCGTAAGAAGGGCAAGACCGCGACGCCGACTGCCTCCGTCCAACCGGAGGTGCGGATAATTCTTTGGGCGCTCAGCGCGCGCCCATCGAAGAGGAACACCGCCTTTATTATGAGTGCGGTGATTGAAGGTTCATCTCGCCAGAGCGGGCTGACCGAAGCTTCGCAGCAGCCTTCTAACAGGCTTTGAGGTAAGAATTTCAATATATGTAAAATGGTACCGCATAGGCGGTAGCCCACGATGCTCGGTTCGGTGTTCGGAAAGAAAAGCGGATGAGGATCTTTAGAAAGATAAGCGCAGGAGTCATAAAAATATGTCAATATGGGATTGCAGGTTGTCTTCTGACCTCCGCCAGCCTTGCTGCGGAGGTCAATACTTTGAAGGAAAACCTCGAGCTGTCCGAGAACGAGCTCGGTCATGCCAAGAAGCAGCTCGAGGAAAAAGAAGGTGAGTAATACCTTATGAAAATTGTACCTTACAGAAAAGGATTTGGTTGCAAGAAAAATGACAAGGATAACGTGGGTATTGTAGGGGCCACTAACGAGGTGGCGACCCTGAAGGAGGCGGTGGCGCGACGAGCATAATCTGACATGGCGCTGCGAGTGAGAGAAGCAGGAGGCGCGGGTGGAGGTACAACAAGAGCTCCAGGATCTCGTGAAAAAACATGAGAGCTTGGGCATGACTTGAACTAGAGAGTCAGAGCTTGCAGCGGCCGTTGAGAGTGCCAAAGCCGCTAAGGCGAAGTCTACAAGGCCCTCCGGAGATTGAGGCGTGAAGAAAATAGCAGCGGGTAAGGCATTTTCATGCAAAGTAAGCATGTGAGTGTTAATTACCTGTTGCTTACCCGGTCGGAGCTCTCCAGGCGTTAGTAGATCTTCCTCATGGCGTGTCCGATCTGCCGCATTCTCCGGGCCGAGGAGGGAGCTCGGCGGGAAGGTCTTCTGGTCAAGATCTTTGAGGCGGACATCCGGTGCCCTTAGCGACCTGCTTGAAGCAGCTGGTCGAGCTCCACAAAGCAGCGAGCAGGCCATGAAGGGCCTCATAGTTCGGATGTGGCCTAAGGAGGCCATGCACAGGAGCTACTTCGGCTGTGCGGCGGCTGATGGATGCGTGCCGTGGGTTGAAGTCATCAAGCATTCCGCTTGTATTGAGGTGCCTGTCGGGCCTTGCCCAGCAGAGGTGCACTGGGGCAAGATGGATGCCGAAGCTCATGACGGACCCGCCACCAGAGGGCAAGGAGCATCGCCGCGCCCGAGATGTATTATAAGAGTGTGTTGAAGGCGCCCGCACTATTGCGGTGAGTGCTCCAAAGATGTAATATTTGAGTAGACTCGCATTTTGTTATCTGTGCGCTGAAAACTTAGTTCATATCGCTAAGCAACGCTGTTAATCTAAAATATTACCTTATGTGCGGCTGTTTATCAAATCGAGAGATGGCAAGTCGTCGGCTTCAGCCCCATGCCACGAGTGCTGGGGTGTTGGGAGTAAACTTGGCGCTCTTGTTCCCATTTTGGGTCCATCTAGGAGGCGCTCAACACAGCGAACAAGGCAACGGACTTATAATGCTTGAACACTCTCCTTAGCCATAGAATTCTATAATTTTAAATTTGTGAAGCCCCTAGTCTTGGAAGGCGAATTTGGGGCGCTATCCACGCCTTGGCAGACAGTATCCGGCTCCTCGCTCTAAGCGGCATAAGTCTTTAAGGACTGCTTAAAAACCTCTCGAACAGCGACCGGCTCTCGCCTCATCATGACGGTCAGTTTAGCTTTCTCCAGAGGCATTAACCCAGCTCAAGCTGGGTGGAATCGCGATGGTTCTCCCGAGTGCTACCTTAACCGATATAGCGGGCGTAAGGTACCAATACATGGGAGCCGCAAAACCCAACTATTGACCCAAGACATGATTGAGCCGATGCATATAGTGCTATAAGTTGGGTGCCGCACTTGTGAAAGTGTTAGAACTCATCATACCATAATCACGGAAACATAAGCCCCTGGTGTATATTAGTCGTACCAAAGTGTATGCGGATGCAACATCTTAGTGAATGAACATATGTATGAAAAAGAAATGCAATTATAAGCAAAAAGGTGTTGCATTGTTTTATTCAATAAGTGCTGCTATGAATGCAGAATGATACAAATAGTGCGATAAGCAAGGTATGGGACTGTTAAACATGTCCCCCTCCAGGTTTAGGCTGCAGATTGGTGTATAAAAATGCTCGTAATGGAGACCACCTGTATATTCGTTGTAGCCTTTATCCTTCCCTGGCTGTTGCATCGTGAGTTCGGCAGGTGCTGCTTTGCGGACGGAGCCTCGACAAGCGAGTCTGTGGGTAAAAAGTAAAAGGTAAAAAGAAAAGAAAAAGGCGACACACTTGAGAGCCCCTAGTGTGGTTGAGCCGCGATCTGGGTTTATCGTGGTTGTGCCCCTCTCCCCATGCCCATGGTATCTTGAGCGTAATGGTGTCTTGAAGGACCTGCTGGCGTTTAGCGGGGCTGGGGTTGGGGCCGCCTTTGCTCTGGCGTGCTCGGAGCGTGCCAGGTGGTCTTGTTGTAAGTTACTCGGGCGCTTAGCTGTGTCCGGCCGCTTAACGGCGGACTCGAATGCCTTAGAGGCTGCATTGCACTTCTTCGCGCGAGCGGTGTATGTTCCTCCGTGCGGAAGAGCGTTCGGTGTTTCCATTGACCGTGATGACTCCTCGAGGGCACGGCATCTTGAGCTTGAGGTATGCGTGGTGCGGCACGCGTTGAACATTGCAAGCGATGCGTCCGAGCAAGGCATGATAGCCGCTGCGGAGCGGGACTATGTCGAAGATTAACTCCTCGCCGGAAGTTATCCGGGATCGAAGACCACTTCGGTGTAATTGAGCTGTACAATTGGCTTCTACACCTGGTATGGCGCCTTTAAAGGTCGTTTTGGTAGGTTTAATCCTTGAGGTTCTATGCCCATTTGCCCACTATATCACAGTAAAGCAGGTTCAGGCTCTTGCCGCCGTCCATCGAGGACTACGGTTAGGTGAAATCCATCGGCGATTGGGTCTAAGACCGGTCTGGCCGAATCTGCCGTGGCGGATCTTTGGTGGGGTGGTCCCTTCGGTCAAAAGTGATCGGGCAGGAGGACCATGGATTGAACTTGAACAGCTGGCTCCATCGCGTAGACATCCACGAGTGCGCTTCCGCTCCCTTTTGGGTATGTGCGTTGCGTATATCATGTTCACCGTCCGCTTTGTGTGGAAACCCTTCATCCTCTATTGTTCGGCGGTTGGGTCTCGTCCTCGGCATCGCTATGCAGCCTTGTCATTGTTTTGACAATTAACTTGCCTGCTGCTGAATACCCAACAGTCCTTGTTGGTGTGGTTAGCTGGCTTTTGAAGTGCCGTGTATCGCTGGCGGTCGAGTATTCGGTCCAAATTGGGCGGACCGGAGTAGTTCTTTTGAATGGCTTTTCCGCTGACCAGGTTTAGAGCCTCTGAATCCGGCATTGATTGCCGTATCCTCAATATTATCGCCGTTAATGCGGCGTTTGTTTTAATGCGGCGTGGCCTGCCATTTCGGTCCTTGAATTCGGACTGCGAATTTTTGCTTGAGGTTGTTGCTGCGTGCTAGCCAGCTGTCCTCACCAGCGAAGCGGGTCATGAGTGATGTGAGGGCTGCCATGGATTTGGCTTTTCTGTCCTAGGTGCGGGCAAGCCACTCGTCGCGGATGTTATGCTTGAAGGCCGCGAGGCCTCCGCATCCGGACGAGTTGGCGATTTGGTTTTCTTGGTTAGAACCGTGTCCGAATTGTCGGCCGATTAAATGCGGCTGCTGAATTATGTGTCTTAGGTCATCAGCGTCTGGTGGTGCACATAAGTGCCACAGAAGTTATCGAGAATCGGCTTCGAGGTCCTCCAGCTCCCAATTGACTCTGCTGGCAAGCTGTTGAGCCAATGTCGGGCTGGTCCTTTAAGCGAGGGAGGTATTTGATGGCGTGAAGATCGCCACCGGGCCATGTGGATGTGAAGGAGAAGTCTTTGATCCAAACCGCGGGTCTGTTGTGCCATCATAGGATTCAATATTGTGGGTTTAAACCCTTGAGGATTTGATGATCCATTACTTAATGCATGAAGCATAGTGGGTGTCGGCGCCTCTATCTTTGGCGATATCACGGCGGAGCTCAAAAGAGCTTTATCTGTTTTGTTCGGCCCGGCGGACTTACGTGTCCGCGCGACGGTTGTAAATCACGTGTTGTGGGCGCCCACGCGATCCATAGATCGATCTTGATTGTCTTGCCTTGTCCTCAATATTTCTCGCGAGTCGGGCGTTCCCCTGTGGCGTGTGATTTTTGAAGCGATGCCGAGTGCGGTTCTAGTGAAGGGCCTAGAGGCCTCTCTGTCGCGACCACGGGGTGGTCGGTCAGCCGTATTGTCTCCTGGTGATGCGGGTTCGTAAGCCTCCTCCTCTAATCGAGGGAGCAGCTTGCGTTTAGGGTAGCTTTTGGATGGGCGTTGAGCTCATGCTCTTGACGCGAGACTTGATCCATCAGTCGGCTAGCAGATCTGATCAGCTCTAAGCTGTTGCTGGTTTTTCTTGAGGCTGTTCGCCGTGGCCATAAGCCTGCGTCTAAGCGCTCTTGTTCAGCGGGATCCTCGGGCACGACAAATTCATCGTTGTCGAGGCTTGCTTCGTCTCCGGAGGAGGCATATAATCCTCTACCTCTTCTTACGCGCTCTCTCGTGAGGCTGGCGTCTCCATCCTCTGCGCTTGGATCTTCTGGAGTGGATTGTCTTCGACACTGTCCGATGTATTGTTATCTCCGGTGCGGAATCTTCATTCTTCTGTGGCGGGATTTAAGCGGCGCCCGGCGGCGCCGGTGCTTGGGCTGTTTCTTGGAGGGTCATCCTCCTCTATTCCTTCGCCATTCAATCCTTTGGGATATCCACCATGTATATGTCATATGATGAGGTGGCTTTCTAGTGCCGATGGCGCTGGTTCTTGTTAAGTCTCGGCATCGTCGTCCATACCGTCGATGTCTTGGATCATAGTCTAACATGTCGGTTAGATCATCGACAGCGGCTACCAGGTGGGTGGTGGGTGGGCTTTGAATTTCTTCGTCGTCCGCAGTCCGGCCAGGGCTCTCCTAATAACGATAGGTACTTTAGCGAACTCAAGATGTCGCCAAAAGGTGAGAGTTGAAAGATGTCCGCTGCGGTGAACTCCATGACCGGCGCCCAATCGGATTCAATCGGAGGGGGCGCGGGAGGTTGAAAGTCCGGCAAGGAGTCCGGCACCTCGGAGTCGCGAGCTTTATGAGGGACAAGATCAGTGTTCGGCTCTATCGCCGTGGAGGTTGCAGCCCCCGAGGCGGTGTCTAGCCATTCGTCCCCGATCTGCGCAGCCGGCTCCGAATTGAAGATCGGAGCGGGTTCGAAGTCGGACCTCCAGTCTTGTCCAGCTGCAGAGCTAAATCATGCTCGCCGTGTGATCACGCGGCCGCTTCGGCTGTGGCTCGACTCCATCGAGGATCAAGTCCCGCGGATGTCGGCCGTGAAGTTCAAACTTCAAATCTGACTGTGACGGCCGGGCGTAGCTTCGATCTGCTCCGGATGGCCAAGTGAATCGGCCCGCGGTCGTAGCCGCCCGAATCTGAAGATCTGTCCGGGGAGAAAAGTCTCACCCTGGACTACGTCGTTGATGATGGTCGAAGAAGCCATCGAGCCTATTGGTGACGACACAGAGGAACTCTCAATGAAAGCACCAATGCCGGTGTCAAAACCGGCGGATCTCGGGTAGGGGGTCCCGAACTGTGCGTCTAGGCGGATGGTAATAGGAGACAAGGGACACGATGTTTTACCCAGGTTCGGGCCCTCTTGATGGAGGTAAAACCCTACGTCCTGCTTGATTAATATTGATGATGTGTGTTACAAGAGTGGATCTACCACGAGATCAAAGAGGCTAAACCCTAGAAGCTAGCCTATGGTATGATTGTTGTTCTTCGTCCTATGGACTAAAGCCATCCGGTTTATATAGACACCGGAGAGGGCTAGGGTTACACAGAGTCGGTTACAATGGTAGGAGATCTACATATCCGTATCGCCAAGCTTGCCTTCCACGCCAAGGAAAGTCCCATCCGGACACGGGACGAAGTCTTCAATCTTGTATCTTCATAGTCTTGGAGTCCGGCCGATGATGATAGTTCGGCTATCCGGACACCCCCTAGTCTGGAACTCCCTCAATGGGCTTCGCAATCTTCGAGAAATTCTCGATGAATCTTCGGTAGTATCCCGCGAGTCCAAGAAAACTCCGGATCTCTCCAACTGATGTGGGTGATTACCAGTTAGTCACAGTGACAACTTTGGTGGGGTCTACTGCTATTCCTTCTCCGGATATAACGTGTCCGAGGAATCCAACTTCCTTCAACCAAAACTCATATTTGCTGAACTTGGCGTATAACTGGTGTTCTCTGAGCTTCTCCAGTACCAAACGCAAATGCTCCTTATGCTCTTCTTCATTCTTTGAGTAGACCAAAATATCATCAATGAACACCACGACGAACTTATCCAGAAACTCCATAAACACTTTGTTCATCAGGTTCATGAAATAGGCAGGTGCGTTAGTCAGACCAAATGACATAACGGTATACTCATACAGCCCATACCTGGTGGTAAAAGCCGTCTTAGGTATATCCTGCTCTCGGATCTTCAACTGGTGGTATCCTGATGGCAAATCGATCTTGGAAAATACCTTTGCTCCTTGCAAACGGTCAAACAGATCATTGATCATCGGCAGTGGGTACTTATTCTTGATGGTCACTTCATTCAATCCTCGATAATCAACAACCATCCTTAATGATCCATCCTTCTTCTCCACTAGAAGCACTGGTGATCCCCAAGGTGAAGAACTTGAGCGAATATAGCCTTTATCCAGTAACTCCTTAATTTACTTCTTAATTTCCTCCAAATATTTTGCGGGCATCCTGTACGGTCTCTTAGATATCGGCCCGGTGCCTGGCAAAAGCTCAATCGAAAACTCAATGTCTCTATCCGGTGGCATGCCTGGCAACTCCTCTGGAACTACGTCAGGGAAATCCTTCACCACTGGTACTTCTTCCTGTATAACTCCTGATAAGGAATTTACTTGAGTCCACTTCGGCACATGCCGGGATACATACTTGATCCTTCTTCCTTCTGGCGTGGTAAGCAAAATCGACTTACTAGCGCATTCAATGTTCCCTCCATACTTCGATAACCAATCCATGCCTAATATCACATCTAGTCCTTGCGATTCCAGTACTATTAGGTCTGAGGGAAACACATAGTTACCAATCCTTAATGGTAACCGATCACACCATAGACTAGCCATATACTCTACTCCTGGCGAGGTTACTAACATGGGTGACCTAAGGGCTTGGGTTGGCAGGTTATACTTATCCACAAATCCCCTTGATATGTATGAATGCGATGCACCAGTATCAAAAAGAATGATTGCAGTAAATGACTTAACCAAAAACTTACCTATTACTGCATCTGGCTGGGCTTCAACCTCCTCCACGCTAAGGTGGTTCACCTGTCCTTTGTTGAAAGGATTGGGCTTCTTCCCAGAACTTCCATTACCGTTTCCATACTTCACTTCAGGACATTCAGTGGCATAATGTCCAGTCTTCTGACATTTGTAACAAGTGATGTGGCTCATGTCCCTCTTGGCTGGTGTTGATGGGTTGGTGCGTTTCTGCCGTTGCTTCCTCCATTCCCATTACCATTCTTGGGGCCACTATGGTTGTGCGAACTACCTCCTCCATGGGTATGCTGAAAATGTCCTCCTGAGTTCGGGGTAAAATGAGGCTTCTGCTGAGCTCCAGAATTGTACTCCCCTTGTTTATACTTCCTCTTGCAGCTGTCAATCTGCTGCTGCTTCCCTTCAATCATAAGAGCTCTATCTACTAACTCCTGGTAGTTGTTGAAGGTTGCTACCATCAACTGCATGCTCAGCTCATCATTCAGTCCTTCCAGAAACTTCTCCTGCTTAGCTGCATCCGTAACAGCGTCATCACAGGGCATAACGTGCTAGCTTACTAAAGTCATCCACATCTTGTGTGATCAGTCCGTCCTCCTTGGTGCAAGTTGCAAAACTCACGCTTCTTCATAGCCATTGCTCCTGCTGAAACATGGGCGATCTGGAAGCTTCTTTGGGCGATCCCATGTGGCAGGTGTCGATGGGATAAGTGGCTGTGAAATTCTCCCACCATGATGTTGCGGGTCCATCAAGCTTATGTGTGCAAAAGCACTTTCTCCGCATCATGCATCCTGCGGTGGTCAACTCCTTCCCATCTTGCGGAGACAATCATACGCAACTATCGGCTCGGTGCTACCGGAGAACACCGCGGATTCAGCCTCAAGCAGGCTAAGTGGTCAGCGGTGGTGGTGGTGGTGGGTTGTTGTTGTTGTTGTTCCCCTGATTCTGATTCTGGACTAGTATCTGCATCAATGCATTCTGCTGCTGGATCAACTGGGTGAGCTCCGGTGGGAAAGCAAATCCATTGTCATGTCTCGGAGGCATCTAAGGGTTTAGAAAAGATGAGAATTCAAAATAGAATGAGGTCTAGAGAGAAAAATACTACCCATATGCACATGAGACAAAAGCAAACAATATCACTCCAATCAATTCAAACAAGGGCATACAACGGTCTAACTATCGTTGCAAAAGTGCTCGGACTATACTAGATACATGGGGGAATACTACTACTGTTATGGTGGTCTACTAGAAATTTTGATCGGTCGAAGACTCCATAATACCTGCTCCAGCTTCATCAACAAAGTCATCATCACTAGGGTCCGAGTCGGTGTCGTTGATGATGACGTAGTTCTCTGGACAAGTGCAATCATCGTCTTCTCCTCCTGGTGCTGGGTCTCCCATGAATATTCCGACTTTCTTTTCCAGGTCGTCATTCTTCTCCACTAACGTTGCGATTTCCTCCTCATAATCTTCGCGTGTAGCCATGAGTTCTTCTTCCAGCTCCGTGATCTTGGTCAATGCCTTCTTCAGATCTATCATACCTGTGCACATTTGGTTCTCCTGGCGACGAATGTGCTGGTTTAACTCCTGGATGAAAGCTGCAATTGATCTATCCTTCTTGGTACTGATCATCTCCCATTGCTCATCTCGGCGCCCACAAATCTGGTAAATAGTATCCTTAAGCTCCTAGTGGTATACTTCTCCAATGCGTCCCATGGTGATGTGGGCTGCCATGCTCTTTCCTAGACTCCAGGTTGGTGCATCAAAGGAAAATTTTATGGGCTCAGTGACGGGCATGAACGTCCTTCCTGGAACTTGAACTTGAACCGTCCAGCGCTCCTCTTCAGGTAAAGTGGCGTTGTAGGTTCCGGTGAAGCTTGGTATTCCAATGTTCATGTATCTAGTGACTTCCTTCAAGTGGCGTCCAAAGGGTGTATCTTCATCCGGTTGCGTGAACTTGTTCCTTGCATCCGCCATCCTAAAAGAGTAGAAAAGATGAGGAGTTAGAATGAGAAGAGAGAGTAGTGATCTAGGGCTTTAGCTTAGTGGTCGTGTCCTACAGTCAGCGTGTGCTCTGATACCATCTTGCAGCGACCAGACCTCAGACGGTCAAGTCTCTGTGCATCGGTGTCATCCTGGATCGATGTCTTGACACGCATAGTACTCGAAGGATTTATAACAGAGTAGCAATCACACACTTATTACATCGAATGTCTCAAAACAGAACTTATTACAATAAATATGGCTTAAGGCCATCTAATAACGATAACAGCTGAAGGCTTGGAAGATAAGTGAGTCCATCAACTCCAACGACATCACTGAGTATAGAAACACGACCTAAAGGCACCTTACTCGTTGTCTGAAAAGTCTGCAACATGAAACGTTGCAGCCCGAAAACGGGTCAGCACATGGAATATGCTGGCAATGTAACACATAGAGAGTAATGAAAGAATAATGTTTACTACATGCATATATGGCTGGTAGAAAGCTCTATGGTTACAGTTTCGTGAAAAGCCAATTTTTCCCTACTGCAAAGGAACAAATTTTATTTAACTATCATGGTGGTTGTTAAACATTGAGAATGGTTGACAGCATTCTCAATCCCAATTAAGTAACATCATTAAAACCCAACAATATTAATTAAAGTAACATGATGAGATTCACATGATAATCCAAGTACTAGATACTCAAAACGTCCATAACTGGGGACACGGCTAACCATGATTAGTTTATACACTCCGCAGAGGTTTGCGCACTTTTCCCCGCAAGACTCGATCTCCTCCGCTTGATTTCTCGCACTACATGGTGTTTGAGAAACGAATGACCGAGACACAGTCTTTCAGAAGCATTAACTCTCTACTCCGGGTAGACCGTACCAACCTACATCCCCTACATCTGCTAGTCTACCTCTTCAAGAGCTCACGCAACTTAATCAACTATGCTAGAGCCCGTAGTACCTTGCGGCTTCACACGGAAGTTTCTAGCGTGAATAATCTCATGATCCCTTTGAGCCTGGGTGGCGGTCCATAGGAGAATCACATGGTACCCCAGGGTTTCCAAAAATCTGAGTAACCTTTGGGTTCTCCAGGTGCCTCAATCCACCCAGATGTGAATTTAAGTTGCCACCTTAAGTAAACCATTAATTAAACAATCTCACATCTATCATGGAAAACACTCACCCAATCCACGTCTACTAGCATAGCATGGCAATATAAGCAAACGTATAAGTAGCTCCCAAAGGTTTGATAAATAAAACAGGAAATAGGTACTACCTCATCTACTTCCCAATACCCACAATTTAATTAGATCCTAATCAATGAAATTGTTTGAGGATTGATCTAATGCAATAAAACTGGGTAGTAAAGTGGTATGATCAAAGTGTTACTTGCCTTGCTGATGATCCGTGAAACCTAGAGATCCGAAGTAGCAAGCGGCGCACTCCGAGTACTCTTTCGCAAACAAACAAGCATACAATAAGCACTCATCTAATGCACAGGTAAAACTCAAATAACAGATCTAACTAGAAAGTTCAACCTAAGAACTCCGGTTTGCAAAAAGAATCACTTCGAACGAAACAACGAAAGTCAAACGGCGAAAGAAATAAGCTTCGTTTTACTAATGTGGACCTAAGTCAATTTTTACAGTAGCAAAAACTTGTTTGAGTTGGTTAAACGGAAAGAGGGTTTCGAGACGAAACTCTAGGCGCTTGAATCGCCTGATTCCGATAAACGAGCGAAAAGTAATACTAAAACGAAAATCGGATCAGAAATCACGATCAGAAATAATCACGGAAAAATCCGAGAAAAAACTGAATAAAAGCTAACGAACGAACGTTAAGCTGTTCGCGACTAAACGAGCGAAAACCATTTGTTAAAAGCGAGCGTGCAGACTAACGTCCGCTAAATAACTAAAACAAAAAAACTGATATATAAAAAGAAACCAGTTCCTAAAAAACGGCGGTTTTCTCTCAACAGGCGGCGACGACTACTACTCGTGGTGGACGTCGGCGGCGGCGAATCAATGGCGGCGGCGGCGGGTCGCTCAGAGGCGGGTGGCTCAGGTGGCGGCGGTGGCTCCCGGCGGCGGGGTCCGCGGGCGGCGCAGATCGGGCGGCCGCAGCGGCGGGCGCTGGCGGCGCGGATCGCGGTGGTGGCGGCGCTAGGGTTCGGCGGCGGTGCGGGCTAGGCTGGGGCGGTGGTGAGCTTTGGGGGCAGGGGGCACCCGGCTTATAAAGCCCCTCCCAGGCAAGTGTCCCACTCGGGTACGGCCCGGAGTCGGTTACTCTTTAAAAAAACATTACACGCAGAAAAACAATTAAAAGAAATAATAAACAGACTCCAAAAATCCCGAAATGAATTTTCCCCGGCTTCTAAAATCAAGCCGGACAAGATGAACATTTATTTGGGGCCTAAGTGTGTCGGGGAAGCTGATCCACGAACACCTATGGGACCAGTGGGACCGAGCCCCTTCCGTTCAAGGCGAAGGAGATCGCATAAAGAGAGCGGATCGGCTTAGCACCTGAGCAACACCCGGCCGGGAGCTCTCCGGAGATAACCTCCTACTGCTGCATGTCTGAGTGTATTGAGTTATTGCTCAGAGCGCTGAGTGCTCTGATACACTAGCTGCTAACGACCCGGCGTGAGTGTTTTTCGCCTTCCAACCCCCTCGTTGCGCATGGGCCTCCTTTTATATGCTCAAGGGTCTCCGGCAGTGGCAACGTAGACAAGGGTAAAATGGAAAAGGAGTTGCGGTGGTACAACTACTGTACAAATGTATCATACCTAACCACGACGGCAGGGGACAAAGGCATTAAATGCCCGTCTCGTCGCTCAAGCGATTACAAAAAGGACCGTCGGGGCGCCACGCTGCCACGATGGCAATCTTGTCGTCGCTTGCCACCAGCGCCTGCTGGCGCGCTAACCTCTTGCCACAGCGCTGGAAA